>KK119561.1:0-19928 GCA_000611955.2 Stegodyphus mimosarum
ATTGTATTCGTATCATCAAAGGTAGGAAAAAGCAAGGCCCGAACCCGCAACACAATTCCCTAGCACCCGCTTCATGTTCTACTTAAGCGCGTTACCTCCGCGCTGAGGTACCTTGTGGGTAAGCGTGGTTTTCACACTTCACGTTCAGGAAACTGAAGAAGCATCTGGCCTATTCTGAAACTAGTGATAATATTTTCTGTAAATATTTGTTTTAAAATACCAACTGCATTACAACACCACTCCTGGTGACACTTGAATCCAAAATCTTTAACTCAAGAAGCCAACGTTTTATCCACTAGGCAACAAGAGCAACTTTGCATTGATGTAGTTATATTTTAGAAAAAAATTCAAAATCTGGAATTTCGAAATCCATCACTATTTTTTTGCAACAATCTATTGCATTAGATTATTCTGCAAAAATTATCAACCATGTATAATTTATGGTTCGTTAGTAAAGTTTATTACTGCTAACTTGAGAATTTTCCTTTGAATAATTTATAAAGCTATTTATTCTATTAGCGTGTGCATTTTTTTATTGTTATCTGAAATTTTTATTAAGATTAGTCCATTTGACTTTTTTTTTTCATCACGAAGAATTTTTGGAAGTGCAAACATTTAAAAACCGTGGTATAAACTGGACGTTTGAAACGAGATGCTTGAAACTCACGCGTGAAGCGTCGAAAAGTTGAAGTTAAGTCAACTCACGTGTTCTCCGTTCGTCCGGAAAATGCCGCCTCTGAGCTCGCTTCTGATTGGTCAACGCTTTACGCCCGAACGCGTGACCGCGTTGGTGTGAACGGGGCTTAAAAAGCACACAAAAGTGGCTTTAGAGAACACTCAGTTCCTAACAACTGAATGAAGTTTGTGTGACTAACACTTCTGTGCTTCTCTTCATGTAATGTTAATACAAGTCAGTTTCTCTTAATCTATACATGAAATTTTTCTTGCTAAGACAGATGACCATTCCTTTTCCATGAAATCATTTCTGCTATGGCAAATAGCCTCAACATAACTACTTTGCAATAAGTAATTAATCATATTATTCAAGCGAACCTTTATTATTTTTTTTCTGGTTTCTGATGCACTACTTAATCATCTCAGCAATTCTTTCATCACGTTCTCAAATTTAGTGTTCAGGTCTTAATCTCCACAAAATCATTTTATGGTTTAAGACTTTCACTTCACTTCTTCGGCAGCTGTTTATACGCTCAGTTGTCATCATTTTCACCCATAACTGAAATAAATAAATATATATATTTCTACATTATCTATACAGAAAGCCTTTAATATGACAAATTTCAGAAATTCAGACACCTTTATTCTTTAGCATTTAAATACAAGTTTTTAGTCACAGTAAAAAAGCTATTTTTGAAATATACATAAATGAAATATTATCATAGCAATGAAATATCACAATTGCAAAATGAGGTATTTTCATATTACCCATCCTGCAGTTTCAACAGTCAATGAAATTGTCATTTTTGAATATACTTATGACTACTACACATGACAATAAATAATCCACACATCATCATAACACACACATCTGAGTACACATGAATTTATTCATTTTATATTAATTGTACTCCACCAGTTGTAAACAAATATCATACAGTATTGGTAATGTCTCCACCAATTGTAAAGAAATATCAGCCATATAGATTTTTAATTTTTCTTATAGAATTTCTTGTTTCTTATATGATGCTTCTTTTTATTATTATATATGAACAGAACAGTACCTATGAGCCATAAAGCAAGTCAAACAATGTTTTGCACCAAACTACAAAGTCACCAACGAGCTGGAGACTTAGCTTACGAGTGGGGCTAAGCAGAAAGCACTCAAAATGATGAAAAGATATGGAAAACATAACAGCTTCCCCCGCATCTGTAAATACGTGCTAAGACAAATAGATACAATTCACTGCTATATGCAACATGATATTTGAATAACATACCTGAATATATTAAAGTAATCATTTCGATAAATTCAGTATAGTAAAGTGCTGCCTACATGAAATACAGATTAAAAGGTATTAGTACTAAACAATAGATTTATGTTGCACATTGTATCTTTTGCAAGTATGAAAGTTTGACATAAAGTATATCAGGGTCAGCACTAGGTATTTTGCCATCTAGTGCAATCTCTGTGAGTTCTAAAGTCTGCTGCCCAGTGCCTTCATAATTCTAAAAACTTTGCAGCTCCTAAATTTCCAATGCCACCCCTAAACTATAAAAAAAAATCTAAATTTTTCCTTTTTGTACTTATCTAAATTCTTAAAATTTTGCCACCCTGTGCAGCTGCATGGATTGCACAGGTTTTGGGGTTGGGCTTCGAGTACATTCCCTAAGACAGACAGTAAAGGAATGAATAAAAAACTAATATGCTGTATAATATCAAAAGATAACAGATATTAAAATTTTTAATCAAAGTACAGCATAAATAATAAAATGTTTGCTTTGGATGGTGCATGTATACTTGTACTCAAACTAGGGTTGTCAGGAAAATACTGGATCAACTCTTCCTTTTCAGAAATTACTGTAATAAAAACTCTTAACTAATCAGGATTTTAACATGAAAAGTAGATGAACTTGTTAGAGATAATAAGATTGATAAACACACATATATATACCTTAAAAACAATTTCATTTATTCATTAGATACAAACAAACTAAAAAACACATTTTTTTTTCAAATTACTGCATCACATATGTTTACCACAAGACAAAAATGTATGTAGCTTATTGTTTTTAGATTCAACATACATTTTATTTATTATGTTATGTATGTTGAATCTAAAAACATTATTATGTTTCGTAACATTATTCAGTGTATGTTGAATCTAAAAATATTATTATGTTTTTAGATTCAACATACATTGTTAACATTATGGACTGCTCTGCTCTTCCAATAGCCACTATATAGTAAAAAAAAAAAAAAAAAAAAAAAAAAAAAAAAAAAAAAAAAAAAAGTACTCTGAATTTTCAAGTCACAGAAACATAAATATTTATTTTTAGTTGACAGCTTCATGATCAGAGCATGGCAACATTTTCATACGGTTTTGAAATTATCATAAACAGGTATGAATTTTAAAAATTCAGCTTTGTTTTTTAAAAAAGTGTACTGTAGCATGTATCAAATTTTAATAATATCTAAAAAATTAATCCAATGTTTAACACACCCATAAATGTCTTGTAACCCATTTTTGGTGACGCCTATGTTTTTCGGTTTTTTAGTATTATATTACATCTATGCTATCTTTTCTTAGCAACAATCTTTAACAGTCCGTCACTTTTTAATTGAATGCCCATCTTTTAATAGTATTCGCCAGAAATACTTTAACAGCTGTGACTTACCTCTCGACCATTTAATTGGAAGAGAGGTCAATCGTAATATATTTTACTATTTAAAGGATATTGGTATTTATCATCTCATCTGAAATGATTTTAATTTTGTACATTGATTTCAAGACTTGTGATTTTAACTGATTTTATATGACCTCATCCACTGGATTTTGTACATTCTTTTATCTACTTGCTTAATTCATACCTATTTTAATTCCATTATCTATATCACTTTTTATCTCATCACCTTGTGTTTGGCGCAGTATAACCATTTCTGGTTTTGCGCCAAAAATCTCACCCACCACCACCACCACCTTAGCAACAATCAATCATATGAACTGAAAAATTATCAATATTAAGAAAGAACTTCCTTTCTGCAGACTGGCAAACTACTATCAGTTGAAAGTATTGCCAGTATCACAGTAGAAATTCATTAATTTATTTTTAAGATAAAAAAAAAATACATCATTACCTGTGCAACAAACTCAGAGCTATAAAACATAGCATTACCTCTATATATGTCTGCTCTGAAATACATTCCAACTTAATAATACATTCTTTTCAGATGCAAATTTTGTTTAGAAGATGACATTTGTTTGGCATATGGTTCGAGTTCAATGAGTTACCACCGTGCCCGCTGCACTTGTTCCTCCATTCAGTAAAAAACCTGCTCTATAACTCTGAATTTTCAAAGGCTTTTTCACTTAAATATTTTGCGAATTCATTACTTGTTCTATACCTTTTGAGCTGTTGAGGTATTTTGTGTTTTTTTTATATAAATAGTTTGCAAATTCATTTTAATGAGTTTTAGGAAAGTTAATGAAAATAGACATGCAACAAAGAAAATTATAAGAATTCCCATGAAGATGAAAAGTGGGACCACTAAAAAGTATGAAGATGGAATGCATCTGGCACTTGAATATAACATATTGTATGCTCAGTATGATGGTGCGATACAGATGCTATTAAATAAGCTACTGTTATGAAAGGTATGAAATCAATTACCAAACAAATATCTGAGATGTTAGACCATGTTGAAGAAATGGTAATAATTTAGATAGCAGAAAAACATTCATATACAGTTACACATGCAGTGCTTTATTTACACACAGTATATATTTATAGTTAGTACGTAAGTATCTTAAAAAATTGTATCCGATTGAGTTATTTTATACCATAAAATTAATAATTTCTGTAAACATTTAAGACATTATTTATAAATTATGTTTCTAACATACTGTGCTCATACTCACTAAATGAATAATACGTTTCTAACATACTGTGCTCATACTCACTAAATGAATAATACGTTTCTAACATACTGTGCTGACACTCGCTAAATGAATAATTATTTACCAGTCACTTAGCAAGGAGTTTAACATTTTTTTTTGTTTTGTCTCTTTTTCAATGCAACACAAAGAGTATTAATTAATCAATATTACCCCCACAAAGTACTGCAAAATGTGATATTAGAATCCATTGTAAATGATTAACATTACACTAATGATTTCCAAATTTCTTATTATTGATACATCAAAAAATTAATAAAAAGAATGAGAGAGAACGTCTGAATGAGTATTACTTCAGATTGAAATAAGTTTTGTTAATTTAATTTTGAAATATCATTTAAAAATTAAATTAACAAAACTGATTTCAAACTGTTCTTTAAAAAGCAAATGGATGAAATCATATGCACCAAAGCTGCAGTTGGACTTAAAAAAAAATAAATAAATAAATAAAAAAAAATTACTGCATTTAATTGAATAAAACATTTCTAGGAAACATGTCTCTATGAATTTCATGTAATTAGATTATATATTTAGATTCTGTGATCAGTCTTTCTTCAGATTGGTTGGCTATTCCACACTACAGCATCAAAGACAATTTTTCTATCTTGAAATAAAAGCAGATAAAAATTTTTCATTTAACCAGCACCAGAAGATGTTCCTAGAAAATTACTTGTTGTGTTTTGTGTTTATTGCTATGATAAGACTTTTATAGTTTCAACATTTGTTTTTGCTTGAATGAATTCACCACATGGAAATTTTTAGGTTTTTCCAAATAAGAAAAAAGTTTCAGCTAATGAATTCTCCATAAAGATTAAAGTTCAAAGCTTACAAATTAGGGTACTGCAAGCAATAGTAAAAAATATTCTTTTTTATTAGATGGCTTTTATGATGATGCAAATTCAGTTTTGCAATTTATCTTTTTTAATTTAATTCTGATGCTTGTTCTTTGAAAATAATTACTATTTTGAGTTTTTGCTATTGATGAAACAAAATTCAATTTCAAAATCTATATAAGTTGACCAATGTAAAGGAACATCTCATACTAAGTACACATAAATACATACATGCATATATTACCAAGAAAAGGTTATTGCAAGAATTCAAATAAGACTAGTTAAATTGTAAAGAAAATGAAAGTTCTTAAATTAGTAATATAACAGTGCTAGACATGAATAAAATATACGTTCAAAAATTAGTTCCTTCTATTTCTTTCATTTTAGTGGAAGGAATCTATTTCTTCTGGCTGGTATTTCCTGCTGTGGAAGAATTTTGCCAATCCTATACCATGGGTTTGAAAAGATACAGATATTATTTAGAAGCAAGGATTTTTTTCAAAAACATGTAGCCTGGCATTGTTATCAGCTCATGAAAATATATCTTCCAGGTTTTTAAATTTTCATTTCCAAAAAGTAGGATAGTAAAAAGGCAAAACTCACAGAAACTTAAAACCACAGATAGAAAATTATATTAATGATTTATTAATAAAATAGATTAAAACTAATCAAAATATCCAAACTTCATAAGTTATAAAAATAAAGCATGCTGGTGAAGAAAGGAAAAATGAGAACAAATCTCTAGAAAAATTATCATCAATAAAAAAAAAACAACAAATCAATTTAACATTCTAGTTGTACTGCGTATTTTCTGAAAAAAAGGTGTACCTCTTCTGAAGATTGCAAGTGTCAGATGAATTCGTCTTCTCCCCCCCCACTTTGTAGCCATTCAAACTGTTCAAGAAATAACTAGACATACTAAATTATTTCATTAATTAATTTATGCACTTTTTGATCATCTTAGGCCCCTAATTGAAAAGTCCTGTTGCTGACTTTGGAAAGCATTTGTGAACTTGCTGGTGATTTATTTTTCACTAAATTAATACATGAAAGGCAACAGCCATTTTCAAAATGGTGGCATACTAAGAATCTTGCAATCAATCAATAAAATTTAAAATGCAAGAACTTCAGTAATAAATTTGGCATGATACAACTTTGGCATTGCACACCAGCCAAAACAGTTGTGCTACACACATACCTGGGTTACAACATAAATATTTTTCGGTCATGGGTTACCACATAACTATTTTCGTGACCTACTGCTGTCCCTCATGAACACTTTTTTTGTGACTTTTTGGTAGAGATGAGGATTATCAGAAAGTGCATTCAGTTTTAATTAGCTCAAAGTCACTTGTAACATGTCTGTAATTTTCAGTAGTACACCGGCCATAAAAATTAAAGGATAATGTCAGAAATAAAACATAACTGATGCTTAATGAAAATTATTCATAGAAATTTCTATAAAAGCATTACTTAACATAAATTACAATGTTTGGCAGTTAATTATTTCCAAAATATTGAAATTAAAACCAAATTTATGGAAATTGTAAAATGATGGAAAAATTAAGTCTCCTTTTGTGGAAAAAGTTTTTCGTTAATATGCTGCATGGTCACCTGGCACAGATATGCATACCTTACATCTTGATTTCATAGACTTCACCAAAGTGTCAAAGTCTTGTGGAATTGCACACCACTATTCTAAAAGTGCACTTTTCAGTTCCTGAAAGGTGCAGGGAGGAATCTGGTGCACTTAAGGCCTTCCACACATGCTCAATTGGATTCAAGTCACATGAGTAAGGTGGCCAATCCATTCGAGAGGCATCTTCTGTTTGCAAGTATTCTGACACCACATAGACTTCATGAGACTGAACACTGTTATCCATCAGCAAAATTCTGGGCCAACAGCACCTCCATACAATCCAACTTGGGGCTCTAATACCTCTTCCGCATATGTACGAGTGGTTACAGAACCTCATTGTAAGAAATGCAGCTTGGTGCAGCTTTTTGTCATGATTCTTCCCTACAACATTAAACTATGGTCGAGGAAACAGGATATTTCATGGATAAGGGAAGGCAAGTTGCAGGTTTCTTTCTCTCTCCAGAGTAAAACACAGCTGAACAGTGATTCTAGATGTGGTGATACACTGATGTGGACTCGTCAGTAAACAATACTTGGGACCAGTCCTCTTGGCACCACTGAACATGACAACACCACCAGTTTAAATGGGCCCCTCTGGAAGCTGGAGTGAGGAACAAATCCTTGCTTTTTTCGCATACAATCCAATCTCGTTAAACCTTTGTACAGCAGTAGAAGAGTTAATTTGAGTTCCTGTGGCAGCCTGAAGGTCTAAAACCAAATCTCTTATGGTCGTTTCGCAGTTTCTTCAAGCCGACAACAACAGAAAACAGTCTTCTGATGCAGCTGTTGCTCTTGGTCGCCCTTGACCAGGCTGTCTATCAACTAATTCAGTGCTAAAAAGCAGCTTCAAACTCTTGATAGACACTTTGAGGGATATTCAAATCTTGGGCGACCTTCATTTGTGTTTGACTTCCTTCGATTCTACCAATTATTCATCACTTTTGGCCTTCATTTAAATGATGCCTTTGAGCCATAACTAGTGAATACTAATCACTCTCAGAAACACATTCACTTTTAACAACACTACAGACCGGAATTCCAACATGCATCCATTGCGCATCACATTCTCAAGTCACCAAATTTGCATTATTTTCAGCATAAATATAATTATAAGAGCAATTTTGTGTTCAACTGTATTTAATTAACATAAGTAATTACAGCATATTTTTTATTTACATTTTCTCATTATCCCTTAATTTTGATGTCCAGTGTATATTCTTGAAATTACTTGGCATCTAACTGAAATTTTCAATATGTAACAAGGTATATAAAAATATTTTGAATAGTTAATTTGTTTTAACACATTTTCTGCCAAGGTAGATACAAGAAAATTCACCAAAATTTGACTGGTATGAAACCAGTGTTAACTGCTAACATATACCTCCCCATGCACAGGCACATGATTGGCTATTGGATGATAACATCTCAATGTGCACCTACACGTGACCAGCATTTATTAAAGTGTTGATAACTGAACTGCACTTTTAATACAGCTAGTTTCCAACAGTATGCTTAGTAAATAAAACCGTATATCTTTTAAATAAAAAAAACTTTAATAATTTAAATGTATAATTAATGAAGCCTGTATTTTCCTAAAAAATTTGTCTTTTAAAGAGATGAAAAGCAATGAATATGATAATTTGCATATGTTATGAATAGGTAGTTTTCACTCTACTATAAACTTTACATTCTAAAGTCATTATGTTTTTTGAAGCAAGAAACAGGAAAAATTAGCTATGCCTTCTCGGTGATTTGAAATAGGGATCTTCCATTAAAATTAGCTGGACACACTTCCAAGGCCACCAGAAAAGAATATTCTAAGGAAGGAGAGAATTCCTTACACTCTCCTCCACTTTAAGCATGACTGGGAAGAAGGAAACCTCACCAAATCTCAGTGGTGGCAAATTATCATCCACATATTTAAATCAGGTGCCACTTGTACAGTCATTAGGTGTTTTTTTTAAAGCAGGAAACATGAAAAATGAATTATGCCCTAACCACGATTCTAGAGACCTTTTGATGCTTGCTGGAAGCTCTTCCAACTATACCAAAAGGCATGAGATAACATCCACAGAAGATTTCTTACAATGCTGTCTGTCCAGTTATCCAATTTTTTGCTGATCCAAAGTATATTAAGCCTTGAAAAGATATGCTAACTATTATTCTGTTTTAAATAACAAGATTTCATGATTCTTCATGTTATGTTGTCTGCAAAAAACAGACAGGACATCATCAAGAAAAAATGTAAAAACACACACATAATGAAAAATGGCAATTTGAATATATTTTCTGGTGAACTGTTCATATTCTTAAATTTATATAATTAAAAATATATCACAAGTTATTGAGAATAATACAAGAACTGATGAGGGGCAACAAGTTTATAGAAGTCATTTTCAATATCGCACATATTTTTAAAAGATGGTTTTCAATCATTTGATTTGTCGGCACCACTTTCCGCATCAAAAAAAGGGCATACTAATATGTATGAAACATAAAATTCCTATTTAATTCTTCTGTTAACCCCAGTTAATATGGTATATACTTTTTTTTACTACAGCGGTTTTAAAAACCATTTTCTATGATTTTTGACAATGCATTTAAGAATGCGTGTATATATATATATATACAACCAGGAAATGAAAGGAAATGAAAAAGCCGATACTTTGGTTAAGAAATGAACTTTCATAATGCAACACATTAATCGACTGCTTTCATTTCATATGACTAAACTGTTTGTTAACCTGACTCTTAAGAAAATTCTTAAGCAGGATATGATTCATTATGCTATGGATAAGAGTTGGACGATTCTGGGGGAAGAGACAACTTTAATTCCTAGTTTTCCAAGAAAGACAGCAATAGCTCTATTTAGACGTCTGACCGGACATGACTGCTTGTGAGACCACTTCTACAGAATTGGAGTGGTGGATTCCCCAAACAGTATTTTG
The DNA here is from genome assembly GCA_000611955.2 of Stegodyphus mimosarum. Taxonomy (NCBI): domain Eukaryota; kingdom Metazoa; phylum Arthropoda; class Arachnida; order Araneae; family Eresidae; genus Stegodyphus; species Stegodyphus mimosarum. The sequence goes on from KK119561.1 coordinate 10,052, forward strand.
TGTGACTCCAATCAGCCTACGATTTTTGAATATCTAAATAATTGTATTGCACTTTCTCGGTATGAGGACATTGTTAAAAAGTACTGGAGAGCCCATGAATTCTATTTAGCTTAAGTTCTAATATTTGGCATTTGTGAAATAAAAATATATATACACCCTCAAGAATAGTCAGAATCAATGTAGTAACATTTAAAAAAGAAGAGAGATGCATCTGAGCTAAAGCTGCAAGATAACAATAACTTGATAATGAAGGGAAAATTCATAACATAATTTAAATTAATTTTAGTTCCAAAAAAATTTTAAAGATCATCCTATTTCTTTTTCTGGTAAATGGTTGCCAAAATCGAGTAAACTTGAAAAAAGGGTTCGAATAAAAGTGGAATTACAAAAGCTAATGACAGAACCACACGAACTGCAAAAAAATGACATAAAAAATTTATCTCCTCGGTTCAATGCTTCAAACAGAACTTGTCAAGGGAAAGCCAAGTTGATATATCAAGAAAAAAGTACCAAAATATACACAAATCAGTAATTTGATAATCAATAATAACAATATTAATAATGGTAAACTTGGTTAACCCTGAAGCAGTGTTCGGGAAGAAAAATCTGCCATAACTGGCATAGGCCACAGAAAAGAATAGAAATTTTCACCAAAATTACTTTGTAAAATGAATAAATACAATAAAAAAACAGTACTTGCATATTACTGCAACCACCTTAGTAAAAAACGCCAAATTTTCAGGAGTCACCAGACTCTGGCAACGATGCTCATAACAGTTCCTTTGGAAACCATATCCATTGTAAGTTGCAATGCAAAAACTCACTGAATCACCTTTTCCTTCTGTAAAAAAACTGCCAAACTGGGTAAACATACCTAGTATATGGCATGGCCTTGGCACGATTTTGAAAATTGTCACCAACACCAAAATGACTCATTTACTACTCATCATAAATATCCTGTTTACTGGTCGTCATAATGTCTCCAAATCTCGTGTGTACCATATACTAGGATTAAACCCTGAACTGTGCCAAGGTGGTTGCACTAATATGCTGGTACTTAAAAAACTAAATATGATTTTAAATTAATAAATTCAGAAATTAACGACACTTTCAAAATATAAGAATGAAGCTTTTCTTGAGATGTTAAAACAAACTACATACCATTATAAAATTTTAAATTCATAGTTTAGGAATGGAAAATGCAGTTAATTTTACTTAAAAATAAAACAAACAATTACACTGGAAATGACACTATTTTCTTACCTTTAAATTGATCAATCATTGCATATAATCACACAGATGATGATCTTCCACTTTTATTTAAAGCTTGTCTTACACTAAAATAATATTGAGCTAAGTTATAATATGTGTAAAATTAGTTAAAAAAAAGGAAAATAAAAAGAAAATAATGATTAAAACTTGCAGGTTATAAACACAAAATATAAAAGCAATTCACTCTTTAAATGGGACATTACCTTTTTCATAACAATTCTTGAAGCAGTTGATTTTATCTTAATTATACTTTTTGTTCTTTTTCAGACCAGGACATATTTCATTGTTACATTTCCTTACATGCAGAAGAACATAAACTTTTATAAAACTTAACTTTTATATTTGTTGCTTATAATTTATATTTCCATAAACTTTGCAATGTTTTGAGAAAATTTTTTATATAAACTATTATTACTATCAATTTTATTGTGCATCGTGTATTTTATCGTGGCAAGTCATGTCATGAAATGCATTCAAAGTTACCTCCTTGCCACTTTGAATTAATACTTGATGAACCATAAACACCGACGTTAAATTTTATATTCCATTTAATGACAGAGACTATTATCAGTTTCCTATTCTCCAGTTCTTACTATGAAAAACAAATAAGTTAACTGAAGTAACACAGTATTAGGATACAAATATGACAAAGAATTTACTTTAGACTATCAAACTGATGAACCGCATGCAGCTGTTCTAAATCTTTAACAATTGCTCTCATTTCTTCCAGAATCATCTGCGATTCGTTAACATTCCCATTACAGTTTTTGAATTCTTTTATTTCCACTGGCATATTATCAATATGACTGGCAACATTTATGCCAGAAAATATGGAATCTAATTCTGTGCTTATATAATTGAATACATTAAGGAGACTTTCTTTAACTTCTTTAAGACAACACTCTTCATGATGCATATTCATAAGATCACTACCATTTAGTGAAAGGTGATCATCTTTAATGGAAGAAGTTCCACACTGTGAATCAGTTCCCAGAATATCTGATTCCTCTCTGCACATGTGCCTTATTATCTTAATTGTTCCAAAACCAACACATAAGGTTTTAGCTTCACCATTTACAAAATTTTTTAGCACAGTCAGACCTACTAATTTCTTTTCTGCTTTGCATTTCTTCAAACAAGAAGACGAAATATACAGTTTATCTGAAAAATCTTCAGTTAGAGGTTTACTGTCTAGCTCTGGTCTATTTCCCATTTTAATTTCTTGAATAAATTCAGCAAATTTATTACTGCTTTCTAATTTTACCCTCATCTTAGATTTTAAAGCTGTATCAGATGCTACTAATTCACAAAGATTATTATCGTATGTTAATATTTTGCATGCATTTTGAATTTTACTTAAAATGGGAATCAATTCTGGATTTTGTTTTAAAAATTCAGTACTATTCTTATCAACACATTCTGAATTTGAATCTCCTAATTTTTGAGACTGCAAAAAATTATGTGCAAGTGGTCTTAATGAAGTAAGGATTTTTATTTCGTTGGGTGTCAACAAATCTTTTGAAAAATTTTTTAGGAAGTACTCCTTAATTAAAATATCAAGAAAATAAACAGCACATAGGCTTCCAGGCAAAATATTTAAGGACATACTGGAATTTTCACTTTCTGTGTTGTCATTAGATGTATCATTACTAACAGCAGACGTGCTACTGTTTTTCATTTCACACTGTGAACAATTACTCAGCATTGAGAATACCTGTTTACACTTTGACAAAATACGTTTCAGCTGTTTTGTTCTGTTGCAAAGCTCAGAAACATTTCGAATCGGCATGAGGCTTTTGTTCAGAGAATCACAATCATGAGCATATTCAGAAAACTTAAAACAAGGAAACTCACGCTTTGCCAACCATTCTAAATAATTTTTATCTTTTGATTCTTTGATGGCTTTTGAATAACGACAGTTCCAACACATGTGCTCTTCTTCCTTACCAATAGATTTTATATTAAGACATGCACAATGTTGCCAAGTTTTGCAGAAATCACATTGAATCATTTTACCTTCATCAGCAGTACTATTACAGATACAAACTACAAGGTCATCAGCTTCATATTCTAAGTCATCAACATATTCTTCATCAGACAACAAAGGAGTTTGAGGAACTGAAAAATCAGATGTTAACTCCTTAGCATCTGCAGAATATGTAGTGATTTTTAATGGGCTGTAATGGGAATCCTTCATCAAATCTGTCTCTGCTGATTCATTTTTAGACCTAGACCTTCTGCGTTTTGATTTCCCCATCCACGCAGGTCTCCTCATTTTTCTTCTCATGTATAAATTTGGTTTATTTTCAGGAGTTTCAATCTTTGCTTTTTCCAAAATTAATTTCTTATGACGTGTATTCATTACATGACTGGACACTGTTGATGGAGAATCTACTTTGTTAATTTCTTTTTTGATGTGGTATCCAGTATCAGGTGAATTAAGTTTACCTTTCTCAGCTTCCTTAACTGTCTGGGATTCACTTAAAATTTCTTCAGGCAATGAAAGTTTAGAAAGATCAGAGCCAGTTGGCAAGGAAACACCATTGGTTTCAATAGACGTTCCATGAGAATTATCAGGATTTTGCTCAGCAAATGTATTTACTTGCTCACTCAGAAGATCATCAATTCTATCTTGAAACTGATTTATTGCTTTCAAGTCTGGATCTCGCACAATGGCATCAGTGGTTGATAAAACTTTTTCAGAGTTTGAACAAGCTTCAGACTGTAAATCAGTGGACATAATTTGCAGATTTTGAGAGCATATATTGCTTCTGGAATCTCCAATTAAATCACTATTGATTTCATTAGAAATATCTGCATTTGAAGATTTGCTTACATCAGATGGAAATTTTTCTAATTGTTCACTAAACATACTTTTCCATCTTTTACTTTTATTTATCAGTGGTATCTTGCTATTAAACTCTAAACTGAACTCACTGTTTGAAGAGTTACATATTTTATCTTTATCTAAATCCATTTCATAATTACTCTCATCCTGACAAACTTCTAATGAGTTCACATCATTCTCACATAATTCCTTTTTGATTACTTTATTATCTGTTGTATCTTTATCAACAGATTTAAAATCTGAATCTTCTTTAATATCTAAATGTAGTTTTTCATTGTTTATATTAGATGTATATGCTTGTGATGCTCGTTTCTTCCAATGAGTTATTTTAGTTTTGATAGGAGATTTCTTTTGTACAGCATCATTGCATTTTACCTGAACTTCTACCTGCGGAAAATCTGATTTTTCCTCCTTTTTGTTTACCTTTTTCAAATTATGATATCTGGAAAGATTGTGAAGTGATTTTGTTTCTTTGTTTGAAACCTGCATTTTTGAAGCTGAAGTAGATTTGAGATTATATGTTTTTTTCTGTTCTGCTGAAGGAATCTGACTATTCCTGCCACAACTTGAATTATGAATCTGTTTAATTAATGGTGTTGTTAGAAAAATTTCAGAACTAGCAAATTTAGCTGGTAATGACACTTTTCGTGTTATAGATCTTCTCGTAATGTTCTCGCTGCCCTCATGTGTATGCTTTCGGGGCGAAAGAGGAACTATCTTGGCAATACCAGATTTACGTCTCGACAAATTTGGCAGCTTCTGTTCTTTTAAATTTGTTTCCTCATGTTTAGAATGCCTAGCTGCATTTCTGAATTTAGAAGGCTGTTTTGCAGAAGTTTCTTCTATAAAAGCAGAATTATTTAAATCCTTTCTATAATTATCATTCACTTTAGGGGAGATTTTTCTTTCAGTTTTATGTCCATGTTTTTCAAAGGATGAATCAGTTTTTAAAGCAGACATCTTATTTGCATTCCCTTCAAACCTTTTTTCACTGTGATAATGTTTTAAATGTGAAGCCAATAGTTCTTCTTTACGAAAACTTTTAGTGCATCCTTTAACTGAACATTTGAATTGATTGTGGTCTTCTTTAATAATGAATTGCTTAGTCGCAACTTTTACTTTTTTCTCACTATCAATTTTTAAAGATTTAATACTTTTCTGAGGGTATTCTTGAAGATCGCATGCATGTTTTTTACGTTGAGCACCATCTTCTTTAAATAAAATGAGATAATCGTCCTCATCTAAACACTTCTTGACAACAGCTTCATACATATTATCCTTCCATTTAGCAAGGACTCTCTGCCCAACAATGAATGTTTTAGACTTGCTCTTTTCAGGTAATTTACTCATTTCAGAGGGTTTAAGATTTTCACTTTCCATAGCAAACCATGAATCATATCTTGCATTCCATTTTAAATAATGAATTTTAATTTTATGTTTAGTCCAATCTATGTCAATAATTTTAGCATCATACCAATGAGATTTTTCTCTAACCTGTAGAAATTCTCCCAGCTTCCATTGAATACCTGGTCTTTGAGGAGCCATATCAGTATCACTAATGCTTCCTTCTTCTGGCAAATTTTGTATCTTTTTAATATGTGCTATTTTCTTTGAACCAGAAATTTTGTTTGCAGAAGACTGCAGCTCACTTTCATCTTTAATATTGCCGATATTGGTACTTCTTTTGTCGCTTTTAGCACTGACACCTTCTAAACACTCAACCAAAGCATTGAAAGCTTTCTCTGATGCTAAAACTGCACAAGTTACGTCTTCAGATTCAGGGCCTAAGGTTTCTATTTTAGAATAAGGGAGTTCTTTCACATCTGATGCATTACTTTTACAAGGTACAGGACTAAACCAATCAATTTGCTGTTCACTTAAGTCGCTTTGTTGCAATAATGCATCAATTTCATCACATTTATACTTTTCTTCAATCTTTTGAGAATATTCCGTTTCATTAATATCATAGTCACTCCTCATTTTCTGCTCAACTGCTACAGTGTCTATTGATATATTGCGATTCTTCGAGTCAATTCTGGTCTCTGGCGGCTCCATAGACACGCCAGAGTGGGAATTTTCTAGCATGAAATTTTTGCTATATAGCTCGAAATTTTGAATGTGTTGTGTTTCATTACTTACGCATGCCATTTAAACATCTTAAATATCGATTTCTATATTTTTGAGCTTGCCTAGACATCTGGATCTGCTCTTCAATGAATATATGCAAAAGATTTAATCCATTTATTCATTAATGTGCATATTTAATGAATTTTATTATTAGTGATAACTTACTAAAAACTATAAAATCATACCTGACAAAAAATATTCTAAAAAAATTAAGAGCAATAGAATCACTATCAAAATCTGACAGAATTCGCTGTCAATCGCATCAGCTCAAATTAATTTTCACCATTCAGTTTGTTTACATTAGAGATCGATAGATGTTAACCAATCAGAGACTCGAGTTATACAAGAGTTGGGAGGGATGGAAGAAAGATAGAAGAAAGTAAAAACGAAACCAAAAAATTATTCGATGCAATAATTTTCTGTGAGAAAAAGAAATTCTTTTTATTGATTTAGAATCTTCTGAAAATACTCAAAAGATCCTTAATTGTGCTAAAATTTCACCTCAGTGATACGCCTAATGCCAGTTTTTTTTCTGTTTTTATTTACTATACTATGTTTTAACGTGGATTACGCTCTGTAATATGCTATTTTTGTATCTGTGCAATAAATAATACTAATCATAATTATAAGATGGGAGTTCCTTTACACAGCTGGGTAAAGGAAAGAACTTCGAATGGCTAAACGTGTCTAACGATGTAATGGAATGCAATCAACAGCTAGCTGAGAATTTAGTATTCCGGACTCCAGCATTTTGGAAGATTTTCCGATTGGAAGATTCCAACCAACATTTTGGAAGATTTTGCGATTGCAATTTAAACCATTGTTGTTTACAGAAATCGCAGGACGAAAAAATATTGAAGAGTGACAAGTTTGCTACCCATTAGATATTCAAAGATGAAGCGATGTCTTATTTGTGCAGAAGTCATCAATGTTTGAAAGAAATACTATCGAATTTCCAACTGAGCATGAAAAATTCATTATCTTTAATATCTATATACCTCCTAATAATAGCTCCATCATTTCTGAAATTGAACAACTACTGGATTTTAATTCACCTTGGAGGAGACTTCAAAGCTAAGCATCAATGCTGGAACCAAGGAACTGGCAATATAAAAGGAGGAGAAATTTCTAGCATGATTCAAAATAAAAATTATACCACTCATGCCACTGATGAGCCTACGCATTACGGCTATAATATCTCTTCTATTGTTGACTGTTTTCTATCCAACAGCCTCGACTATAATTGCCAAATTTCTGTTATTCCAGTTCTCTTATCTGATCATAATCCCAACTTTCTTGAAAACAGCATAAATAGGCCAGGAGTATTGGCTTCATTGGCCAGGCGTATTCGTATCACAGACTGGAAAAAATTCACAAAAATCATTTCAGATACTATTCTTGGAAATTCCAGATCATCAATGAAGACGATATTGAGCCTGAAATCAAGAAGTTTCCCACATATATTCGATAAGCTATCAATTTCGCTACAAATAAATTCACGATTTCCCATCCTCTTCCAGCCAGCATAAGACAAAAAATTAAATGCAAAAATTGTATTACGAAAAACTGACAAATCACAAGGGGCCCAAGACTCAAAACTCAATTGAATGCGCTTCAACGTGACATCAAAAAGGACATAAGTAATTTCAAGACGCAATGCTGGTGTAACTTCCTGAACTGTCTCGTAACAGAAGGTAATCCACTTTTTGGCATATCAAAGACAATGCTCGTTCTGACATAGCAAAATTTAGATTAACAGCAACAACGTAGCCGAAAGTCAGAATCCGCTGAGCTACTCTCTGCTAATGATGTGACCTAGACTTCAGCTTAAATATTCGTTTCTATCTCACTTACATAAATCGTAAACCTGAAAACTTGTTCTGGCAGGGAAACGTAGGGGGAACTTTAGAATGAATTAGAAAGGCTTGTTCTGAAATAAAAATAGCAACAACAATCATCTCTCCAAAGTAAATGATGCTGTTAATTCCTTTTACATGTCCCCGGTCCTTTGACCTTTATATTACTCGTCTCGCCGAAGTTGGTTGCAGATTATATTAAGTCCTTAAAATCTTTAAAAGCCTCCAGGAATTGATGCCATATCTACCAAAGCACACAAACATCTCCCTGTCAATGCTATCCCATGTCATACTAAGTTAATCAACTCAATCATCAAACTCTCTTGCTTTCCTAAAATATGGAAACATGTCATCATCTTCATCTTCCCCAAACCGCATTGAAATTCCACGTTCCCACAGAACTATCACCCTATTAGCCTTCTCAGTCAACTTTCTAAAATAGCTGAAAAAATTATTCTATATCACATTAATCAGATTCTTCCTCAGAGTTCCTACATTCCAGAACAATTTGGCTTCCGACATCTTCATAGTACTAATCACCAGTTGCTTCGTGTCATCAACTATGTTACTGATTGTTTCAAATGTAAATTCCCTACCGGAGCCATATTCCTTGACACTGAGAAAGCTTTTGTTAGAGTATGGAACCGGGGAGTTATCTACAGACTTATCAAGTTGAATCTCCCAAATTATTGCATAAAACTTATCGCATCTTATCCCCATAATAGAACCTTTGGAAATTGGCAATCCTGTTTCTACGAAGAGAAATATATCTGCTGGAGAGTCTCAGGGCTCAGTTCTTTCTCCATACTTATATAATATTTACGCATACGATTTATTACCCACAATTTACCCACAAATTAACGTAGCTCTTTTCCCATATGATACTGCGATTATGACCCAAGCTTCTACAGTTACAGATGTTCAGCTCCTTCTTCAACATTATATATTATCTTTTTTAGAACTGTTACGATACAGTTTTAAAAAAGGCAATACATAAATTCTTACAGGAAAAATTAAAAGAGACAAATAAAAATATAAGAATAAAAATTTTTTAAATAAATAGCATGTGGGAGTAGGAACACAGAGTAAAGAATGTTGCAGACAAAATGAGCGTTGAACCCGAACTCACGAACCCCAAACCCTACCAAAACTGCGAACTTTATGCTGCTTGTTCTATGCATACTGAACTAAATTTTTACGTCTCATTTAAAAGTGCCATCACTTAAAAGTATTCGTTATAATTTCCCGTTGAGTTTTACAGCATTTTCTTAGAAAAGGAAATTTTAAAACTCCCCTTGAAGTTGGAGTAATATTCCCGAAGAATATATTCAAAGTAAGGCATGTATTTATAAATATGGGGAAATTAAATGTACTTTTATAACTAGAAAAATACAAATTTAATGCATTATTTAAGGAACTGGAATATTTAAAAAATGCGAAATTTATTTTCTAAAGCATTTTATTAATTATTTACCTGATTGAAAAAAATTCTCCCAATGCCGAATCAGAATTGCTACACAAATTTGAAACACTAAGGATCATGACTTAACCTTAAAAGTACATGTGTGTGCATAACTATGACTAAGGCTAGTATCACACATCCATTTGTTTCAAACAAATATTTCAAGCTCTACGTGGATCACGCATCCGTTTATTTCCGAACAACAACTTTTTCAGTCAATTTTTCACGAGATTCAGTTGTTCTGTTTTGCCATTGAAAGAAAGGACACAGGATTTTTTTTCTTTATTAAGCCAAAAAAAAAAAAAAAAAAAA
>KK119561.1:19989-70853 GCA_000611955.2 Stegodyphus mimosarum
ATATCTTTAGAAATTTCGGTACACGCTCTCACGCGCTGGAGATAAAAATGTTTTTCTGTACAACGTTGGTATTGCTGGCTTTGAAATCTTTGAGTTTGTTAATGAAAAATTCGTTAAAGTTTTAGAGAATATTGTTACGAATTTCACATTTATTTGGCTATTTATTTAGAACTGTAATTAAAATTCCTTTTTATTTTCCCATGCAACGCACGCAGACGATTTTTGAAGAGAAAGCTACGTAAAAAAAAAATAATAATAACATGCATACATTTATGCAGATTTTTCATTTTTTAAACTTTAACGCAGAGCGATAACATTTAGTGGCAACAATTTGAAAAGTGAATCGGGCATTCAGAGTGAATCAACGCAAAATCGCAAAACGAAAGTAATAGTCCTTCGGGACTAAATCCCTTTGGACTAAAAAGAAAAAAGAAAAGGGAAATTGTTCGATTTCTACAGCCAATCAGCTATCAACATCGAATACCTTGCTAACAACCATAATTTGTTTTGGAGGATTAGTTTCTTCTTTACATGGTAACCCCAAAACGATCCGCGGTGATTGGCAGTTTCATATCGTGTAATAAAGCAGAAAAATTGTCCTAAAGATTTGTTCTTTCGAAATGTTATGAACGTGTAATACGACTTTAAGAAATACTTGTCAGATAAAACATTTTGTTTATTTACGGGTAGGAATCATCAAAATTCCCCAATTTTGCTCCTTTTTTAACATTTCCCATCATTGATGATTATTTTATGCGATCTACCATTATAGATGCAATTATAATTTTTTTAACTAAATCCATTTAATACGTCTTCTCCAATAAGCAGATTTCTCTTTATATAATTCTGAAATTCGAAAGAAATATTTTTAAAAAATGCATTTTCCCATTAACATTGTCACGGTTTCTGCCACCATTATTTTTTTTATTGACGCCATCTGGTTGCTTTTCTATCAACAAGTGATCTGAAAGCTTACGCAAACCTGCGAATAGAAGTTGAACATGATTCAACACCATGCGATCCTTCTCCCATCACTCCATAAAGATATCAATCAAATTTAGTTCGTTTGCAGATTGGAGAACCAAGTATGCAATGCATAAGGCCTGCACTAATGGAAACGAGGCTTCAGCGTTGTCGTGACTTGAAGAAGTTAATTTGAATATTCGACCCCTGTGTTGCAATTTTAGTTCTTCATGAAAACCTTTTATCTTTTTCGTTTAAGAAATCACCAGAAATTCCCGTACATCACTTATACGAAAATTAAAGCAAGTTATGAGAAACATGATTTGGTTCCTATTTTTCCCCGCCGTCACTGACTTCGTCACAAAAAAAATTTTTTTAATCAAGAAAAAAAAACCTAGTCAATATTTCTTTCAGTTTCTTAATATAGTAAAGCTTCATTAACACAAATCTCAAAAGGTTGAAAAATGAAGAGGTGTTGTTCAAAAATTTCGTTTTAGTTGGGGACTCAAATGTTATTTTTGGAATATTTTTTCCATAAATTAAACAATTTATAGTATATATATTATGTGTGATGTCATAAAAAACATTACAGTACTACTTTAATTACTGTACTATAGCTTGAAAAAATGCCCTGACAGCTTATCAACTTCACGGTCAACGGTATTCATGGCTTATATATTTATAAATATGTAAAACCATCGGTCAATTCAGATGTTGCAGCGAAACGTTTCACAGTGACCAAGGCGTGTAACATTTCCTGGCGGGTGGGTGGAATGATATTGTCCTTCTCACTTTCTTCTGATGACATTTCTTGCACCTCAGACCGCTACTGCTTGTACGTCAGATTCCAAAGAAACACACTAGTCATTTGCATTAAAAACTACTAAAACTCATCGTTGATGCAACGATCGTAACTGTCGAGTAATGCTACTGATGCTGGCTGTGGTTTAAAGATCGCAGTGTAATCTGTGAGGCTTTTGAATTAAACGGAAGAGACAATTTCTGAATGTAGCTCTAGTACAGAAACAACAAAGAGAAAAATATGAAAAATTTTAGAAATTCATCTTAAATTTTAAAAATCTAAAGATGCAACTGACTTGTGCTGACCAAATTCGCGTTAACCGATAAAACTTCCTGTAGGCGAGTTCGTGATAAGAGGGTTTACTGTTTAATATACTAGAGAAAAGCATATGTCATGTGCAGGATCGAATTTTCAGAGGCCCGAAGCACTTAAAAGATTTTGAAGCCCCCACATATGTTTACCCTATTTTTTTTCCATTGCTTCTCTCTCTGGGTTTGGTTTAGCTGCACTATACATTCGTGATAAAACTGCCAGCGGGAAATGTATCGGTGACCCCTTTCCTGAACAGCCAAGAACCTTCTTGCGGTTGCCCCTTTTCTTGATGCCTTGAGTACGTGTTAATATTGCTTAGTGACTAATCCAGCCCTGGTCATAGGTTTCTCTACAGACATGCTACTATTACTTTTATTTCAGTATTTCCACTTGGTCTGCGATCGACAATGCATGATGTTTATTTTCTGCATCACTTTCTTTGTTGAATGTATACAACAGCAAGCACATGATAAAACAAGAAGTAATGAGCAAGCATTTACAAGCAAGATCCAACAGTTGTTTCTGGCCTATCAAAACATAAATGTTGTCTCTAGAAAACAGTGACCCGCCAATGCGTAAGTGAAATGCATTCCAAAATCCATGCCGGAAATCTGAAGGAATCGGATTAAAGACGGAATTGAATTCTTGAATGTTAATTTGTATAGCAATTTAAATTGCTGGAATGGAAAACGTGGTAGGGCTACAATTTACTGCTTCTCAGATAAATGCTCGACTGCTTTGTCAACAAAGAGACTTTGACTGAAACAGCATCCGTAATGAAAAGCTGGAATCATTTCCTCTATAATACAATGCGTTTGAAACCCTTTTTTACAGACATGTATATGTGCCAGCGTTGTCTATTGGTCACAGTTATAGTAAAGTTCATCACCTGTCGAACAGTAAAAGTGTTTAACAACGGTGATTCAACCCGGTTCAAATCCCAGCGAATGGAATGGCTATATAGATGAATTTTCGTAGTTTCGTTTTCTGAAAAAGTCCTTCGCTTTGGTAATTAGAGCTTGCGTGCTTTGCAGTTATGCAGTTCAATCTAAAGCGTTTAATTAAATATGTTGTTATTATCTTTTATAGCAGAGGATTACAGTTTACAAAGTAAGAATCGTTAATAAAAGTTTTTAGAGTGCATTCTTCTATTTTGTTCTTTGTTAATTTAAATAACTAACTGAAACGACACGTTTTTTACATTTAATAGAGGTGTGCTATTCGCTTGCGAAATCATTTAAACAACCGATTCCCTTGAATAAGATAGCTCACGCTGATTCGTCAAAAAAGAGTGGTAGTTCTTTCAGCTTTCAGAGTTCATCCACCGAGAGTTCTTGTTGGAAGCATGCCAAGGAAGGAATGCATTTCCAGTTTAGGAAAGAAAAGAATGTTTATCCTCCCATGTCAAAAGTGAGTTTAATGTTTATAATTTCCAAACTTATTGAACAAATTTTTATTCTAGAACTTCATTGCTGGTGTTTCCTAGAACACGTCAGTGTTTATTAGAACACGAATTCTGCAAGATTTTGTGAATAAGGTCTAAATTTTGAAAAAAAAAAATAATAATTAAAAAAAATAAATACAATAATAACTTATAAAAACACAATAACTTACATAAAAATACTCGCCACTGAGCTATTTTATTTTTAAATACTTACAAATGTAAGTATTTCTCTGTTCAGTTTGTGAGTCGTCTTTGAGTATGCTCTCCAGTTTTAATATCAAATGTGTTTGTTAATTTTTATCGTGCGGGAGCGTAACTTCTTGTATTTTATTTTTTATAATAAGCACAAAATTTTCCTAAATGTGAGCATAGAAACTCAGAAAAATTATTAAAAGTTACAATTCACATTTTTACACAAAATTAATTTTTTTGGATTTAAAAATACGAATACATGAATCTTTACACCATTTAAAACACTTCTGTGATGAAAAGTATATGTATACGACCAATGGTTGCAAAAAAAAGGCCTGTTAACGACTTTTGTTGACACGGTGTTTTAATATGTGGTTGTTATCTTAATTTTGGACAACAGTGTAATTTTGTGCGACCGAGGAAAACTAAAGAATGATATTCAATTAATAAATTTATGATTATGCTATATTCTATGCCCCGTACGTTCCGGCGTATAACGCGCACTTATAATTTTAAACGCTATTTTTACTTCCTTGTACGAAGTAAAAAGGAAGTATTGTAATCGCGAAAAATTTCGGGTATAATATTTCAACGAAAACATCTATTTCGACTGCTATCGAAGGCAATTTAACGATGTTTTTGAGTGACATCCGTACGTGAGGACAGAATAAAGGACTCTTTTCCCCCATAAAATTATAAAACTGATTTAAAATGGATTCCGAAGATATTTTTTCCTGGCTTCTGTGCGTAAGTACGAACATACGAATGTGTATATATGGATCTAGCATAACTCAAAAACAACTAGCCTCAGAACGTTGAAATTCTTTTTTATATAGGACTGCTATAACATGTAGATGTGCACCTCTTATTTTGGTTGCAATCGGCCGCGCGAAAAGTATATAAATATATGTATATTGTTTCAAAAGAATATAGTAAAGTTAAATTAAATTTAAATAATTCTCTTCCGCCGTTGCTGCAAGGAATGAAATTTGAATTTAACAAAATTTCTATTCGTAAAAAGCAATTTAAAGTAAAAAATTAATTATAGAAATAAGTTTAAAAGAAATTATAAGTAATTTATATTGCTGCGAACTAATCTACAATATCATTTAAATTCTGAGAACATAAGTAAATCAATTGCAAAATTTTCTTAAAATCCTAAAAATAAAAAATATGCATAAGTGAATAATTGTTGAGCTGGCAGAAGACAGACTTATCAAGGGGAAGTTGCTCTCAAACCTAACTCTTCAATTATTCAATTCGTGTTTCGTCATTTATGTAGGCAAGTGTAAAATTCAGAAGCAAAAGTAAAACCAAATGATGTGACCCACCAAAGGCTATTCAAACAAGTGGAACTTTTAGAAAAGTACAAATCAAAGCCAATACAAAACAATACCCTTTATAATACCAATTTTTTGGAAAACCAATTTAATTTAGAAACTCTTGCCCACAAAAAACTTCCCCGACACGAATATGCATATAAACAAAAAAGATACAGAAACTATTAACATACTAAAAATAAACTAGAAACTAAATTAAATAATACTAAAATAATATAATAAATAATAAAGGCAAGTAAAAAGTAAGTTTTAAATTAAATTAATTAATTTACCATTATTTCTATTGGAGTGTGAACAAGTAACAAGTCAAATTAAGTGATGTAGTGTTCCTTCTATTTATAAAAGAGGGCGCTAGTAAAAGGTAAAGTTGAGTGATAAGCTGCTGTATGTAAGAACCATTTAAAAAACTATTTAAAATTATGCTGCAAACTATATGTAATGTAAAAAAGTGTGTTCTGTAGCTAAAAAAACTTTTTTTAAATCTAACTGTGTAGTAATGTAAAAATGTGTAAAAATTGTGAAAAAACGAACTGTGTAATGTGAAAAATGGTTGCAAATTACTGTAATAATTTTTTAGTAAATTTAATTTATTAAGAAGTATTTTTGAATTTTAATTTAGAAAAATTAAAAAAAAATTTATGAAAGTAAAAAGTATTGTAATATTTAATTATACTGAAACTGAATTTAAGATGCGTAATAAAAACTTACTAAATACTGGCCAAAAAATTAAGTAAAAGGAGAAAAAGATTAAAATTTTTACTCAATTCGGGCTGTAATTGAGACTTTTGAAAAGAGTTGACCCTTTATTAGTAAGAGGAAAGAATCCAGTATTAAATATATATTTTTACAAATAATGACGAAACACGAATTGAATAATTGAAGAGTTAGGTTTGAGGGCAACTTCCCCTTGATAAGTTTGTCTTCTGCCAGCTCAACAATTATTCACTTATGCGCATTTTTTATTTTTAGGATTTTAAGAAAATTAATTACAATTTTATATTTGATACTTGCAATTGACTTACTTATGTTCTCAGAATTTAAATGATATTGTAGATAAGTTCGCAGCAATATAAATTATTTATAATTTCTTTTAAACTTATTTCTATAATTAATTTTTTACTTTAAATTGCTTTTTACGAATAGAAATTTTGTTAAATATATGTCGACTCTGTTACTCAGCCCAGTGAGCTCAGGCTTTTTTCTCTTGTATGCTGGTAAATTGTGCCTTTTTTGCTTTAAAAATGATTAAATTATGTTGTTCTTATCTTCCGGTTAAAGTTTTTATGCCTTTATTTAATCTGCATGCAAGATTTGTAGAATTATCAACAATTTAAAAGTTAAGTGCGGCTAAGTCTAATCAAATTCTCATGGCGGCCATATTTGTTCACATTTGAAACTTAGGAGAATAGTGGATGTTCTGCCTTTAGTAGATTAGTATAGATGGCGCTATGAACAGGAGTTACATGACGCATGATAGATGGCGGTATGAACATGAGTCTCATGAGAACATGGGAATATGAGTTACATGAGTTAACTGGTACAAAAATGTACCAGTTAACTCATGTAACTCACCATGTTTAAGAAGCGTATCTTGAAGCATCAAAAGGATAAGATCCTGTAGCCCCACTCTTAAATATTCTTAAATATGTATCGTTCTTCATAATATTATTTTGTGATGTCATCGTAATAAATGTTGTGTGTGAACTTTGCTTAATCCTTGGAAACAACGTACCGACCACATATAGTCAATAACCTATAACCATACCTCTGGAAATGTAAGAAGTATAGCCTGACCGCTCATTGGATTTGTTGCCAATCTAGAGAAACTAAGCTTCGCAACAACAAAGATAACAACAAAGATTATTATTGCGAATTAAATCATGCTTAATCAATACTGGAATTTATTCGAGGAGACCAGCGTTTAAGATTTACTTCGTAATTTTTAATATAGATATTTTGATATTTTAATGCGTATTTTTGCCTTGTCGCGAAGTGAGAACTGAATTAATCGAATGAGAATTACTGAATCGTCTGTGAAAAATAGTTTTTTTTTGGTTTGTTTGTTTAATTTCTGTTATACATTGTTTTAGATTTATTATAGCATTTGAACAGAACATGTGGCAACGACTAGATAATTCTTCAGATGATATACATAATTTTTATGCTTTCTGAACTATAAAATGAATGAGATGTAACGCTGTTAAGTGAAGGTAGCGTCAGAGTGTGTCTATGGTAAACAAAATATAGTCAATTTTTAAGAGTGCATTTATTCTATTGTATTTATGCGCTATCGACGAAGTAGATTTAATTCAATCCAATAAGTTTAAATGAAATGCAAAATGTGTATAATTTAATATTTCGTACAAGGAAGTCATGTGCTGTACATATCAAATTTTTTAATTTGAGATATGTATTCTTTATCAGGAAACATGAAAGATACGAATAAGATTCTCCTATTTTTTGAAGTTATTCATTCGGAGGTTTTTTTTTCCAGGCCTTCAAACAATGCTACACTGAATTGACAAGTGATAAGGGGAAGAATATGTATGTGTGTGTGATTGACGTGAAAGGGCACAAAAACAGTTTACATAAAACTACAGTTCACGAAAAATCTCACCTTGTCTTTAGTGCTTTGCCGCTTAGCAGACGATACAAAAATTAAAACTACTGCTTATCTTTAAGGGAAAGACAATGCCAAAATGTAATTTCTGAAATGGATTTTTTATTTAAATTCACGAGAAAAGATGGATGTACGAAAGCGGTGTGAAATTGTGGATAAGAAATGTGTGGTAAAAGCGTTCTATTGCCTCAAAGAAGAATATACGAAGTCTTTTAGTTTGGGACCTGTTCAGATCCCATCTCACGGTTAATGCTAAAAATTGTTGAAAGAGCATAGACATGGTTTCTAACCCGGGGGATTAATTCCATTAGATGTGCTATCAGTAAACCATTCAAAGAAAATTTAAAACGACACTGGAATACGTGGATGTTAGAAGGTGAAAAAACACTTACAAATGGAGGCCAAATGCGTCATGCCAGTCTAGAAACAGTGTGTGAGTGGATGATAAAAGCATGGAATAAAATGTAACCGGATGTAATGCATAAACCAGATGTAAGTCATTTAAAAATGTATTATTTCTAATAATTTAGACGGAAAGGAAGATGATAATTTATTTATGGACCAGAATAATAGTCATGGTGAAGAAGAAACAGAATTCGATGAAGTGTCTGAAGATATAGCGAAAGGCGAATACGACGAATTTTTCATGTTATCCGATAATGAAAATTGTAAGTTCATTAGTTATGTCATTTCTTTTAAATAAACAGCACTCAGCTACAGGTAGAAATCTAATGCCTTATTTTTAAATCAATCAATTTTATATCCGACGTAAATTTCGATCTCATTTTTTGTATTAAAAGTGAGCGTTATACTCCGGAATATATGGTCATTTATGTAAAATTCTTCAATATTTATGCTGACAAACATTACGTGAAACTTTAAATAACTATTACTTGAAACTGACCACACAAAGGTAAGAAATTCACATGTGCGTTCCCCTCGCAAGTCGCACTCTTCGGGCTATTACGAGGCATGAGAAGACATGCTCTGACATTGCAGGAGCAATAACTTATTCAGTAATGCTTCCATTTGAGATTACGAAATCCATAAACAGTCAGTGTGGGAGAATTTTAGCAATCTGCACTGTATATGTCATCAAGGCCTCTCGAATTCAAGCAACCGATTGGAGCCAATGACCCTATAGCTCTTCTGATATCGCCTTCAACTATAATTAATCAGAGGACGTAAAGTACAATTGAAAAATTAAAAGGGCATGACTAATTTAATCTGCAAACTGTTCCAGACAGAACAACTACACAGAACGCTTTTCCCAGAGTAGCAACGAGAGATTATTATGATGGAAGGCGAGTTGAACGGTAACATTTTTATAAAGCGCGCATAGTAATCTTGTATTTTTAGTTGTATCATTTCAATGATATGTAATATAAATACACGAATAAAAGATTTATTGTGTAAGTGCAGAATGCTTAATAGTCTTAAAGAAAGTATCTAACACTTATGATAAGAGTTAAATATATATAAAACTGCAAAATAATACACTAAATTTATAAAACTTCTCTGTAGACAACATTCTTCGTACATTTTTATGGTTGAAGAACGATGAGATCCTCAGGTGAACTTACTCTTGAACAAGCCACATAAAATTGGCCATGTGAAAAACAGCCATTTTGTAAATCTACCTCAGCTAATTTTAAACTCTGCCCTTGTATTTTATCGATAGTGATCGCAAAAGCAGACTCTAACCGGAAATTGCAAACGCTTAAAGATTTACTTAATCAACTGTTTCGTAAAGTAATCACTTAAATTGCGTAAAATAATATAACATACGTAAAATTAGGTAAAACCATTTGCGTAAAATCCGTTCTTAGTGCTCGTCTACATCGTGGAATGAGTAACCATGCAAAATTTCAAATCAATCGGGTGTATAGTTTCGGACATCTCGTGATGAGTCAGTGATATTTCGCTTTTATATGCATATATCTAGATTCCTACGCATTCAATATTAATCGTAAATTGTCGTTATTACCTAATAATAGAGCGGCCCATCCGGTGTAGTGGTTAGCGTCGTTGACTACCGAGACGAAGGGCCCGGGTTCGAACCCGCAAAAGGCATGTGGATGTTGGTAAATTATAGTGTTCATGCGGTACGGGGGCACTCTAAATGTGTGGTGAGCCGAAAGTCCTCTCGAGAGGCTGTGGCAGTGGAAGAGGGGTGGGAGACTCTCGGACCCATCTCCCCGGAGTGCCCCCCATCAAAATTGGGGGGGCGGAACTGAGCTAAATTGCACTGTCATCTGTAAGATGCTCAAGGCTGTTGCCAACGGCAGGCCTACACTTGCACTCCTCGCCGCGAGGAATTTCGTGAACTCGGGCTGTCTGTAAGTCAGACAAATGAGCATTAGCAACAACAATACTAACCTAGTAATAGATCTTCTCGTAGATTTACGTAAACTGTGTTTTAAGTTCGTGCAATTTACGCGCAATCTGACCTAAAAGCAAACCAGTCAACTACTTGCACTGTCTTGAAGCGCCTCACGTACTTAACAGATATTTAAATGTTAGAGAATTAAAGCACTTTATCTGCGAGAAATGTATTGCTAATGACGTATAATCTCTGACGACATATAATCAGTCACAACTCGATTTGTCTAAGGTTCGATTCTGTTAAGGAAAATATCATTCGTTGATATGAAGTCTAAAATAAACGGATCATAATCACAGAATATAAAGTGAAGATTAGATATCTTTAGTAAATACTGAAGCAGCAAGGTATTTTTGAGCAGTCAGTCAATGATAATGAAACCGAAACAACAACACAACTGATAAGAACTGTAACTAGACATTGTAAAATCAAAACGTCTGCGTAAATCAATGATACCTAGATAAAAGCTTCATTGACTGGCGAGGAAGGTTAGTAAGGAAAGGTTAGAATCTTTAAAAGATGGAAAATGTCAACACATGAAACAAAGATAAGATAATGAAACTAAACCTAATAACCCAGCTAAACATTATGCAATTTCTTAGTGAATGCAGATATAAAGTTGTTTCTGTTAGTTTTGATAAGTTATGCGTTCAAAACCGAAGGCCAAACATACTCTTATTTTAAGTGTAGATGGCTATTATTATCCTGTTCGCTTTTGAACAGACGCGCAAATATTTGTAGCGATAATTCTGCTTGATACTTGTTAAAATTTAGTTTTCCAGCTATTATCTCAGAGGTAGAATAATCTGTTTCAATAATTTTAAAACAGTGTGCGTTGCATTTTTTAAGGGGGGAGCAAACTTTTTGTATTAGCTGCTATTGCTCCTTATCAGATGTAGCGGGCAGCGAAATATCCACTCCGGTATTGGAAAAGACAAGTATTTTCGACACGTGTAGTGATTTGCGGGATGGGGTTACTTAAAATCTGTCAACGTGAAAACCATTTTAAGAGTCTGATAATAACGGAAAGCTTCATCCGGAGGTTTCAGTGTCTTCTAAAAGGCCTACCTGATCGGTATAGTGGTGGTTCGAGACGTTGGCTGCTATATCGATAGCCCGGATTTGAATCCTGGAGGAGGCGTGGATTCAAATAAATTTTCAAATTCAAGTGTTATATGTGGATGTTTGTAAAAGGGGTGGATGTTGTCTGTGGGGCTTGGGGGAACTAAAAAATGCTGGCAAGCAAGTCCTCTCGAGAGGTTCGTTGGTTAGGGAACAGATGCCAGAGATCATGGAATCTACCTCTCGGGGTCCTTTCTATGAAACTGAGATTTGTTACTAATTACTTGAAATTTGTTACTTGATTAATTGACTTTCTAACAATTCTATATTTATATGAAATGTACTTTGTGCATCTGTGCAATTATTGCGGTAGTACTACACTTGTACAACCAGTTTTGAAATCCTTGTGTTCCACCCATTTCCTCGTAAAGGTACATTGTATCAGATGTTAGGTGTTCTTGGCCATACTTAGGTGGCTCTGTTAACATAGCACTCTGTTTGGACTTAATCGTTTTAAAACTTCAGGCTAATAACGAGCATTTTTTACTTCCCCTTATGATTACTTATGATGTCATGCTGAGGTTTTATGTCCTGATATGGAAATAAGTTCTAATAGTAAAGTGAAGATCACATAAAGGTGCTTAAGAATCTTCCCTCAAAATCTATTGAAACTATTGACAATGACACCTGTAGACACCTGCAATCAAGTCTAAATATTTTTAATCTCGTAGTATTCATTGCGTTAATTTAAACCCGTATCACATCTACTAGCTATCCTCAACAGCCTTTTAAAAGAAACATTTCTGGGAATTTTCGTTTTCGGGATATCTGATTGGTTGACTTAGACGAAAGCCAGTTCTTTGGGGAATACTGTTAGGGACAAGGGACAGAGCTTCAAGAGAAGCATTTTCGTCTCAGTTGAAAAATACATCGGTTTCAGAGAGTCATTTTCGACTAGAAAGTGGTAGGAGGAGAAGCTTGTTTCTCAGAAAAGATTCTCCTGTCCTCTAGCGTCGTTAGATGTGATATCCATTATGCTACTATAATTATCCAAGCGGCAATACAAACTATCATTTCTCTCTGTTGTCTTGTCAATAATAGTAAAGAGTCTAATTAAGGGTGTAAGACAGTAACGAAGAGTCTAATTAAAAGCAAGTACATAAGAGTCTAATTAAGAGTGTTGTTACTAATCTTAAGGTAGAAGATTTTGACATTAGAGATGTCTTTTGTGGTACCTTTTACCTTTATATTTTTTTGCAAGGCATCCCGTTATGTTTCTTAGCATGTCATTTATCATTCACGTGACCTAAGAGGTATTGATAATGCATGCAAAAAATGTACGGTACTTTAATTTGTTTTCTTTAAAATGCTGTTCTATATGTTCTGTTTCACTTGTTGTTGTTGTTGCTTATGCTCACTTGTCTGGCGTAACCTAGCGCTCCTTGCCACGAAATTCCTTGTGGCAAGGGGTGGTGGGGAGGCGGGGAGGGCAGGGGTATGGAGGGGGAGCACCAAACCACACGAGAGGACTTTCGTCTCGCCGCATATTTGAGGTGTGCCATGCCGCACCGACACTATAAATTTACAAACATCCATGCCTTCTCTGGAATTTGAACCCAGGCCTTTTCTATACTCTTGATTTAAAAATCAGATGCTGGACCTTTATCTGTTACTGTTAGTAACTAGCGATGCTGCTTATTTATTAAAAAAATATGTTCATTAGCATTATGTAAACATTATTAAAAATAATACGTTCAGTAGAAATGATACAATGAAGAATTGTTATTATATGCAAAGTGTAGACGTATCTAGAGGCAGCTGTTTCTGCCTTGATGGAAATCAGATTGTGAAGTGAAATGAAGGTGACGTAAGTAATATAATGAAATAAAACAAATCTGTTCCGGACAAAAAATTTAATTTTATTGAAAGGAGAAAAGTTAATCCTTTTCAGTGAAATATTTTATATGAAATGTACTGTACGTAAGTGTAATAAGTTACATATACCATGTTGAAAATGTGGAAGAAAGGGCCTTTTGTACAAAATGTTGTCCTGAGCCCGTAGTTTTGTTAATTACGGATGCGAAATTTCTTTTTCAACGTTTGTGACATTATTATTTAAATTACCTGATTAAGAGCTTTTATTTGTATTTTCTCTCACTAGATGGCACTATGATGAAATCCGATGAAAATGCTCCGCAGATTGGATTAGAAAATTTGCGTTGATGAAGGGGAGATGTGATAAAAATGTTAAATAATAATAATTATAGATAACGTTGTTTTAAATTAATGTAAGCAGAAAAGGCAGAATAGAAAGGAATAAAAAAATTGATATATTTTTTCTAATCGTAGAGCATTATATGAAAGTATGATTTACATTTGCCACACAAAAAAATGAAAAATAATTGTTAGAATACCCGTGTGATATGTTAATTAAAAAGTTATATAAATATAACCTTTATTTAAAAATATATATAATGAGAAATGTTAATTCATTGATATGTATGACACGTAAACTAAACGAAGTGAAAGTGATATTCAGCACAAAACAACTTTTAACTATCAGTCCTAAAAAACGAACTTTGATAATCTGATTGGAATTAAAATCTTAATAATGGACCACTATGCATGATCTACGACCATGTGTCGAACAGCTAACTATAATCAACTTCCTATTTAACCGTACTTTATTGAACGATGCGTTCAGTTGCTTGAAATTCGATCTTAGTATATGTTCTGTTTCTAGGCGATACCCCATCCGAGTACAACGCGTGTTATTTTCGAGCGAAAAATGCAGAGGATGTTTGAAGAAGCAATTCAATAAGTCAGGAGCAAGTCTAGGAGTCAGGAGCAGGGCTTAATTTCTAAAACTGGAAGTGCGGAAGTCCTGTGGAAGGCCTTCAAAATAAAATAAATAAATAATAAAGTAATTAATAATTAAATAATCATAATTAAAATTTAATAAAATGTTTACTATATTAATGAAAACTGAATAAATTATGAATTAATAAGTAGTTAAATAATAAAATAAAATACTGGATCTCGTCTTATTTGATCTCCGGCTGGAAATACAATTTCACTCAAAAACTAAGAAATAGACCAGCCGATTTCAGGTTGAATTTAATGTCTTAATATACATTGAAATGCACTGTTTCAAGCGATGATAGAAACAAAGATCCTTTGAAAGTCCTCCAAGAAGATATCCCTCTCCTTAGGCAGATAGCACCAGAGTGCTTTACCATAATAGAATAAGCCAAACCAGACCAAACTAAAACAAGGACCATTCTTTTTCCAGTCACGAAAATCAAAAAAAAAAAAAAAAAAAAAATAAAAAGAGTAAGAGTTAAAGCGTTACTAGTAAGAATAAAGCGAATTCTAGAATAGTATAAGTGTATGGAAAACAACAAAAAAAAAAATAGTTTAAAATTCTGAAAAGCTGATTGTAGTTTTAAATAAAGTGATTAGAGAGGTAATATTATTTTGTTTGGACCACAGACCTGTAAAGATTACGATTGCATATGTGGGATAATAGTAGTGCATCACCGGGGCACTCGGAGGCGGAGATGCAATCCGCATTGAAAAGTACCACGTCCGAGAGTGCCATGAATAAGTTATGCTAGAAACATTTTAAGATTCTTAAATTTACGAAAATGCCATAATCACATAGGAGCGCATTTGAAATCTACGCAAGCTGTCGAGCTGGTGTAATAGACATTAAAAGTCACTGAAAATTTAATTGGCAAAAAGTTAGCGGAAACTTCAAGGCCATATTAATAATCTACATTAAAAAAGAATCGAAGAGCAAAATATACTAAGCACAGGAAAGTACACCAAAATACTCAAAAATGCTAAATCGAAAATTATATTTAAAATCCAAAATAAATGTCATACACAATAACATAAAATACGAAAACTAGAATTATTTTCTGTGCACGGAAGCATTTGTAGTAAAACTTTCCTAGAACATAGAGAACAACACGAACATTTTATCAATGGGTTTCGGAGCGTCTTTGTCCTCAGACATTCTACCAGCTATTGCGCGAACGATAGAATTTTTCTGTTGTCCATGAACATGTTTTTCTGGCCTGTTCTGGGTTACTGTGGGTATTATAAAATTTGTTATAGATTTTTCAGAATTTTCATCATAAAGAATTTCGCTGCAAGTTTTTTCAACTGGCTTTTCAGAATTCTGTGCAGTTTTTTTTCTTTTTTCTTCTTCTTTTTTTTTTTTAAAGAATGGACGACATAGGATCTTTTCTTATAGGATTAATTTTCTTATCCAGCTTGCCACTTGATGCAGTCTTCAGGTTTTTGAAAAGTTCTATTTTTCATTTTCATAGTGTTTTTTGGGCATTGCTTAAAATTTGCTGCGTCGCCCAAATTACAATTGCAACATTTAAGATTTTTTTATCCACTTACGTTGTGATGATTTATGGCAGCCACCACATTTAGCATACCTCGGCAAGAGTTTATCCCCTTCCGAGGAGCGAAATACTCGCAGTTATGACATTGTGAGACACCTTTACGTTGGTAATTTCCTATAGAGGCATAAAAACACAGCAGATTTTGAATATCATAAATTCTTTGTGTCCCAAATGTTCTGATTGGTAGAAAAAAAAAAGATTCACTGTTAATCAAAATAATGGAGGGGTAATGTTTGTCAGGACTGAGTGTTCTGTGCATACTTTTGGCGAACATGGTCTTAACCGTGTTAAAGTCCTGATCTTGAACAGGGAGCGGAATGCAGCTATGTTCTGTGGCAGACTAACTGTGGTTAAGTGGTAGAATAACTGTACGTAAAAGGGGTTTAAAATTACCCTTTTATTAAACCACTATTTATAGCCACTTCCCTACTCTGAAGGGATAACAGAAAATAATGACCGCACTTGGATCTAAACTGAACAATCAAATAATTTAAAATAAAGTGAGTAGAAATTACGTAGTCGTTGCTCTCAGAGCTATAAACGTGAGATTGTCCTCTTTGCTAAACGATCAATGGTGCCTAGCAAGATTTGGCTAATACTAACGCACTTAGATTTCTTCAATAAGTAATAGCGTAACAGCGCTAAGGCTTAGAATTTAAATACTAGCTAGTCAGGCGAACGTCGAACAGAGCCGTAGTGATCTGAGACTAAAAGCTCTGTCACACTGAGAAATTCCTTGCTAACCTTTTAAATACAAAACTTGGCTCCACCTCAAATTAGCATAAAGCTGAAACGCGCGCTCATTCTAACGGAAAGTTGAAATAAAAGCTTACAGGAAAGAGAAATTAACATAAAACTTTGTTAGTTTAAACTAAAACCTTACATGTTCATGGATAATTCGAAGGCAATTAAAAACACAGGAAAAGGGGGGGTTTATATTATAGTTAGTAGTAAATAAAACCTTGTTAATAATTTACATATACCTTTAAACAGATTAACTGGAAAATTAAGTCATTTAATTACGCAAATTAAATCAGCTTTCAAAGTTTTCTCTCTCTTTATCACAAGCATGGCTGAGTAGCCTCTTTCTGTTTTTGTTTCTTCTTGTTCTTTGCCTATGATTCGATTTCACTTCTTGACGTATCTCTTGTTTATTTCTGGTTACAATCATTATTCTTGCATTTCTATAACAATAATTGTGAAACAGAAGATGAATGAATGGCTATGCTCTGATTTAAGGCCCAGCAATTTATTTTCAACGGATGATTTAATAATGCTTATGTACTTCAGAATACGTACAATTAAATACTTAATTATTGCGAATAAAAACAGTTCTTAAACACTAATGATATCATGTGCTAGTACTTTAGTTGTCAAATACATTCCCCCTTCCCATTCCCCATAGACAGTTTACCTTAAGGGAACTAGAATACAAGCCACAAAATCAGTAGAAACTCAGTAATTAACGTAAAAGCTGTAGTTTATAATATAAAATAGAACACAAACTTCAAAGTAGTAACAGTAGCTCAGGAATTATCTTAAACGCTGCAGTTCAGAACACAAATTAAAATACAAACTTCAAAGTAGTAATAGTAACTCAGTTATTTTCTTAAAGCTAAAACTTGCAAAGACTAGAACATAAACGTAAAAGTAGTAACAGTAACTCAGTCATTAAATTAAAGCTAAAACTTGTAAAGACTAGAATTTAAGCGTTTAAGTCAGCAAAAGAAGCTCAGTTATTAACTTAAGTTCTAAAAGTTTCAAGGACAAATAGAAAGCTTAGAGCAGAGCTGAATTTTTCCAAAAATGGCGAAATCTTATGAAATGCTGTCAGGATCAATGAAAAAATATAAACAAACAAATAAAAAAAGGGTAAATAAAACAAGAAATAATGAGCTATTAAAATTAAATTAATTAATTAAATTAATAATCTTATATCAGGAAAGCCGATGAGGAAATGTGTGGTGTTGTGTGTGGGGTGGATGAACTCAGCTGATCAAAGTTTAGGTTTACACAGTGTTAAGTGTTGCCATACTTTTTTATGTATGTTCGCTACGCTATTTTAGTTGCATTTCGTGCCGTTTTACTTGCACCGCTATTTTCAGAGCACCATTTCTTCTAGGTTTTGTAAATCGAAACTCTAAAGTGTAAATACATAAATATATAGGACAAATTGAGGATTACAAGTTATAAACGTTTTGGACATCAGTTTACAGTAAATAAAGTATTCAAGGTATTATTAAGTTACTTTGTATAGACAAAAGAGTTTTCCAGATTGAAATTAGTATGTAAAATAATAAAGTTTTGGTTTACTGCTTTAAATTATATAATACAAACTGGCAAAATTAAATTGCAACGTTTTTGAGAAAATGAAACTCCAAAGCTATTTTGTAGGTATTTATTCTAAAGAATTTGCAAGGCATCTTACCGCAGTATCTAGTAATGAGGAAATTAAAACATTAAGGGTATATCCGATATAAACATATACAAACAGCATATACAAGCAAAAAAAAAAGAGGAGACGGGGGGGGGAAAGTGTCTTAATATGTGGTGTACGTGTTAAATGAATCTGCTAAGCCACAGTCAACTCACGACTACCCAGGAGCAGATTAATTGGGTTGCGGATTAACCAGCGTTGTTTAAAAAAAATCTTTACTGCTGTGTCACGAAAAAAATTCTTATCACAAATTATCAGCAAGGTAACCGACCTCGTCGATTTTGGCTAGAAATCTCAATTTGTTTTACGTCGCATTTTTAAAGGCCATTCTCTTAGCTTTCGAGAGCAACTTTTCTCTTCACAAGTGCAGCTATACAAGTTTTTCTGAGAGAATGCAAATAGGAAGTTATTGTTTGCCACAGCGGATGTGAAAGTTTAGAGACCAAATTAAAAATGCAGTTTTCGCCCTTTTTTGCGTTATTTGGGGTAAATCAATAATTTTAAGCATTTCAGTGAGTCTAAAGAATCTGGCAAAATATTTTTATTATGAATTTTCTCATTTTCGTTTGGCAACGTGAATAGTTGTGCATAATGTTAATCTGAGAACTTTAAACGAGATTTTTGATAATTGTTTTTATGATTTACGTTCAGAGCAAACATGATAACTAAGGATAAGTTCCTTATAAAATCACTTGAAATTTTGCATACATAGTTTCCATATTATTATGCATACTGTAGACTACGAGTTAAAAAATTAGCCTTACAGAATTTAAATTATGTAATTTTTCCTTCAATAGTGTATGCATTTTTTTAAAAATTTCGTTTGTTAACTAACATATTTAGCCATATATTACTATTGCAACCATATTTTCCAATTATTCTACTTCACTATATATGGTTAACATGCATCAAATAAAGTTAAAAGTATGTTTCATTATCGTTATTTTCTTGTCAGGGATGGTTAACTTTTTGCCAATTTCGATGTAAAATTTTCAGTTTTTTTACATAAATTTCACAAAATAATGAATTTTTTATCACCTTTCTAGAGAATATGTTTAAGTATAAGTACAATTCAAAACATAAGCTCATAAATTCAGAAATATAACAAACATTTTGAAAAAAAACCCCTTCGAACGAGGTCGCTTAAACTCAGTTTTGCGTGATTTGAATCTCGGTGAGGGCATAATTGATTTTTTATGTTTCTAGGCTCTGAATGAACCTAGAAGTTCTCCATATGCCCTCTTGTGAATGTTTTTTCGGTACTTATGTATTAACCAGTCGACCGTGACATTTTCGCCAAATAGAGCGATTTAGCGCCAAATACGAATAAGCGTGACTTCAGAACATAGTCATAACATCTGCACTTTCGTTTAATACAACCCTATCGATTCCAGAAAGTCACTTTTTGTTTTTGTCAACAAGGATATGAATTAACTATTTTTGTTCTATTTTCTCTTTGCATTTAAAAAAATTAAAATACGGACTTGCCTTCTACAGACCAGCAAGCAGTAGATTATTTTCAAAGTTATGGGACTCGTATCAGAAAAAAAATGTGTGTATTAATGGACACGATATAGCCAGCTGAATATGGCCGACAAAACAGTAGTAGTAAATTGAAATAATTACTTGCGGTAGTTTGTACTCATAGCATTTCTAAACAGATCTTCGGATAAAATCAATGGGGCTAACAAAATAGCAGAAATTGACGAAAGCCTTCTATGAAAAGCAAAATGAAGCGGGTTGAATACTGATTTTTTTATTAAATAAAGAAGCGTCAGCTTATTCAGAACTTCGCGGGAACGATTGGCAACGTTTTGGCGGAGTCTACGTTAACTTTCATGGTTCAATGGGATTTTATCAATCAAATTTTCTTAAATAATATTTAAATAAGAAGAAACTGACACAAACTGCAAACACAGAATATCTTTATACAGTTTTCAAAAATATATTACATATTTAAAACATGCCATTTGAAGCACATTTTTGGTTCTTCAGTTCTTTCATTTATAGAAGAAACATACATCTGATCAAGAGGTAGCAAAGGAATCACCTATTTTTTTTGAAGTGTAATAATACATTAATATACTCGAATGCGTGGCACAGTTGCTAGTAAAATAAATTAATTTTCTTAAAATCTAATATATGATTTTAAAAACAAATGAAAATATAACTTGCTGTAACAGTTACATTACACAGAAGTGTCTGTTATTTGCAGCAGACTTTCGCAGCCAGCTGTATTTCTTAACAGATTTTGTAACATAATCCTTCGTAAAATTCATTTATGGGAAAATATTTGCTTTCTTTAAATTTTCCTTTTAGGATAGTAATTGATTTACTAAATATCTTATTTAAGTACAGTCTATAGCAGCGGATAAAAAATACATATTTATATCATATAAATTTTTACCATCATTCTTTCCCCTTTAATTTTCTTCCTCGGATAGATCGAGTTTCTATCATATTGGGAGAAATTTTGGAGCAACGACTTCCTTGGATTAAGTTGCCGATAAGTAAGATTGATCGATTGAGAATCTACTTCAGTGCAAACTGATGCTCCATCCGAATTAATCTCGTCCTTTTTTGCTTACATCCGAGACAGTGATGGTATGATTGGTATGACTGACCCGGATGCTATTGTTCTTGTGATCCTTTCCTCTTCCTTCCCGATTGGTGGAACTTTCATGCGCAGTTCTTCGTGTACCGGAACATTTTAAGCGAGAATAAGAAAAGGCTGCTGCTAGCTTTCTGTTGTTTCAAAATTTACCGAATGTGGTAGATCCTTGAAGCTGAATCCCGTTAACGAATGCGACATGCAGTAAGCAATTTTTCTTAGAAAAGCGTTCTTCCAGAGCTAACTTGACAGTTAGGTTTTTCGCCGCAACATTTCACAACGAGTACGAAAAAGTTCCGCTCGACACTGTGTTTCGTACAGATCAGCCAATCGGAATAAAAAAAGAACCTAAATTACAAACCGAATTATATAAAATTCCTGGAAGCAAAGAGTTTTCGGAAAATTACATTTGGCGATTTGTTGAAGTAAACTATTGCCTGACCTGATAGCAGTTTTGCAAATTATATGAATAGTATGAACTGTTGCAAGTACACTAGCTTATTTAACGATGGAAAATGTGACAGTAGAAGGATTTTCATGGCCAATTTTGTGTTATTTACTTTCATTGTATACTCCGAGATTTAATATGGCTATTAAGTCCATAGTTAGGCGTGGTTCCATGACGGACTACGCAAGAATTTTCATTTAAAATTTCACATATTAATTATATATACTTTTCCGATAATATATGAAAACATTTCCCTTGAATTATCCAAAAATTATTAAATTAAAGATTAGAATCATTCAGAAATTATTTTCGAAACGAAAGAAGTAAAAAAAAAAAAAAAATCCCGTTTTTAACATATATCATGCAAGCGCAGAAATTCTTAGCATAAAATGAAAAATGTTATGAAAAGTTATGAAAACGTATTTTTATTCATGAGAAGGTATTTTGTGATTCGATATGAATTGTGCTGGTAGTGTGATTAAATGGTAACAGTTTGGTTTGGTTGATTACGTCAAAGCACGCGGAGCAATTTATCTTGTTTTGTACAAAAATAATTACTGCAATGCTTCTTCTAAATTCCTCCTTGGGTAACGTGAATTGATTATTACCAGTACTGCAAAATGAAAATTTAATTTTGACTGAGCAATATATATGGACATATGAATAAAAAGAGGATAATGGATGATGTATATTGATAAGCAAATGATGCAATTGATAAGCAAATGATGCAACTTAAGCAAATGATGATATTGAGTACATATTTCCAAGAACGGTTTAGATAATTTAATTAATAAAAGTAAAGACTTACAAATAACATGAAACTCCCATTCGTAATTTTATGAAACAAATACATTTACTAGCACTTTATGTCCTTTCCAAAGCAAAAATGTCTGAGCTAATTTACCCCTAATCCATTGATTAGAGATTTGTCAGAACACTGATATGTGTCAAGATAAGATACTCGCTCTTACTTTTTATCTCTACACTTAAGGTACCATTTTATCTAATAAATTTTAGAAAATCACAGTCCTTGGCCATATCTTATTAACCTTTATTTAGTGAAGTGAAATATTTGATCGCAAATCATATGATATTTTTAAAGACTATAAATAAAATTATATTTATGAGAAGACTTTTCACATATATATAAAATGATGAGTAACTTCATGTTAAGAAAATGTGCCCTAGGTATTTTCATTGAAATAATCTAGGTACCAAGTCTTACGAAATATTTCCGAAGGAAATAAAAAGTCATACGATGAAACCTGAAATATGAATGCTTAAGATCCATACTATTATTATATTCATAATGCTTTCAATGTTTTTTATGATTATATGGATCATGAACAGTAAAATCTCATCAAAAGAGTGTAAATTCGTTATAGTTTTCTAATTCCTTACTTATAAATGTGTATAATACGAGGAAAGAGGAGGGATCGATACAGTTGCTTTTATAATGTTTCAAAGTTATTTGTATTTATTTAAAAAATTTATACTAAAACTTGATTGATTTAGTATTTATTATTTTATTTCATTTTCGATATATAATTTTTGATTAATATTTAATTTTTGATGATAGATCTGTTTATTGATATTTACAAATCAAAAAGTGAGTACTTATTTTTCTTAATGTAACAGCTATTCATTGTCCTTCCTAGTAAAACTGTTTGTTCCGTAATGCAGAACTATACGCTTAAAATAAATTTCTCCACAACACACCCTAGATCTTCTGTTTCAGATGCAATGTACCAGGACTATAACCAAGAATGGTACCAGGACCAACGTACTAAGAGTCCATATCTTGATCTTTGGTGGATCTTTGTTCTCAAATGTTCTAAGGGCTGCATATATTAAGCATCATGAGGAAGTGCTGAGTGCTGGGTACGTGAAGATGGCATGAAGATGTCAGTTCTCAAACGGCCTTGAAAACTTCGTCATTTAATTATGAGGATATTCGTACTGCATTTTGCGGTGGTCCACCGTTGTCAGACATTCTAAGAGCGTTTATTATCAGGCTTTTAACGAGTTAGGTTTTTATAATTTGTTCGAGGATGTCATGGGGGCATACTGATATTAAGCCCTGAGGAGGATGCGTTAATAGGACAATACTGGATATTCTAATAATAGGGCAAGTAAGACTTAATATACTCTTAACATTCCATTTCTGTTCAAGGGTTTCAGCTAGGAAGTCCTTGATGATAAACTGTGTGATGAAAAGGAGACTGGGATTAAACACTCAGGATTTATTTAGCGATTTATGGGCATATTTCGGGGAAGTCCTAAGGGGCTTCGGGAATTTGCTTATCTCGTGCGCAACGTCTACAGGATATCCCAAACAGGATTTTATACTATTTATATTTAATGGTAAGCTAAAACAGAATCTTCAAGATGTTTCAGCACGAAGCTAAGCAAGCTATTTAAGGGAGAATTTCGAACGCATCTTATTTCAGTTTTACTCATTAACTTTGTAACATTTATTATCTTCTTCCCCCCCACTGAAACATTCCCATTATCATTGCCTTCACGCTTACCATAGCAAAACGGTTCTTGAAAACTTTTGATACGCATCTTCCTAGACATCCCTACCTTAGGGGTTTGAGTATTAGTCACAGCTTCAACAAGAGTCTAACTTCACTTACTTGTAAAATACTCATGGTTCCACGGTAGCGAGGCAAAGAATTAATATCACATAAATGCAGTTTTAGCTTTAGGATATGCGAGAAGTAAAAGCATTATGGAAACAAAAATTCCTAAATAGCTTTACATACATTAACACTAGCAAACATTTCATCTGAATGTCACTTTCTTCCAAAGATTTCACATGAAGTCTGAATAACTTCAGAAATCACTCACAGAAAGAATCAGTGTCATTTTCCAACTTAAACAATACATAACTAAAGTCCTTGGAAGTCATCCAGGTAGATATTTGCAGAATCATGCATAGAAATTAGGAATAGTTAGTTTTCTGGTTTTAGATAATTAATTCATAATTAATCTTTGGAAGTCATTAAAAAAGAGTTCTCCGGACATCATTTCCGGCTGCAGACAAGGTGCTTTTGCTGACAGTTTTCAAATGAAATCACGATGTACAAATGTTATTAAAACTGTGCAAAGATTTATAATTAATATTTAAAAAAAATTTGTTTTCAAAACATTGAACATCAAATTTTCTTCTCAGGTTAGCTTAGCAGGTAACCTTTAGGAGCAACTATACACTCTGTGGAAGAATATGTGCCATGCATTCGAACATAGTTTCTTTTGTGCATTTATATAACAAAATGAAAACGATGTATAACTTATATATCGAATCACTTTTTAGTTCGCAGTTCGACAGTTCAAGAAAAAGAGTCCATTTGTATTCACGAAACATTCCATGGGGATTCCTTTTTCATGCGCAGTGATGTGTGAGGTCATGTTCTTAAACTGGCCAATCAGGTGAAGTCATTAGTCCAAATCAAGGTTTCACGTTCTGGGTGAAATTGAGGAGCTGGAAGTTAAAAGAAAAATAATGATGATCTTAAACTTTTTAAAGTAAAATATAAATAACACTGAACTAAGGTCAAAGAATGCAATTTGTTAATAGTACAATGTTTTTGATAGAACTTATAAATAGCTATACCTGTAATAAGCTGAAACCTTTATATTTGTTCATTATGGCCCGTATGGAACTGCTAACCATTTCTAGCATTCTCAATTTGAGATTCCTTACCTCTTCGTCTCCAGAAGTAAACTATTTTGAGGTTTTAACGTCTGGCCATTTTTTGATAAGACGTCTGATAAACGCAATTTCAGGAACGGAATTCTTAGACAAGCCAGATAATAGGTTAATACATTAGTAGAAAAGAATAAAAATTGTCCAAAAGTATGGAAATGATTATATTAACCAACCGCAATGAAGGGGTAAACCACAATCTTCTAAAGATAACATTTCTCTTGGCGCTTTTGCATTGTTGAAGGAAGATAATTTATCTTTTCGCAAATGGGATCTCTATCGAATAGAAGAAGTAATATCTAGACATGGTGATAAAATTGGTGTGATGATCATAACAACGCCCTTTAAAAGATGTATTTCAAAAATTTGTGTATTGCCTGTGTAGTTGAGACACTGTTGTTTTATGCAATCTTATATTTATTATAACTATTTATCAGCTCTAATGATATCATTGCAAATATTTGTTGTAGTGTTTAGAAGCTGTTTTTCTTATGTGTTTATTTTGAAGACGTTATGAGACATTTAAGTTTCAGGCGGGATGTTGGAGGTGTTACATTGCTTATTTTTTTAAAAAAAGATTGCTTTTCAAAATTGGCAACGACAGTGTAAATTTTAAAGATGTAACGGTCACTTATGTTTTATTATTATTCTAGTAGGTTCAGTCATTGTCTGCACTGTAACTAGAATTTTTATAAAATAAATTAGTTCTTAGTTTTTCTTGCCATTAGCAGAACCTTTCAGCACAATTGAAAAGGTATTGAATCAAGAGCGTAATTAATTTCGTACGGAAAACACATGAAGCGCTAACGACCGTGAAATAAAAAATTTCATACAAAATACCACCCGCGGCGATATTTCAGCCATCAGTTTCATTTACGCCTGGAAAACCAACCACCTGTCGAAAGGGGGTACACAATTCATATTTATGGCAATAGGTGGCGCTCAGTGGGCTTTGGTTCTGTCTTGAGTGACGTGAGATGAATTTCTACATGTATCATAATTTTAATTTAACATCAACAAATTTAAATGCATCGCCCAATAAATTTATATAATAATGTTAATAACAGACGGTATTCTTTCAGAAGTTGCTGTATTTTCTAAATTTCTGGAAAGAATAAACTGCAAAAATCTTGAAAATTACTGCGTTTTTCGCTAATTTCAGAACAATTCGGTACCCATCTTTCAGATACAGGAATGTATTGAGTCATCTCATAAACAATGCGGTTTTTTTTTCACTTGAACTACATGTCAGAGGGAAACGTGACAAACTGGCTATATAGATTGCTATAAATGCAGGTAGTAATTTTATCTTCTTGTTCTTAATGCAAGTTTTGACTGTTTAGTGCAGTTCGATTTTAACAATTATTTATTCGAAGCTAAATGGAAGCGAAAAAGGAGTATATTCGGTATACTTTACTTTAAGAATTCATTTAAAAATTACCAATAGAACTATTGATAGAATGAATGGGGATCGAACAATATGCGTAAGCCAATGTCAGCGGTGGTTTAAGAATTCCGAACCAGAAATTGCAACCTTGAAGACGAACCTCTTCCAGGAAAACATGTAAAGCTTGACCTCCTGCAGACGCCCGGTTGGAACAAAATTCCAACCAAACTTTTAAGAACTATCACAGAATGAAGAAGAGTATATTTCAGATTAATAATTACGTTGTTTATCTTAATTTTGAAAAATAAAATAAATATAAAAAATAAAGTCCTACAAAGGATGAGATTTTTAACGTCGCACCAGATGGTTTGTTAAGGTTTTTTACTCTCTCATTGAGCTACCAGTTTATCTAATTGCGTTTGGACTCACTCCTGCTGACGCAACATGTTTTCGTAAATTTATTAGTAAATATAATTTTATTCGCCACATGAAATTCAACAGTAGAATCACAAAAGTTTAAAAAAGCAGTATGTTTTTTTAGAATTTTCGATACAGCGTTAAGTGTTGCCATACATTTTTTTATTTTCTTCAGTCTTCTATATTTAACAACAGCATGTCTTTAGAATTCCAGATAAAGTGTTAAATTTTGCCGTACATTTTTTATGTTAGTTATATAATTTCCTTAAGAATAATAGCGATAACATTTGGTGGCAACATCCTTTCATTTGCGCTGCTATATATATATTTTTATACTCCCTGCATTATTTTTCTGAAAATAATACGTAGCGATCGCATTTGGTTGCAACATTTGAAAAGTGACATGGAAGGAAAAAGAGTGAAGTTTGAGAGTATAACACCTCTGGTGCTAACAAACCGCATTATTTATGGAATGACACAATAAATCATATTCTACTCACGATATTTTCTCTCTACGATGGTATTAGAAGATATTCCACCATAAGCCGAGGAGAACATGTATAACCACTTAAAAAGCAATTAGCTGATAATATTCCAAACGAAAAATGAATCGTCAGGAAAGGGGCCCTTTTTGATATAGATTCGACAGTTTTTGATACTTACCACTGAGTTTTCTCCGGTTTCGTGCAAGTTAGCGATGCAAGGTCGAATAGTTGTCCAGTCGGGCACTTCAGGAGAGAAGGCTTGTATTCTCTGCATAACCAGAAACGACTGCAATCTAAGGCATATGCGTAGAGGCCCCGAGGATGAGGACAACGAAATGTGGCTTCTAAAAGTAAAAGAAATAATATTCTAAGGCACTTATTAAATTATTTAACGGCAATGATACTTATTAAAATAATACGATACCTAATATGTAAAATTCTAATAAGTCATTGTTGTTGTTGTGACCAATCTTGCTTGTCTGATGTCAGAACAAGTCCACGAAATTCATCGCAGCAAGGAGACAATATTGCGTCTGCCACTGGCAAGAAAGCCTTGAGCACTATCAATGCTCATGTTTGCAGACAGTTAAGAGTTGCCATTTTTTATATTCCATATATTATTTAAATTTTGGATGAAAACTGATGAAAGTATCTGAGTTTGCTCCGGATAGCTTCACTTGTAAAAATTGCTACTGCTTGGAGTAGTAAAAAATGTTCCAAATTTTTGTCAATTTTTTTTCTTCTGATATGTTTATTCACAGAGTTTATGTGAAGTGTTAACACACAAAAATATTAACTTGGTATATGAAAGTATCGAATAATATCAAAATGTTCATTTTAATTGTTCTTTGTTTTGAAGCTGTGGATGATATCGAATTGTAAAGCAATTTAAAATAGAACTTTAAGTTTCAAAACTTTTATTTTAGGGAATTACTAATATTGTTCTCATATTTTTAAAATTCAAGTAATAACATCAATAGGATGAATAATAGGATATTATTTATGATCTAACTTTATAATCCGCATTCTGTGAACTTTTTTTATGTTACTTTTAAGATATTGCGAGATGAATGGGCTTTAAGGCATGAACTGCCTACTTTCGTTATTACTTCCAGTGTTAGCAGAGACATCAGCATCTTGGTTAATATGACTCAGAAAAGCGAAGACAAAAAAAAGGCAAAGAAAAAAAAAGGCGGAAGAGAAAAACTGTGTATGGCGTGAACGCACTCAGCTTATCAATGCTTACGTTTTAGACATGTTTAGTAATGTTTCAGAAAATGCAAGTAATCAAAAACAGTCGGCGAGAGATCATTGAGCAGCCAAAAGATTAAGACGAATTCATATCAGAATGAACATATAAAAAAAAATTATCCGAAACAGATCATTCGGGATTGAAAAAAAGGATAGAATTTTGGACAAAATACAGGTATGTTGGTTGGTCGTTTTAATTCAAAACATTATTCCATTCTTTAGACAATCAGAGGCTTACTAGTTATGTTATGTTATGCTAGGAAGTCAGCTTCGCCCACATGATCTAGTAAACTGTCAGTCCTGAGAACTGATGCCATTTCAGATGCCGTAAGATTTTTAGTTCAAAGGGGCTTTGTCCCTGAAGGAGTATTGTTTTCGTTTTGCGATTTTGCTTCGGAAACATTAAAAGTCTGTATCACTTTTCAAACTGTTGCCACAAAATATTGCAGCCCTGTATTATAGTTAAAGAAATTAAATAATGAAGAATGTGCATAAATGTATGTATGTTTCTCGCATTGTGATAAAACGACGGTACCTAAAGCCATCGAATTTTGAATGCCGTAATCTTGCTGCGAATATAGACTTCTGGAAGCCCAAATTTGAAATTTGGAATTTGCTTTATTAACGATTTCATATTTTGTAAAACTCTAACGAATTTTTGATGAACAAACCCGAGGATTTCAAAGCGGGCCATGGCAACGTTGTACAGAAAAGAAACATTTTTATCTGCAGCGCGTGAGACCGTGTGTAGCAAATTCTAAAGATAGGCTCAGTTTAAAATTATTTTGCGATATTGTTCTTTAACTGAATTTTATGGTTTAAATGCGAAGAACATGATATTCAGTAAATAAAAGTAACATACAAAATGTTTAAAAAACACCCCTTTGGACGTAATTTAAAATCTGAAACCTTTCAGATTTTTTTAAAATTAATTTATATTTCCCATCTATCGGTGTAACAAGCTTTTAATATTTTTAGAAGAAATTTACCTAATATTTCTTAATTATTTTCATTTTTGAAATAAAACACATAATTTAGAATTTTGATAAATACTTGCCCTGTTAGTGTAATTAATAAAAGGCATTTCTAACTCACTGTATTGTATAGTTGGGTTTCAGAATAATTGTTTGGTTACGATTAGTAATGAGGTTTTACTTTTTTGTTTTATAGGTGCCCTTTTTATTCATAAAATAATGTATTCAGGGTGATGTTCGTAAATTTTATGTTGTAGAGGGTTTTGAAATTTTGCAGTATCTCGATTCCGTATTTCTAGGCCCATGGCATATACATATAGCTCCTTTTATTTAACAAATTTTGAAAGAATTCAGATTTTAACACTCCCCCCCTTAAAGGGAAAAAAGACTATTCTAAAGTTCAATATGGTTTATCAGTTAAAGACACTCAATACAAATTGTACAGGTGGAATAGGGGAACATTTTATAGGACACTAGATGGACATTTATACTAATATGAGAGCTTTACTTTTATTCTGTATATTTAAAAATTGAAAAAAAGTAGAACGTCCTATAAAAACATTTAATGCTTTTAATTAGAAATATCATGAACACGGTGCATTTTTATATAAATTAATTCGATTAAGATTTAAAAAAAGTAATCTTAAGAATTACATCTATTTCTTTTAACATCTATAGCTTCATTTGTTAATCAATGACAGATAGATTCAATTTAAAAGATAAATTTCTTACGGTTTTCAGAATGAAAATAAACTCGAATGAAAAGTGAAACAACGAAATCACGTTTCCAGATTAACAACCGTTTTGGGCTAAAAATTCCAACAACGTTTACTTCGAAGATACTTGAGAAAATTTATAAGAAATTATTCTGTTGGAATTAAATGCAAAACTGAAAATGAATAAAAAGTGCTATAACTTTTTTCTTTTTTCTGCCGTGTAGGAAAACAATGAGATTGACAAAAGACCAGTTATAGAAGATGAGTAATAATTACCTTAAAAGAATGCATATTTTTAAACAATGCTACTTTGTGATTCAATGTGAAGTAAAAAAAAAGTATTTTTTAGAGGATATTCCTCTCACGTTTTTATGAAATTACTTTTTAATTGCCTTCCAAATTCTTACAGAAAAAGAAAACATTACAAAAAGATCTCACAACAACAATAATCAGTAGAAGCAAGATAGTTCGGAACTTCCAGTGAGGAATAATAGCTCTTCAGATGTCAAAATCTCATTCTTATTTTCCGCCAAATTAAATATCTGATTTCAGTCACTGAGGCTTGAATTGAAGACTTTTCCAAAGGACGTCAGATTATGTAATAATTGAAATTGTATGCAAAAGGCAAAGTGTATAGTAATCATTCGGAAGATAAATATTAATTTTATAGATGAATAAGTAGAAGAAATAATTATGGAAAAGAAAAGCAACAATAATGGCTTACCCGGAGAAATGGGTCTCTCGTATTGGCGCTCCTGACCTGAAACGTCAAAAAGAATGAATTAATGTACATTTTCGGATAAAAGAATTTGTATAGATAAAGAGAATAATTTTACACTCTGTCATCCTTAGATTTTATTCTTCTTAATAATTATGTCTTGCAATTTACAACACATCTTTCATCTGTAACAACAAAAGACGTAAAAAACACTTCGTTTCGTTTTATTTTTGTTATTAAAGCCCTTTTGTTTTCTTTCATTGTATTTTACAATACGTTTATAAAAGAATTTCTGATAGATCATGATTAATTTAATGGACGAAGAGGGGGAAAATATTTGATTGTCGTAGGAGAAAGCAGGATTATTATTTTGGCCTTTTTGACAACCCTCTAAGAATATCTCGTTTTTTTTTCTCTTAAAATTAGGTAGAAAAGCAACTTTATATTGGCGCAGATTATTAATAAAACTCTAGTGACTTTTTTTGCTTATCTGTAAAAGTTGTTAAAGACATTAAAGACAGAGACTGGCATTAAAGACAGAGACAGGATCTTATGGATCCTGTCTCTGTCTTTAATGCTTGGAAAATTATAACAGATATTGGCAGTGTGGTTTGATATCAGAAAAACATATTAAAATTTCGCATCAGGGAACAAGAATCGTATGTTTAAAAAGAAGAACTAATCAAATATTCAATAGCTGATCATAGTTGGTCATTTAACCATAATTTTGACTTTGGTTCAGCGAAAATTATCTACAAAGCTTCTTCAGTTGGTTAAATGGATTTCCTTGAAATCCCTCTTATTCATAAAACTTTATCTCAATTTCTTTGAGATCCATCCTATTCATAAAACTCTAAAATATGATTATTTAATTAGGAGTTCAAAAATCAGTCATTAATAGTTTTATTAAACTATCTTTTTTGCCGTTGTTTTATTACGTAGAGACAAATACATATTTTATAATGAAAACAAGTTACTTCAAAATACTGTTTTATTATGTAGCCATTGTTTTATTATGTAGAGACAGATATATGTTTCGCAATGGAAACAACGGATGTTTTGCAAAGTTATTTTAGGACATTGTGTGCTTCAATTGATGATACCGTATGCTTCAAGTATCGACGTTGTTTGTTGACTCACATCAGTTAAAATTCCCATCATACCAAAAGATTTAACAAACAAGTAAGGTTCCAAACACAGAAACATAAAACATAGCATTTAACAAACAATAAATTTAAAACAATATCAACTACACAAATTAATTAACTCAAAAAGTTTTGAAGACCATCTCAAGTGAATTTTATTTACCACTGATATTAATCATGGGTACTTCCATAATTTCCTGTCGACCTTTTTCGGTAAATAAAAACTACCGCCAAAAGTGCAATTTAGCGCCAGTAATGGGTAAGCGAGATATCATAACATATTTATAACGATTTTTCATTGGTTTTATGAAATTCCGATTAATAAGCAAGCTTAATTTTTGAAAATGGAGCACGAGGATGAAACCCAATCTAAAGATGGATATAGGATAATTGCTATTTCTCTGTTTCACCGTAGCATTTTGAAAATACAAAATTATGATCGCTGTCTGAGGTATTTTCAAAATTACGGATTCCTGGGATTAAGGATAAACAATTGACATGCAAGGCCAAAAATTGACACGAGAATATCCATTTCAAAATGTCGTTTATGCCGAACATCGGAACTAACACAAGTACGTAAGCACCTAAACAGAAATTGTTTTACTATAGTACTGTAGATACGATTATGAAAAAAAATTGTTTAATCTAATTGCCTGATGTTATTTATTCAAGAGAGAGACAGAAGAATTTGTGTCAGATGATATATCCACTGCTCATGAAACTGGAGTGCTATAGCAAAGAGGACGAGAAAAAGCACAAAAAGTACCTCATTGGTTTAAATAAAATAATATGCAATTGCTTTGTCTGTGACTTATCTCACTTGTCTAACAGTAACATAAGCACAAGATCACGAAATTCATCGTGTCAAGGAACGCAAGATTGCGTCTGTCGTTGGAAAGGGCCTTAAGTACCATACAGGTGAAAGTGCGACTTTGCTTTGTTCACCTTGCCCAGCCCAGGGACTGAATCCCGGAATTTCGGTGCCACTGCACCACCAGGCCGCACTTGCTTTGTAATATAGATGAGTGAAGCTAACATACTTTGGCTTTGCATTAGTTTTGGTCTCCATTTATATCTTTAATTAACGAAAATATTTAACGTGGATTATCCGAAATTTTTCGGCCCACAGATGATATTCTAATAACTGACCCCCCCAAAACTGATTGACATAACTGGAGGGGGGGAAGACAGATCTATAATCTCCCGCTGTACTGGGCCGATTGAAGAAATTTAAATTGTGTTTTTCATGTCTCGAAAGCGCTACTGAGGGTATATATTATATCTATATATAGCATTTTTCTAACATAGGTATTTTGACACAAATTGGACTTTTTCTGAAATGACATGCCAATTTGCTTTCGATATTTAGATTCTACGACTCAAATTATGGGTAAATATTAAATTTTCTAAAATTTGGTGCGAAATTTAAGGAGAAATTCAAAATTTATCTTGGTGTATTTTTTTCAATTTGCGCCAAGAATAATTCACTCGGCGAACTTCTTAATTTATAGCAACCTATTTTCCTTTCCTTTATTCATTGCAGACGAACGGGAAAAAAGCCATCGTTTATACTTTCAAACAATTTTAACTAAGAGCATAAACCACATTTGGCGTTATTATAGCTTGTAAAAAATATGCCAAATTTCAGAACGCGTTAATATGTAAATTCATTTATATCTTAGAAAATTTTGAATAAAAAACTCTGATTGTTTCCAGGTGTGCCTAGAAATACATCTACTTCAACATGATGTTAAAAATTTTATAGGTTATAATTCAAAATGTTTTTTGAAAAATTTATAAAAATTATTTAAAAATTCAAACTTTAAAAATAAATAATAAAAATTGGGCGAATTTTATTAGGAATGAACCTAAATTTTGAAATGTGAAAGGAAGAATCAAATAAGTTTAACAAAAAAAAAAGAGATATTAACAAATTCAATTAACATTGAGGAGCTAAAATTTTGAGAATTGATTTTTTAAAAACTGTCCTTGCGATTTTTACAAACTTGGCAGCTTGGCGCAATTTCAGTCGTAGAATCGAAATATGAAAAAAAAATGGCATGTTCTTTCAGAAAAAGTCCTATTTTGTGTCAAAATACCTATAGTAGAACAATGCTACATATAAATCTAATACGTATAGTAAGTCGCGCCTTCAAGACATGAAAAATGTAAGTTGAATTCCGTCAATCGGCCCAGTAGATCGAAGTAGAACAGAAGATGTAGAACTGTCCCCCCTTTTTTTGCGCAGTGTACATTAAATATTACAAGCTACCTAAAAGCGGATTTCTTTTATAGGTAAAAGGATAAAATTTTTAAAATTATATTTACATTTAATATCCGTATTTTGTGAAGTGACTTGCGAACAAATAGGTAACATCAAAATAAATAGGTAACATATAGTATAATAGTATACAGAATAAATAGGTAACATTTTTTTATTTTGCACTGAAAATTTTTAATAATAATGTTAAAAATGTGTAATTAAAAATTGAGGAATTTAAATGAGAAATCAGAGAGAATTTTTTTTGGAACCAATACAGTTTTTGTTTGGTTTCTAAATGAAGTCTAGTTTCAAGTGCGAAAATGAAAACTTTCAAGTAAATTTCAAGAACCTTCATTACTGATGCTCGAAAAATTTGTCGATTTGTTGAGGAATTATATTTCCCATTCAGTTGTCACATATGATATTATTGAATAGATGAATATTATTGCTATTGAAAATAATAATAATATTAATTTTTTTCCTGAAACTAGTTAACAGTCACTCTCAAAATTCTTGGCATAATTGATAGTCAAAAGTATTTTTAACGTATTATATTAAAATATGATTGCTTAAAACATATTTGTTCCCAAGTCTGATTTTCCTTTGCACATTAAAGAAATATTCGTAATACATGATGCATAAATTCCAATTAAATATTTTCTCTTTCTTTGATGGAATCTAGCGATATTTAAAGATCTGGCATTAAAAGCCAACTAGTGAAAGTTGATTATTATAGTTTGGAAACATATGCATATCTGTTGTAGAAATAAATGCATATAATGGTTTTGCCGTATCATCCATTTGGATATTTCAACACTGTGAATTGTACTTTTTTTATGACTGAATAAGAGTATTAGCTTTTCAATGAATCCTAATGAATAGAAAAAAATGTAAAAAATATATACAGTTTCCTCACATATTCAACCATCACATTACAATAACATTAA
Organism: Stegodyphus mimosarum; assembly: GCA_000611955.2. Lineage (NCBI taxonomy): Eukaryota > Metazoa > Arthropoda > Arachnida > Araneae > Eresidae > Stegodyphus > Stegodyphus mimosarum. The sequence goes on from KK119561.1 coordinate 55,040, forward strand.
ATATGTAACACAGTAATCATCCGAAAGCAGTTGCACTATTCAAAACATACCAGTTGCGGATATATCTTTGTCTACGATGCCAGTGAGTCCAGCATGAGTTCCGCTGGAGACTGAAGAATGGTTCCCTGTTTCAACTTCTGATCCACTTCTGGAGCCACTGCCAACTCTTCGTCCACCACTGCTACTAGACCCACTACCACCTGCTGTAGAAGTAGATCCACTTCCTCCTCGACTTCCAGCTCCAGCGCCACTTGATGGACGACTTCCTACCCCAGTACCGCTTCCAGCTGCACCACCAGCTTGACTTCCAGCTGCACTTCCACCTCCGGTACGACTTCCACTTCCGGTTCTAGTTCCACTTCCAACAGTTCGACCTGTAGTGCCACTTCCCATTCCTCCTCTCACTGGGCCACTGACTGGACCAACTCTTCGAGTACCTTTAATGGGAGGTGGTGACTGAGGACCGGAAGCAGATCCGGAAGCGGAAGCAGATCCTTGATTGGGAGATCGTCTGTCCCAGCCTGTGATTGAACAATGGCTTCTTAGAGGTAATCAGTATCTTGGTGCAAAAGTGCAAGTGCAGAAGTGCTAATCCATTTTTTTCTGCAGTGCCAATAATAAAGTGCCACACACAAAACAAATTTACCATCCTTTTTTTTATAAATAACACATTTTGGTGCAGTGATGTTTAGATGTTTAAAAGAAGCATATAACATCATACTAGCAATTTGTCTGAACTTTCAAACTTATAAATATGTTTGCAACTGAAATCCTTACCACTTTTCAAGCTGCAGATCCACTGAAATAATAGAAATTTTGTAGCTTTGCGGAAACACTTTGAAACAGTCTTAATTCTTGAAAGACTTTCAAATGATGAAGAATACGAAATGCAAGAGACATTATGTGTTATTCGATGAAAATGATTTTGCTATTTAGGTTTTTATAAAAATATTTTACTCACGAGGATGCAAAGGAATGAATAATTTTATTTAAGTTTATAAATAATTCCAAAATCTATGTATTGTATTTTACACTAATGCACTGAATTTTGCTTCTTGAACCTTGACATGAAAAATTAGTTACAGCAGATTTCCAAAGAGATAATTATTTAGTCTCAATTTGAAAAAAAGTTATAATTTTGGTTCAAGAACTTTGAACATAAAGTTATGATATTGAACTAAAAGATAAAGTCACCAAGAAAATAACACACATTTGAATCTACAAAAGAATGTCAACTACAATAAGGAAAAATACTGAATGAACAGAAAATCTGTGAAGAGAAAATATCTGGAGTGTTCTTTCACGCTATTTAAGCCTGATGTATAGACCATTGCACATTTTTAATCTATTATTGTTTCGGATGAAATTTTACTAGATTTTAAAGTATATAGATTTTATTCTATTGTACAGAGTTCGTATACATTTCCCTGCTATTTTCTGCTTTGTTTTAATTTTCTTAAATTATAGATAAAACGTTCGTACTCAAATGATTTAGTTACGGTCTTGTTCTGTTTGTAATCTATATAAACATAATCGCTCTTTCCGCTTAGTGACGTCAGTATATTTTTTCGTTTTCTTCTTCCACTTCTATTCATTTTTATTTCATTTTATTTATTTATTTTGCGGAGTAGGTAACTAAACTGACTCTGGCACACTTTAAACATAGTGCATCGCAGCTATTGCTATCTGACTGGACTCTAGGACAAAGAGTTCTAACAAAAATAGTGCATCTAGAATGTACATTTCCAACTGGGCTTAATCACATCTGTATCAGCGTATGTCACTTTACTCACACTTCATCCTTTGGACAAGGAACTTAACATTGATCTGACTAAGAACGCTGGAGTAACAATAGTCGATTAGTCCATAAAACAAAGACTATGATGGCCATTAACTTTATGATTCCAATCGGCTTCTTTCGAGTGAGTACTTCTCACTGCTTCCTAGGATTGCTTTTGGATGCTTGAAAATACATCTCTTCTGCGCCTCTCGGAATAAATGGTCTCCTTTCCTTCTCCTCTCTTACTATTTACTTCTCTGATGATTACACTAGCTTGAACGCCTTTAGGACGTCTTTAGGACATTCTTTGTTGGAGCGAATAACGGTTCAACCAAGCCATGCACTTGCATAACATTTAACAAACGCTTAAAGCATAATGCGTAATCGGCTTCTTAATTTATCACAATTATGTCAGGGTAAATGAATGTAATCATTTTTGCATATGCTATCCAAACAGAATGGCAGAATCTATATATGCATTTTTGGAGAGGTAAAATATATTACACGTTTCTTCTCGAATAATAAACTGATACATTAGGAGCCATGCTACCTGGGTATATATTCGAATTTCATTTTGTTTTTCAAGTTAAATCTCAAAAACAAAATAAAATTAGGATATATTTTACATTTAGTTCCATTTTGAATGATATAAAACATTTGCTTTTACGTAATATATTACATTTTTCTACAAGCACGCAAATTTGCAAATAAAAAAAATATAAAAACACGTCTACAGTTTTGGCCACCACTGCATAATGGCGCTAGCGGCGTCATTAATTTCTTTATGTACTTGCAATTTGTTCTCTTGCCAATAAAAAATAATTTACACGATTTTGTGAAGGGAATATGGTGTTATAAAACTTCAAGCATAGCTAAAAATCGGAATAAAATTGCTCTAATCTGGTCATTAAAACAGTAATTGATTCTTTTCCCTCTGACTTTACCTGGGAAGAAGACTGAGGAATCATTTGATCGATATCTCTTGGATTATAGCTGCTTGATCTCAATTTCGGGGAAAAGCAGATTATAGAGTCTCATAAAGACAAAAGCTTAAATAAGGTTGTAAGTTTTATGATCCTTTATTTAGGAACAAAAAATCACATCGTAAATTTTTAGCACACCTACTTTTCAACAACAAGAACTACTTTTACGCTTTCTGTAGCTCAAGAAACCTGCACTGGGCTCTTTTCTAAATCCTGATTTATTCGCTTAAAAGCTTAACAACGTGTTGTAAATGTTCAGACAAATTCTTATGAGGCTTCCAATACCTCGTTTTAGATGTATTATACGAGCTTAGCGAAGAAAGGAAGAAAAAAGATCCCCAGCATCGTCAAAATTTATGCTTCATTTATTTAAATTTAGAAGGATTTGTAAACTTGCTGGCAAAAGAGGTGTGGCTGAAAAAAGGGAATGAAAACAAGCTCAAGTAAAAGAAGCTACAGCTGGTTTCGTTCACTTGACTGTTGCACTGGTTCTGTGAACTTTACAGTCCTCATAAAGACATCAAAACAGCGAATAAAATTAAAAGAATTTTTTTTTATGTCTAAAGAAAATGCACAATAGATTTATTTATGTTATTCTAAGGTAAAAGAGTTATATCTAAATCCGTGAGATACTAATTTTTTTCCCTGTTGATGAACTTTATGTCATTTTATTTTCACATGCAGGTGCTCTCTACTTACGAGGAAGTAGTTATTAAGAAACAGATGAATCTAATAAAACTATCAGCTTACCAAATGTCAAAATTTTGCTTACTTTAATAGTGCTCGCGAATGCTAAAAAAACTTACATTTTGCTTCAATCGTGAATATTCGTTTAATATAAAGCTCCTCTTATAGTAAGATGTTGAATAGGTAATTCATTTCTTTATTTAATTAATTTTCTTATTATTATTTATTTGAATATAGCTCTAAAGGCAAGCAAGAAAATAGATATATGGGGCTGCTTCGCAACTGTGTCTCATTATAAAGTTTCCGGTACCTTTCCTGCAAATCGGGCATTGTTCGAAAAGGCGTGCTTCCGAATAAAAGTTTTAGCACCCAATCAGTTTCTAACTTGAAAAAGTAATCCAATTGGGGGGGGGGCGGAATCTTTATTCCGGAGCACCGTTATGCATGTAGAATTTTACCTTGCTGCTCTGATTAAAAATAAAGGAACATTCTATTTACCTAGCGGTATCCCGGGATAAAGGCGATCACAGTTTTAGATAGGTTACTTTTTTTCAAATTAGAAACTCATCTCTTTAAGAATACTGGAACTTTTAAGTTGGAATACCACTGAGAAAGATTCTGGTACTTCATTGCGAAACAAGTTCCAGCACGTCTATGGCAAGACAGTATTAAGAAGGTGTCTTGAATTTATGATGCTCGCAATTAAGGCCGATATGTGTGTGTGTATTTTTTAAAACATTTGGATTTATTTATTTAATTTAGAAATGTTTGTATTTAATGGAATACAAATGAAAATTCAAGTATTCTTTTTTTGAAACACTCTGTGTAATGTAATCAGTTAATTCCTTTAATACTAATTGCATTTACGCAAATGTTAATGAATACAAATTAAAATACATGTATTCTTTTGGAAACATTATGTATAATGTTAATTAATAATTAGTTAATTATTTTAATGCTAATTTCATTTACGTAGAATGTTTTCATAGACCATGACTTTGGATCATGAAGTATTTATCGAAGTGCAAATTATTTTTATTAATTTATCGAAATACGAATTACTTAAACTCGTGTAATACGTTTCACTAATGACTAAGTAAATTATTGCAATTATTTAGAATAGTTAACTAAAAGTATTTCAATTCTTATAATAGAAAATGTGATATTTGTTTTACAACAGTAAAAGTTTTCTTCATACGAGAAAAGGAGTACCGTAGTTTCTTTCTCATATTAATTTAAATTTATTAAAATTACATTAATTTTTCTGTTCATGGATAAAAAGCCGTTGAAGTTAAGACATTGAATTAAATTCATTGGATTCTACATATACTAATTTTGAAATATATATTTTACCGTAGATAAAAGCTTCCTTTCTTCCATACGAGAATAAAATATACCACAGCTGCTTTTTTCGTATCAATCTAAAGCTATTAAAAACTGCAATAGCATTTCTGTTGACCGAAAAAAAAACTGTTGAAGTTAAGACATTGAATTATATTTAATAATTCGTTATATAAAAACGATATATTCATAATTTTCTATTTCGAAGCAACAAATTAATTCAGAATTTTGGAAAAAAAGAACTGCCTTTAACCCTTTGACTACGAATTAAAAAAAATTTTTTTTACTCCGTTTTCTATCCAAGGGAACAAATTATGTCATAAATAAGGTAAACTTAACATTTGGGATTTTTTTGACAAATGGTTTTTCAAGCCAAAGCCTGTGTTGCAATTAATGGATACATATGTCTCACACGTAGCAATCGACTTACTATAAGCATACCTATTATTCTGGAAAACTTTATTATATGAAATAGGTTTACATCACATGGTACAGGCATTCTTATTGAGTTGCCCAGCATTACACAGTGGACAATTCATATTTGTTCTTTTCTCTATGCTCATTTATGTACAGCGAGCACATCGGCGTCTTGATTTTACAACTATTGGAAGATGATCCCCAACATTTAGGAGATTCTAAGTACTTTTTAACCCAGCAGTAATTTTTAAACTTTTAGTGGGACATATATGTCCCGTTAGTAGTCAGTCAAAGGGTTAAACAACCTAATGCCTTTTTATCGAAGGAATTATATTTCCAAACGTCTTATAAACGAAACAATTCCTGTTCATATACTACACTTAACTTAAATATTTATCATTCATAATTGTTTTTGGCAAGAAGTTTTAAAACTATGATTAATATACAGACTTATTAAATATCTCTATAAATTTATCACCGACACAAATACCCAGGATTTACTATTTCTTTTGTTATTGTTTCAACATCAAGTAAGTCTGATAATTATTGTTTGTAGAAGATCCGTAGTTTAGATCATGTCTAACGTCACATCTCAATTACCCATTGTTTAAGTATAATGACTGCATAGACTTTGCGTTTGTGGGATGTGCAGTCATGAGCGCACTTTGCTCGCCCATCATGAACCGCGGGTGGTCTAAACGCTCACGTGCGTGGAACAGCGGCAATTACGGATTATATTTAATTATCCCCTAAATCATAGCACATATTCTTAAAGCCTGAAATACTGGAAAGAATCGATATTGATTAGTTGTGCAGTGGAATGTAGAGGTAAAAGATGAGACTAAATTAATCATTTAAAAAAGAAATAATACGCATAATTGCGAAGAATGATAAAATAATAATAATTTGTTAATAGATAATGATTACTGTACTTGACATACAATTATGATTTTTGTTGCGATAAATTGCTTGCTTTAGGATTCATTCGACTTTTCTCACGCAAATTGACTTTGATGTGTTTATTATTAGGATGACCAGTTTTTCTCGAACACTAATAATTTCGTTTGCTGTCTTTTGTGCATTATATTTAAAGTGCTCCTAATTGGAATATTTAGAATTAAACGCTGTTATTTAGATCAGCCTAATGAGTTTTCTTCCTTAGCAAATTTATTTTGGTTATAACCTGCAAATTATTTAGCTAATTAGAGTATTCGATTAAGTCTGAATAATTTGGATTCTGTTGTACTCGCTTTTTCATGCTATATTCAAGATTCCTTATAATGAATTTAAAGCGATCGGAAGTCTGGTTCACTACAACTGCTTCAACAAGAAGATTAGATTATCTTATAAGGTATTTCTCCCACCTTCGTGGCATGCCTCCGTGGTGTAGTGGTCAGCACGCTCGGCGCGTGTTCGAGACGTCTTTTGTTCGTGTCCCGGAGAGGGCATTGCTCATTTTTCATGACTCCTGCTTCAAAAATACCTAATGCCTCTACAATCTCACAAAAATATGAACATGCTGTTTCTATACTGGTATAGGAAAAATAAATAAAAGTATCGATGAATTTACCTTTAAATTTTACGTCAAATTCGTATGGATGCAAAAGAAAGATTTAATAACTTTTGTAAAGAATATCCTATGCCTTTTAAAAAACCTGAAGAAATGCAAAGCCCCGTTCGGAGGACAGAACGCAAATAGCAGTTATCCTCCCCCAAAGGGGAATCAACTTATAAGATTCACTATTTTATATTCCTAAACTTATAAGATTCACTATTTCTTCTTTAGCTGAACAGCGAAAAAATTTCAAAAATTTCATCAGAGTATCAGCAACGAATAGAGCTCTGACCGAGGGACCTAGTTCCCTTCGCTACCATACAATGTAACTAAATCTACGCAAGTGTTAATCCTTACGAATTCTCGCAGAAGCTTGAAGATGAACGCAACCAGGGAAGAGGTGTAAAAGACCCTTTGATTGAACGCAATATAGTTTACAGACAGCACGGACTTACTTGCTTACAGAGACCGACAACTAGAGGTGAGAACTTAAAAGATACGCAATACTAAATTTAAGTAAGATTAGTACCAGAGTACGCAATTCAATTTACTCCAACAGGTTGATTCAGAACCTACAACGGCAGGATAATAATTCGGCGGCAAGAATGCGAAGCCCATATTCAAAGTTAACAGCTGAAAGAAATAGCAACTTGCTTCACAACAGCGAAACTATGCTCTTATTAAATCTTTCGCTATATGAGTTTAAATACACTCCTTCGCCCTAGTCAATTTACATTCTAGCGAGGAAACGCGAGGGTAATAAGAGAAGACAGAAAAGGTTAACAAATTAATAAAACTACTATAAAAATGAATGAAACCCTACAGGTCAAAGAATTTGAATGGGATTAAAGAGAGCACTTACATTCTAGTTAATGGTCATATATATTATACACAAAGAACGCCATATGGTGTTCTAAGGTATGCTTATTACATCCTTGTTTTCCTAGCAGGTTATCGCATCTGTTTTGCAGCAGGTTATCGCATCAGTTTATTCTTCACATACGTTATAAATTAAACGGGCCACAACTTTATAACAAAGTTTATAACAAGCGCCCTATGCTTAAAAATAACTTTTACCGACTGCTTAAAATTTTTACGTAACTCAGAAAACAGAACAGAAACTATATGCATACATTGGCCTTGCCAAAAGTGTGAACGTATTCTAACACCAACAAGAAATATTCCAGTCAGGTCTCCGATGTTGCAAGAAAAAATAAACAAATATCTGCATTCGAAGATGCCAAATCTTACATAATAAAAGCAAGTGTAATGTGTCTGTCTGTCTGTCTGTCCATTTGTCTGACCGAGCTCTCCAGCCAAATCTATCGCACGCAGGGACCTGGAATTTTTTACACGGAAGCACAAAGGGGCTGGCCACCAGACCTCGAAGCCCGATTTTCGATTTTTGAATTAGAAAAATTTAAAAAAAATTATTTTTTATAAAGTTTTTGTTCTTCAGTTTTTGTTTCTTAATTTGCATTATTGTGTTGCTATTATTGTGATTTGTTGCTATCATTTATTTTCAACTTATTAAATCGATTTATAACAATTCCACCATCATGACCGGACATGCTGCAGGCGAAGATGTGTTTATTTCAAGAATTCCTATAATCCCTTCCGATCTCCCGTTTCAGTTTAAGCGTCTACAATTCCCTGTTCGTTTGAGTTTCGCGATGAGCATTAATAAGGCACAAGGACAATCTCTCAAAGTTGTAGGGCTCGACCTCCGTAAGCCGTGTTTCTCCCATGGTCAACTGTACGTGGGTTGTTCAAGAGTTGGTAATGCCGATAATCTACACATCTTAGCTCCGAATGGAAGAACATTAAATATAGTTTATCCCGAGGCTCTCTAACGAAAAGGACAATCTAAAGAAAAATTATTGCCACTCTCCACTCTCCCAAACTAACTCTGACTGTCATGCTTTAAATGATGATGTTATTGTTTAGTGCTCTCTTGAGAGCATGAGCAATAATCCGAATGGTGCTGCTTCCCAGTGCTGCAGTACCAACAGACATTAATCGGTCAGGGGCCCTTGCGACCCCAGCCCGAGCTCCACAAACATACACAAACACTCTCCTCTTCTAATTCATTGTCATCTAAGTTTAACTTACACTTAAATTAAAAATTTAATTGGTTCTCAACTCCAAATTTCCTGTAAGCAGGATGTTTTATTTCATCCATGTTTTCGTTACTTTTTATTTTTTCTGTACTGTACTCTCTATCTTTCCCTTTCAACTCTTTCCTATCTTTGATTTTGAATTTTTTATGTTTTACTTTTCTTTAAACTTCAGACCAATGATTATAACCACATGACTACGGTTTCCTAGCATGTGCTAATATGAGGTCTGTTCTCATTTAAACTAATTTTTTAACAGATGGCTCATGGTTAGGATATATTGTTCCTTTTTATCGACGGGGAATGTTGTGTGTGGGGGGGGAAGAGAGAGAGACAATCTACATGTCCTACACTACTATTCCTGCGCTATTCACTTATCTGCATTTTCTAAATGCACGGGCAACGCCGGGCGGGTACAGCTAGTTTAATAAATAAAGATAACACACAAAATGTTTAAAAAAAGGCCCATTTGGACGTAATTTAAAATCTAAAACATTTCAGATTTTCTTTTTTTCTAACGTTTTCTGTGTTACCTGTATTTATTAAATATCATGTTCTTTGAACTTGAAATATAAAATTGAATTTAACAGCCATATCACGAAATAATTTTAAAATAAGCATATCTTTAGAATTTTCGATAAAGTCTCGCGCTGCAAATAATTTTTTTTCGTTTACAGTGTTGCCATTGCCCGCTTTAAAATCGTTGAGTTTTCTAATCAAAAACTCGCTAAAGTGTTATAAAATATGAAACCGACAATAAAACAAACCCGAATTCCAAATCTGGGCTTCCAGATGCGCATATTCGGAGGAAGATAAAGTTATTAAAAATTTCATGGCTCTAGGTACTTTTGTTTTATCACAATGCGAGAAACATACATACATTTATGCAGATACTTCATTATTTAATTTCTTTAAATATAACACAGGGCGATAATATTTGGTGGCAATAGTTTGAAAAGTGATACGGACATTTATAGTGAATCGACGCAAACTGCCAAAACGAAACTAATAGCCCTTCTGAGCTAACACTTATTTGGGCTAATAATATTAATTATTGATTATTCGACACTTTTTTATTTTCAATTAAAAATTTGTTATTTAATAAGCTCTTAGTTAAAGCTGAAATTATTTATGCAAAAGACATAATTATCAGCAACTATCATTAAAAGAAATGTTTAGTAAATTAGTTGATCTCCAGCTACGATGGGAATAGGTTCTCCAATATTATGTCTCTGACTCGAACGTTAATTCTAAATATTGGGTGTTCCATTTTGGCGAATGTTCTGCTTTGATGTATATTTTCTTTGCAAGTGTCTTTGTGCTCTGTTAGTAAATCCTTTTTAGAACTAGCTGCTGTTATCCATTTTTAATGATAATTGTTAATTTTTCGATATTATGTTAATATTAATTAAACATTTAATAATTAATAAATTAAAAATTTAAAATGAATTTTTCTAAAGGAATCTAATGAATGTTGAACAATTATTCAACACAGTAATGAATATGTTATTTAGAAGATGAGGTAAAGACAATTTATGGGAAATGCAATCAAGGAAACATAAAAATTGATACTAATGGGTATTATAACTCTAGATAACATACATAGACAAAGAAGGTTCTGGTTTTATATTGCTTTTAAATCTCAGAATTAATTAAGCAAGGCATTGTTTTATTTGAAAGATATAGTGAAACTATTGTGAAAAACAGAATGTTAGTATTTCTGAGAAATGTCAATTTAATAGGCCGCGTGGATGATAAGTGTAGTGCAACGTAAGTTAATGATAACTAAAATTATAAACATTTCTTTTGTCAAAGAGAGTATTTTACTATATATTAAATATAGAAATCTAATGAGAAGAAATAGTAATTCTATATAGTATATTTTGTACGCAAGGAGTAGTGTAGAAGTATATTCTGTACAGTTAAAGCGCTACTGCCATTTCGATTTGTTAGATACGATATTTTTAAAAGTTATCATACTGTTTGTTAGAAGCAGTCACACACACACACAAAGAAGCAGTTATATTGTGTGATCCGATTCCATTGATCAAGTATCTAAGTGTAGATATGAATAGTCTCATCAGAGACGGAAAGAATAAGACTGCTGAACACTGATAGTTCGACCTGGGTGCCAGTTTAGGCAAAAGAATTGGCTTTGGATGAACGTTTTCATGGTTTTTCCCACGTGCAACGTCAATATGGGAGAGGTTTCGTTAGAAAGTCCTCCATGAAAGTATTCTTTCTATTAGATAGATGGTTCTAGTGGGCTTTTCTACAATATAATAAATGTATATTTCAGCTAGAAATACAAGTGTTTTGAAACTGCATAATAATTTTTTAGTCAATAAATTTAAATAGGTTTAAGTTTCGTTGCAATTAAAATACCAATAAATAGATATTGCACTTTGATAATCAGATACAAATACAAACAGGAAAAAAAAAAGGATTCTTAAAATAATTATTTTGTCTGTATTATTTTCTCAAAAAGGCTCTCTTAAGTTTAATATATTTTATTAGTACAGATTATCGGCAGAGATGGCTCAAATGGAATGGTGAAAGATTTTATAGGATATTAGACGAATGTGCATTTAGAGTAACATAGTTATATATCTTCTGTGTTCAAATTTAAACTGCGAATAAGAAAACAGTGTGACTGTGATTGATTAAAAGTCACTGCAACAACATTTGAGTGATCTTTCCACTACTGCTCGCCTACTGTGTGATTTAATGGGAAAACTTTAAACTCGGCGTTGCGAGCAATTTATCGGACTATCTGGACGACAGCGATATTTGTCTGTTTAACAGAATTTGATTTAGTGTTCATTTACTTGAATGGTAAAGATGACTAAAAAAGTGCTTGCTGTGAGTAATAGATTACCTGCGCGAAACAGAATGAAGTTTGCTGAGGCAAGTGAATTTGATTTACGGCATTTTAACTTTTGATTTAACTAGTTAACCCTTTGATTGCCAAATGGTGAAAACACATGTTGCTTCTAAGCAACCTTGCGAAGTAAAGACCTAAGGTAGCAGCTAAGTAAGTATGTTTCTTCAGTTGTTTATGTGTTTAATTATAGCTATTTTTTTATTTTAAATTTATACGTCACGTATCTATATCCACAAATTAAGCAATTTTTATAAAATTAGCAAAGTAACAACCTTGTGCTTGTCGGAGATTTAGTCGAGATCTCAATCGATTTCGGGGGCAAACGGGAACAGGTCCCTCCCCACCAAGAGCAAAGAAATCTGCAAGACTATTTTGGTTTGTCTTCGAAATCGCTCCACCAGCGGTCGAGCGGTTAAGCGGCTGAACAGTGGTAGTTGCGACCTGGGTTCGAATCTAGGCCAACGATTTGGCTCCATGGGTGTTTTCGTAGTTTTTCCCATGCCTAACGTGTATTCGAGCCAGTTTCCCTTAAGAAGTCTCCACGCTTCGCCGTAATTACACTCATGTCCATAAATTAAGGATAATTCGGAGTCACGCGGAAATCGAACTCTAAAACAAATATATCACCTGTAAAATCACTACACACATCTTCAAGAATCATATGCAAATTTCAGGAAGTAACCAGATGACACGATGGTACGTCACATTGATGAGAGTGTAAGAGAGTGATATATAAGGAATACAGGCAAAGAAGTAAAATTGTTCGCAGACGCTTTATAAGCATTTCTGTGCAATAACCGAATAGTTATGACACAAAGGACGCATTTGGATGATTTTTTACGTGGTAGAATTATCGGCCGTCTGGAATGTGGGCGTACCCAACTGGAAGTATGAGACGAACTTGGAATTTCCCAGAGTTTCATCTCCAGGCTTTGGCAACGATTCCGAGATGATGGTAATATGAGTACACAGCATCAGACCTGTCTCGTCAGCTCTCTTCGGCCAGTGGTACGACAATTTCAAGGCAGACCGTGTACAGACGCTTAGGGCAGATTGGTCTATATGCTCGTAGACCTGTCAGATGCGTTCCACTTACGGCAACTCACTGTCGCCTGCGGTTAGCCTGGAGTAGAGAGCATGCATTATGGACACCGCAACAGTGGGCTTGTGTTATGTTTTCCGACGAGTCCAGGTTTAGCTTGCAGTCTGATTCTCGCCGGACTTTCATATGGAGAGCTCCAGCTACCCGATACCACCAAGAAAACATCATTGAACGACAGCGTTACGGTGGTGCAGGAGTGCTCGTTTGGGATGGAATTATTCTGGGTTCCAGAACTGACCTGCATGTTCAAATTGGAACCATGACAAGCCAAATCTATCGGGACGTCATTCTGGAACAACATGTACGTTTGTTTCGGGGCGCCATGGGCGCACAATTTGTGTTTATAGACGACAACGCCCGTCCTCATCGTGCAAACATCGTAAGCGAATGCCTTCAATCGGAGGATATCACCCGTATGGACTGGCCAGCATTCTAACCGGACTTGAATCCAGTAGGGCACGTGTGGAACATGCTTGGCCGACGACTTGCAGCCCGTCAACCTCCTCTTACATGTCTACCGGAACTTTGGATACATTGCTTTTTGAGTGGTGTAATATCACTCAAGATCAGATCGATAATTTGATACTAAGCATACCTAGGCGTTGTACGGACTGTATTGCATCGTCTGCGAGACATACAATGTATTAACAATCATACCAACCATGTAATATTGTTTTTTTGTAAATAGGGTTTTTTTGTAATTTGCTCCAGGGAAAAAATCGCTAATTTTTTTTAATAATATCAAACATATAGCATCTGTTTTTGCTCTTTACCTTTTGTTTAATAAATAAGCTTTACAAATAAGTCAAATTTGTTTTGCTTCTAACTCTTCCTTTGCCTGATTTTGCATTATCCTTAATTTATGGACATGAGTGTGAATAAACTAACCAAGCCCTCGAAATCGATTGAGATCTTGACTAAATCTACGAGTGATATATAAGGAATACAGGCAAAGAAGTAAAATTGTTCGCAGGCGCTTTATAAGCATTTCTGTGCAATAACCGAATAGTTATGACACAAAGGACGCATTTGGATGATTTTTTACGTGGTAGAATTATCGGCCGTCTGGAATGTGGGCGTACCCAACTGGAAGTATGAGACGAACTTGGAATTTCCCAGAGTTTCATCTCCAGGCTTTGGCAACGATTCCGAGATGATGGTAATATGAGTACACAGCATCAGACCTGTCTCGTCAGCTCTCTTCGGCCAGTGGTACGACAATTTCAAGGCAGACCGTGTACAGACGCTTAGGGCAGATTGGTCTATATGCTCGTAGACCTGTCAGATGCGTTCCACTTACGGCAACTCACTGTCGCCTGCGGTTAGCCTGGAGTAGAGAGCATGCATTATGGACACCGCAACAGTGGGCTTGTGTTATGTTTTCCGACGAGTCCAGGTTTAGCTTGCAGTCTGATTCTCGCCGGACTTTCATATGGAGAGCTCCAGCTACCCGATACCACCAAGAAAACATCATTGAACGACAGCGTTACGGTGGTGCAGGAGTGCTCGTTTGGGATGGAATTATTCTGGGTTCCAGAACTGACCTGCATGTTCAAATTGGAACCATGACAAGCCAAATCTATCGGGACGTCATTCTGGAACAACATGTACGTTTGTTTCGGGGCGCCATGGGCGCACAATTTGTGTTTATAGACGACAACGCCCGTCCTCATCGTGCAAACATCGTAAGCGAATGCCTTCAATCGGAGGATATCACCCGTATGGACTGGCCAGCATTCTAACCGGACTTGAATCCAGTAGGGCACGTGTGGAACATGCTTGGCCGACGACTTGCAGCCCGTCAACCTCCTCTTACATGTCTACCGGAACTTTGGATACATTGCTTTTTGAGTGGTGTAATATCACTCAAGATCAGATCGATAATTTGATACTAAGCATACCTAGGCGTTGTACGGACTGTATTGCATCGTCTGCGAGACATACAATGTATTAACAATCATACCAACCATGTAATATTGTTTTTTTGTAAATAGGGTTTTTTTGTAATTTGCTCCAGGGAAAAAATCGCTAATTTTTTTTAATAATATCAAACATATAGCATCTGTTTTTGCTCTTTACCTTTTGTTTAATAAATAAGCTTTACAAATAAGTCAAATTTGTTTTGCTTCTAACTCTTCCTTTGCCTGATTTTGCATTATCCTTAATTTATGGACATGAGTGTGAATAAACTAACCAAGCCCTCGAAATCGATTGAGATCTTGACTAAATCTACGCGAAACACAAGGTTGTTGCTTAGCTCTTTTTACGCTTCATTTTGTTTTTCTTCTGTTTTACAGTAATTTTTACTTACGTTTCACTAGCTAAAGTTATAAATAAATTCTCATTTATTTAGCTTATTAATATGCATGCTAATTTTGGTTCTGCTTTATAATTTAAAATAAAAATTCACTTACATATGATTATTATTAAAATGTCAATTTTTATAACATTTTGTCAATATCATTTTTTTAAAGCATACTTTATAAACTGAAATAATTAAGCAAATTATTGCACTCTCGCTTTTCATTCCAATGATATTATTCATTTTCTCTAAAGAAGGAAGTTTAATTAAAATTGAAACCGGCTAATATCAATAATTAAAGATGGTGAAAGAACATATTTTCAGTGGTTGATCATTTTTGAATAGAGAAAGCCGAAGATGCTTCTTTGTTACTAAAAAAGGTGCATCACTCTTTCTACTTTCAGCATAATAAAAAAGTTAACGCTAGATAAGTTACACGTAATTATCATTATATAATTGATATTATTCACTAAGAGTTCATTGCGTCATAAAATTTTGATTAAAACTGAAACTATTTGTGCAAGATATTTAAGAAATAATTATTAACTTCATAATTTGAAAAATAATATTTAATATTCTTTAAAAATTAAAAATAAGGAATTCATATAATTTAGTAATAATTAATTATTATTCAATATAATTTTAC
>KK119561.1:70883-85958 GCA_000611955.2 Stegodyphus mimosarum
GTTTAATATTTAAATTAAAGATGAATTTATTTATGTAAAAAATTAGTTGTAAATAGTTAAAAGTTATTTATATAAAGGAACAGTGATGAATATTTAAAATGATAAATAATCAGTATTACTTAAAAGAAGAATGGCTAAGGAATTTATTAACAATTTTTCCTTTAATAGCATATTTAAACCATATTTACCATATTAATACCATACATAAAAGTAATTTAACAAATAACCAAGCACTTACATTCTTTATTAATATATTAAAATAAAACAATTTATGACAAATAGATTACTCGTAATTCATTCCGTACAACAAGTAATTTGTATTTTCGATTTATTGACTTTACACAACATTACTCATCAAATTTTTATACTTAGACAGAAAATAAAGTTAAAAAAGTCATGGTTACGTTTTTCCTTCCTTTCCTTGAACAAGTTGATTGATTGACAGCTGTTGATAGTATCATCAGTGACTGAGTGATGATATAATTACTGAAAGTACACAACAGTAAAAAAGCTGGAATCTTTAATAGAGGCGTCATAAATTTTGGAGGTGAAAAGGAACTTCGCTTCTTCCTGTCTATTGTCATCGCCTTTGTATAAAGTAATCAGAATCTAACATTGTTACTTATTTTCTTCCCATAGAGCCATTGTTAACCATCAAATTCCGCAAGAATCCCAAGTATTATGCTACAGGCGAATTTTAAGTGGGGACAAATGATTGCAGCAGTCTTAAAGCCCTAGGCAGGTAAAGGCAATAGATTGATCTATATTAATGACTTATCTCCTCGGGAAAGAAACAGGCTCAAAGGAAAGTAATGAGTGCACCTGAGGAGCATGTCAAGTGGCAAGAGTAGAGATAAATGTATTGTCACCTATATATTAATTGAACTCACGTTCAAGGCTGTAGATTAACGATTAGGCACACGGAGTTACAGTGATGGTCAAATTCTGTGTGCATTTTTGCGAAATGTGGTACAGAAGACAACTGTCAACCATAGGATGGAATAGGTAACAAGAGTAACCCACGATTCATCACCGACACCGGGGAAGATTAATAGCGGTTGTGAGTTTGGTGGTCGTTTTCTTATTCTAAAGTGGTAAAATGAATAACATCATAAAAATAGCAACAGCGATTAAAAAATGATTTCGGAAATCTGTTCGTATTTTTTTTTTCGATCGAACTTCTAGCTTTCCAATGGATATTTGAAAACAAGAAGGCAAGCAAAACATTTGGCTTATCAGCACTTTTTTTTTCTCAGCCATAAACTTAATTTGTTTTTGCGATCTTTATTCAAGAAGAAAACTTCTTTTAGTGAATTATTCTAAGCTTCAGCTGCTATCTTTCATGTTATCATATCCCTTTATGATAAAATTTGATAGCGAACCAGGCGAACCACTACGTAAAGATCATTTTCCTTAAGCATACCGACAACCTTATGAAGATTACCCTTTATTTTATAAGATGGAAACCTTGATAAGCGTACCCCAGTGAAAACAAAGGTACTGGAACCTTTAAGAAAATCGGGTTTGAAAAATGCAGTTTCATAAAAGTTCTTGCATCCTTCATGCAAACAAAATCTTTGTTCACTTCGTTAATCAAAGTAGCAGATTTAATATCTATTGACGTAAGGGTACACGCACATATACGAACGTTGCTTTCAAGTTAGTCACTGATCTCTATGAAAGTACCGGTATCTCTATACTGGATCTCGGTTGTTAAAATTTTGAGCTGGCGACAACTGGCCAGTCTGCAAAAAGATGCCGGCACTCTTGTAATAGAACCTTTTTATATGAAAGAGCCTCAATCAAATTTTATTACTGAAAAGGAATTTGTGTAATGAACTTGTGATTTTGTTCGCAATGATATTCCTTTTTCTGTAGAAAATGTAATACGGGAGGCAGTAGTTCAAATTTTAAAAGCAACGAATTTTTGATGTTTTTATTTAGCTAGCAATGATGAAAGAACCACAGTCACACTCCTAAATGAAATCTGTGGATACTATATTGTAAGGGTTATGATACATTGTGCAATATTTGTTCCACATAAAACTAGCGTTGAGTCGACATCTGTTTTAAAAACAAACTAAAGATAACACGCAAATGCATAAACTACACTCGTGGTAGAAAAATAAGCAACAAATGCTAAAAAAAGAAAGGTACGAATGTAAGAAGGGGAACTAAACATACAGTTTACATACGAGGTAGAGACTTCATCACCGAATGCAAGTAGGCAATCAAAATTAGTATAAAACGCAATCCCGCAGTCACACCATAGCTCTTAAAAAGGGGCATGCCGGATCTATGCTTAAGTTCTTAAGTAGGGATAGTTCCGTGTAATCCGAGATAGTTTGCTAAAGCGGAAAGCATGAGTTGAAGATACCTCCGCTCAATGAAATGCGTTGAAAGAATGTCGGGCTGTTGCAAGTAGTGTAAGACAATCCGCTGTTGCAAGAGAGTTGTGCATCGTAGTGTCATTAATAGGTTGTGGAATCGTTATCAAAGGGATCAAAACCTCCGTAGAAGATGGGTATGGACGCTGAAGGATAACCACAACGACAGACGATCACTTAAGTGTAAGACGCCATATCTCTATTGCTGTAGGACAGCCCAAATCCCGCCAAAGTGAGTCGCACCTACTTCATGAAGGTGGACTACATGACCTGTGGTTTATGTTCCTGTGTCCTCATCACATATGAGATCGTGGTTGAATTGGGTCCGTGAACAACGCATTTGGACACCAGAGCAATCGGGTCGCGACCTCTTTACAGATGAGTCTCCATTTAACATCCAGAAATATTCCCGAAGGGTAATGATATAGCGAGAGTCAGGCACACGCTATCGGGAGCCAAACATCCTCGAAAGAGGAGGAGGCTTACTTGTATCGGCTGGGATAGCAATTATGAACAGTCGCACCGACTTCTTCGTGACTCCTTGTGGTTCCATCACAGCCTTCCGATATCGCGACGAAGTTCTGCAGTCTCTTGGGTGTCCTTTTATTGCTGCAATGGGTATACTGACGCGATATTTATGAACAATAACGCCCACCCGCATAGAGCTCGAGTATCTGTAGAGTGAAACCATTTCACATCTGCCGTGCCCTGGACCTGAATCCCATACAAGCGCATGTGGGACATGTTGGAACGACGGATAGCAGGTCGCAATACGCCGCCAGTAGCCTCCACGAGCTCCGACATGCATTACTACAAGAACGGGCGCTACTGCCACAACAGGCGATCAACGATACTATTGCTAGCTTGCCTCGCCGTTGTCAAGCATGCATTTCAGCTAAAGGTTATCGAACCAGTTATTAGAGTGGTGTTTCCAATGCACATTCTTCCCACCTATTTGGTCTTTCGCGATGTGATGGTCGTAATATATGTGTTCGGCTGTGTCCTTGCGTTATTGTTTTAATGTGGTGTAATAATGCCACACCAACCTCTTGGATCAGTTTCTCGCATATCCATTAAATAGTTTTTGTTTTATTCTGTGTTTTTCTTTCATTGCTTATTTTTTGAGCGGGAGTCAAACCTGTTTTTATGGGCTCCTTTTTTGGGCAATTTTTTTATACGGTACGTAAAAAATATCCATCAAAATTTCTTCTGTAATATGAGTAAAAAGGAATAAAATTCTAATATAAAAGGAAAGTCACAGATGGCTGATAGTTTCAAAATAACACGTAATTTTAAAAGAAACCAAAAAGATGGTGCCCTCGATATCACATCATCACATTACAAATCCATACCAGTTCTGAAAGAAAATTCCAGAATGAACTTCCATCTCGTACATCTAGTATCGCGATATATACAAGCTGCTAACCAAACAATCATCGTCGCAAAAACTGATCACCGACTAGATTCTATCACCAAAAATACGACTCTGAACGAGTGCGAGATAGCATCAAGTGACGAAAATGATTTTGAAGTAGCTCTACACAAAAAAATCCTCGTTCTTAACTACGAGGAATATTTTTTATATTTGCATTTAGAAATTTTTGTACATGTAACACTAAATGTTAAAGCAAATAAAGCATTTAAAAATGTTCCCGCGTATAAATTAATTTTTTTCCTATTTGCAAAGCCAATTTCTAGGTACATCGTGAGATTTCGAGTTATTTTTTATGTTGGACTTTTTTATGCAGTCCCCATTTATAGCATAATTTTTTTAATGTATTCCAAATGCTGTATGTTATGGTCGCTTATACAAAGTTTCAGAATTTTTGTTTTGGTCCCTGTGTTTCGTACAAAAAGAACTTTGAATGTATTTCTTAATCTAAATTAAATTTTGATTGAAAAAAGCCTTGACAATTTAATCGGCTTTTTAAACCTCGCTTTAGAAACCGTTTTGCACATAAAATGTGATAGTTTACGTTGTGGTCGTTTTTTTTTATTCAAAAGTACTGCCTTGCTCCGGAAGGATTCTTAAGCGAAGCTTTAGGTGCAGTTGAAGAAATTGCTATAATTATTAAGACAGAAGTTGACTGCTGCATTTGCTTTTAGCAAACATGAGGAATTCTTTCAAGAATTTTATTTAAGTCTCTAAGATCCGTATTCCAGAAGAACATAATTAACGTAGTTGAAATCAGTATTTTCAACAAAAACAGGAATTCTTTCAATGATTTTATTTAAGACGTCTTCTGTTTTGGTGTCCGCCTAACGGTGGCAAAAACATCGCGTCACGGAGAAAACAAAGTAAGGCGAAAACGTCCTGATACAAAACATCGTGGGAGAGAAGAAAACAAAGAGGAAACATCGCAGTTCTAAAACATAGTGGTACAAATTATCGTCGTCGAAAATAAAGCGGTTCAAAAACTTCGTAGTAGAAAGTATCATGCTAAAAAATAAAGTACCTACAAATCATCAAATGATGATAACATCGCACACATGCGTTTTTCAGGTTTAAAAAGCTGTAAATGCATTTTCGCATTTTTGGGAGGGCAGGAAAGAAAGAGGGATATTTTTATTTTATATTTGATATTTTTGAATGAAATAATAAATTTTTCAGAAAAAGTAGTAAGGAAACTCAAGCATTAAAAATTGAAAATGACTGGAAAATTAATGCAGCTTATAGCCCTTAATGGAATTTTGAATTTACATAGTTAATTTACAAGGGTCATTAATAAACTAATCTTTTTTTTATACAATTTTACTCATAATATTTCATGAAAAATACAGCCCTAAAATGTTTAGAAAAAGGAACATAAATAACTGCATGAAGTTACTTGTATAAAATTGCATAGTTAATTATGAAATTACTTTCTTTCACGTTTGTTAATCTGATATTACACTCATGTCCAAAATTATCTTTACATACCCAAAAATGATGATATTCAATGAAATATCGAATCAATGTGATCCGTATTTGCAGGGAATGTGTGAAAACCAAGCCTAATTAGCATTATCCAATCAAAAGTAATTAAACGGTTTGTGATATGCAAATCTAGGCGTTACGTCATCCAAGGGTGAATCAAGAGCTTTGCACAAACTGAATATTTGAGTGAATTCCTGCAACATAGCGTTTGATTTCAGTGTGTAAGGACTCAAAGCGGTTTGTTATGGCTTCGAAGTATCATTTGGAAGAATCTGTAAAGTGGCGAATTATCGGCCGTTTAGAAGCAGGGCAGTCAATCATGGAAACAGCCACATGTCTGAATATTTCAAGACAGACAGTCCCTAAGCTATGGAAACAGTTTCAAAATGATGGAAGTGTTGTAAGGAGGCATGGACGAGGTCGGAAACGAATGACAACTGCTTCTGAAGATCGGTATCTGGCATTAACTGCCCGTCGTAACAGAAAGGCTACTGCTCGCCAGTTAAGTTCAGAGCTTGCAGCCGCCACTGGAACTGTTGCATCACGGCAAACAATATACAGAAGGCTTAATGAAAAAGGCCTTTATGCCAGAAAGCCAAGGGTATGTGTTTTACTGTCTTCACAGAAAAAGAGGGATCGCTTTAATTGGTGTAAAGAACATCAAAACTGGACTGAACATCAATGGTCCCATGTTCTCTTTACTGATGAGTCGCGGTTTAGTTTAACTGGTGATTCTAAACGTGTTTACATCTGGAGGGAGTCAGGAACACGAAATGATCCCTCGAACATTGTGGAACGTGACCGTTTCGGTAGTGGAGGTGTGATGGTATGGGGTGGAATAATGATCGATGGACGTACGCCCCTACACGTGTTCAGCAGCGGATCTGTGACAGGCCAGATATATCGGGATGAGGTCTTAGATCCTTATGTAAGACTTTTCAGGGGTGCATATGGACCTGACTTTTTATTTATGGATGATAATGCCCGTCCACATCGAGCAAACCTCGTTGATGAATTCCTTGAAAGTGAAGACATTAAGCGAATACCTTGGCCACCAAACTCTCCTGACCTTAACCCGATAGAGAACTTATGGGACTACCTTGGAAGAGCAATTGCACGTATACATCCTCCTCCTAGAGATGTAAATGCTCTGAAGACGGCATTGCTGGAAGAGTGGAGATTAATTCCCCAAACTGTGGTTAACAACGTTATTTCCAGCCTTAAAACACGTTGTGATATGTGTGTACAAGTCAGGGGAGATCATATTCCATATTAAATTCGTAAGACTTAATTCTTTTTCTGAATCATTCCTTTTTTTCTTAACTCTCTTTGTCACACTTTATTACCATTTTTATTGTTTCATGCTACAATTTTATATCATATCAGGTGATCTTCAATTTTTTCTTTTGCATTTATGTGTCATCATGTTATGTATGATTCCACGAAAATTCATCAAATTATAAGTCCTAGTCTCTGAGAAATCCGTGAATTTATGCATGTAAATATAATTTTGGACATGAGTGTATTTTGGTGGAAATTATATATTATTTTGTTTCCGTTTATTCTTAGTATCGTTAACATTTCTTGAGCATTCAAATCTTTATACGAACATGCATTTACAACTTTAAAAACCTGAAAAACGCATGTGTGCGATGTTATCGTCATGCGATGTTTTGTAGGTGCTTTATTTTTTTTTACCACGATATTTCCAATGACGATGTTTTTAAACTGCGAAGTTTTTGAACCGCTTTACTTTCGACGGTGATATTTTGTACCACTCTATTTTACAGCTGCGATGTTTTCTCTTTGCTTTCTTTTCTCCCACGATGTTTTGAACCACGACGTTTTCGCCTTGCGTTGTTTTCTATCCGTACGAAATATCCGTACGATAATATCCGTACGAAATCCGCGCCTTTTTTTCCCTTGGAATTAACATTGTTGTAACCTCAAAACAGGTGTATTTAAGCAAATTCAGACGCTATTGGGAGCATGGTCATAGTCACTATGAAAATAGTTCCAGCAAGGTTTGTGCCTAATTTAGTCCTACATTACGGGGCTCTGAACTTAGATACAAAAATTATGGTTCAATTCAGACTAACTTGCGGGCGGCTGATTCATCGTGGACATTCATCTTAAGCAGTACACAATAATTCATCATTCGTCATTAAGTGGTAAATGACGTGCATTACAGTATGTTCTTTACAATTGGGCACAACTTTATGCTTTAAAGACAAAATTAGTGGGATATTTTACTCTAGATATTTAACCAAGATTGATTATACCTTAATCGTTAGTTGGCTAAGATCCTCATTAAAGAATAAGAACAAGTAGTTGGTTACACATGAACTGCAAAGAATACACGAGTTAACATTACATAATCATGGAAGTGAATTCTGTGCCAAGTTCACGAACAATGAAGTGCAGTACTTCAAAAGATTTTTAAGCATAATTCTTTAAAATAAACAACGCTGTGATGTTTTGCAAGTGCTAGTATCAAGTATTGAGATTTCTACCACATTAACAGAAAAAATTCCAGCACCTGAAGATATTTGTGCTACAGATATTAGCTTCTGGACTTCATTCTTGACGAGAGGTTAGTTAAAATACGAAGTAAGGAAGCAAAGTATTTCTGATACATGAAGTAATAGCAATTAAGTTATATCAAAACAATAATGGCTGAGATTCTTGAACGTTAAAACTCGTATCAAAACGGTAACTTACCTGAAGAGGAGCCTCCAGAACCAGAAGGAGGTAGCCCGATCTGAGCCGAAGTTCCGCCATCAGGTACAAATATAGGAGGTGCCAGAGTGCCGTATACTCCTCCTCTGCCACCACATTCGACATCATAAGCGTGTACACATACCAGGTACCGATCGTCGAACGCCGTGTAGTAAGGGCACACCTGGCGGAAGGCTCTACCATGAGCGCATTCATAAAAGGCTCTGCAATCTGTTTGATCCGGAAAGATACCGAATTGCTTCAGGCAGCGGCCATCAGATGTAACTGAAGGTTCTGTAAAATAATTACGGGGAAACATTTACATAAATAAAAGTTAACTGTCTTTTCACTTAACATATTCAAGTCCTTATCACGCGAGGAGATGTTCTTGGAGAGTCAACATTTTGGTGCAACTTTTCTATTTTTCCCGAAAGAGGAAAAAGAACTATCGCTGAGACTATTGCCGAGTTATTTAGACCAGAAAACTGGTTTTCAGTCATTAAGCTGCCATAGTTTGGATTATATTTGTTTCATAAATGTGCAATCCGACGTTTTCAAGTAGAAAGGAAAAAAATACATTGTACTTCTTTCAATGGTATATAAGACAAAAAATATTTTTCTAAGCAGTTGATTATCCTAAATAATTATGTGGGATAAGTCTTTCAGGTGTCCGAATTTAATCCTTATAATTCTTAAAATCAAATTTTAGATAGTATTTTTTCCCTCTTGAGTGAAATATGTTTCACCTCTAGTTCACAGAATCGAGGTTTCAAAGATTCAGTGACAGAATATGCAACAAAAATGTAAGTAATTGCATTTGATCTAGACTACTGAAAGGGAAGAATGGTAACTTGGTCAATAAGTCTTCGCATGTAAAATTTTCTGTTGATTGTTTAAATATTTTTCATAAAGTCCGGAACATACATTTCACCAATGACACTGAAATTTCAGAGAAGTATTTCTAATTTCTCTTTTGAGTTCTTTATGAAAACCTATTTTTCTGCTTCCAAAGAAATTTTAGAACATCGCAAATGATGATTACGTCTTTTATCAGTCAAAGGATTTTATTTAGATTTTGACATTTTTCTCAACACCGTGAGGGTTTTGCAGAATAATTTATTTAGTTAGGAAGCAGGCATTATAGTAATTGATTTTTTCCGGTTAGTTTCCTAAACATCAGCGAAAATTAATGAGTGAATACTCAAAAAACAGAAATTTTGATCTTCATATGTCTGAAAATTCAGTACTATTCAGTGGTTGATATTAAATTATACAATTTGGAGTATATCTTCATAAAATATCTGGACTTTTTTTGAGTCAATATCCACAGTACAATAAAACTGATAATTAAAGTTGTCATCTGATTTGTCTAACTAAAGAAATTCTTAATTTAAATGAAGCTCATTAGTTACCAATAATGTATAAGTTATTTCTGAGCACTTCACTTAAAAGTAAGATAATATTTTACTTCAATTAATATTTAACTGAATAGTTAGAAGGAGCAAAAAGTTTAAAAATGTATTTATGTATATTTATGATGATTTTTGATGTGTAACAAAATATATTACATTTGCACAAGAAAACGTACTGTCATAGTATTAAATGAAAATTTGTATGTTTTGTATAGAAGCTGTTCGCATATTTATTGGACGATTTTGCTTTGCTATAAAAATCGTCTGTTTGGAAGTTGTTTAACTGCAACTATGTTTTTAGAAGTATTAAATTATCGTCTGCTACTTGACAGTTTAGTTTTCATGAAAAATGGTGCCTTTCAAGAAACAATGTTTGGAAGGCTATGTTCGTGCTCTTTCCGAAGAAAATTATTCTTATATAGGTTTTTGAAGCTATAGGTTTCGAGATCTAAAGCTACCATAGGAAATATTATCAACAAGAAAGGAAGCAAACGTCAAAGTTTTCCTTCAGGTGTAAAAATTGTCGCAAATACATATCCAAGGGAAAAAACGGAATCTTGGAAGGGTAAGAGTTTTCATGATAAAAAAAAAATCCGTCACGTCAAAAGATAGTTGGCAAATCATTAAACTGCTTAATGGCAACTGTAAATAAAGTTATTAATGCTGATTTGAATCCTAAAAAAGGCGAAAAACCATAATATGCATCGTGTTTCTTAACGACATATCGCGAAACGCCAAAGGCGCTGAAGAATTCTTTATGAAAAACATTTATTCGGATACAAATCGAAAAATGTTGTCACAATGGATAATTCTTGGGTGTATTTAAATGACTGCAATAAACAGAGATCCATTTATTATTAAAGGGGAGAAAAAAATCTTATAACATGGTTCAAAGAATCGAAAGAAAAGTTTTCAAAGGGATATACAATTGTTGCTGATTTTTAATTAAACTGCAAATTAAAAGTAAAGAGAGTGGAGAAAAGTGTTAACATGAACTCCCCAAATTATCAGAAAAATATTTCATACCCAAATTTCAAGTCTGAAATGTCGCCTCTTTACGCTCAGTGCCATGAACGGGTAGCACTGCATCAAGACAAAGCAAGTAGCGACACATCAAATTCTACACTTAATTTCGCGAAACAAATGGAACAAAAAACGGAGATGGAGGTCATAACCTTCATTCACATCCCTACTAAATCTTTTGATGTATCACCCATGAAATTTTGCGCTTTTGGACTTTTGAAAAGCGGATTGTCCAGATTTCGGTCTGCGACCCTCCTTGGACTTTGGAAAGCCGTTCAAGAGGAATAAGATAAAATACCTCTTTCGATACTACAAAAGGTTTTATTGTCTTGGAAATTACAGTGTAAAAAGAAAGAATAAGGGATATCAAATAGAACATTTAAAACACAAAAATTTTAGGCAAGCTATTTCTCTAAAAACAGTTAAAATCTTCCTAAAAGTGTGAAACAACTTTTGTATTGTCTATATTATAAATAAATTTCATTCAAGAAATTAAATATTTTGGGCATTTATGATAGGAAAAAAACCAATATATTATATTAACAAATTTCTCATGTTTTTTGCCAAAAAAAAGTGAAAAGAAGTTAATGTAAAGGAAACCCCTTCTAGTCTCGATTCCAGCCAAACTGTTGCAGTGCAATAGAGTCTATTATTAGATAACAGTACAATAGAATCTCCCCTGCCTTATTCATGGCAATCCTCGGCGTCTCATGCTTATTTCTTTCTCAACTGGCATCATTTTGAAATTTCTTTTGTTGAGGTAAAATGTAAGCAGAGTTTAATAAAATTAATTTCGGCCTTAATTTACTAAATATTTTTAAGTGTGTATTTATGAACAATTAGTTTCTTTCTTTTCATTTACTTTTTACTTCTATTTTCTTATTTTTAGTTTTAAGTATTGTTTTGTACGACTGCTTTGTTTCTTTTTTAACGTTTTGCTTTGCTTATTTTTGACTACTACATTTTTTGTATAACTACTACATTTTTTGTTAATTTTTTGTATATTTATTTAAATAATAGCCTGTCCGCGCGCCGAGGAATTATCTCGCACATCTCAATCGATAAGATGTAATTCGGATGTTCTAAAATTGAACAGAAATTCAATTTTAGGATGTTGAAAAGGGATTTTTTTCAAATATGCGATATGATGAAACGTGCTTTCAGCGAATTGCTGATGGTTGTATGGAAAGATTCTAATTCCCCTTGATAAGTCGGGATCTTTCTATGGAATCAGCAAATAGTTCTCTTGTTTTATTTGCCCCTTTTACTTTTTAATTGATATTCCAGCGCATTTACTTATAAATTCCAATTAATTATTACCATAATAGTGCTTATTAGTTTTTTAAATTGCCAATTATTTTTGCCGCAATAGAGCACATTTGCATTCTAAATTTCATTTTGAATTTCCTAGGAAATAATTTTCTTTATATTTTCTATGACTTTATGACAATTATGAGATGTAATAAGTACCTGAACTTTTAGAAGATGTTACTTTTAACCCCAACTCATGGTTTACTCATTCTTTGTCGAAAGTAGAGAGAGAATATAATCTTTAAAACCTCATTTTATGGCACATCAGATGATCATGAACATTCACTTAACAAGAATAGAACAAGTTTTAGTAAATTAATGCGATCTAAATTTCATGTATTTAATTTTCAGGTCCATTAATTCTTATCCTGACTTTTCAAAACAGGCGGAACAGAGCTTGAAATATTCACCCGATCTTGAGGTGCAGTTTGCTACTATGTTCATACATACTTGCAAAAATCAATTTTTTCAGCCAACTAAAATAATTAACACCAATAAATTTCTACTCTTCACACTTCAAATTTCGACAAACTCTTTAACCCGATGGTACTTTAAGAAAGATAAAGATCTATTTCTATATTTCAAGACTCTAAGCACGTGTTTTCTTTCTTATCTCATGTCTAAAACTCAAGCTATATGCTTTTTTTCTTTCTTTTTCTACTGAAGTTGCTTATTCTCGCAGTTCGTGCTGAAACCGGACAAGACAAGGGAGCAAGAGTGACCTTTGTGGAATTTCTCGTCGAAGGTCTGAATTTAAGAGCTCTTTCCATGAATACATAAGAAGGCCGTAATTACAGATAGCTCCAGAGGTGCTAAAGGGTAACTCTGAGAAAATTTCAACGACTTATTGGCAGAACGTTTTAAAGGTGAAAGAATTCAATCTGATGTTATTTTCCAGATGAAAAATTAATTTGGTCGTAATGTTGAGCTTGAAAAATGGATTTTGGAAACATAACGAAGACTTTAAAAGCCCTAAATATTTTTTATCTCAAACTACTTCCATCATGATTTTAATCAGAGTTTCTCATAACCTACGCGCATAAACTGTCACGCACCGGTTTTTGTGGAATTCATATTCTACGCACACAAGTGGTAGCGGGATATCAAATGAAAAGTGTTTATAATGATTTAAATAATACCCCGCATAATCGTGTTTTTTTCACTACGTAGTTGTATTCTGCTCTGCGCGGTTTCATTTCTGTACTGCGTAGTTATGTTTTTGTTCTGCGCAGCTGTTTTTTCTGTATTGTGTAATTGTAAGAAAATCTTCAGGGAATATAATTTTTAGTTACACTGCCCGACAGAAAAGATTCCGCATTGTTAAACAGTGTTCAAAAGAAGACAAAACGGAACCCATAGATAATCATACGGAAGCAGAATAAATAATTTTCTGTACAGATAAAGCTCGAATAGCTTCAAATACAGGAGGAAAAATAATAAGTCGTCCTTTGGACGACGGCATCGCTGAATCTGGTATGGCATCAAGTCGATGAAAACCCGAATTGTGTTCTGGAGTACCGCGAACCGTTGTGGATCCGAATTTATAGTTCATATTCATTTCAATGAGGTCTATTGTTGGCCAATCGTATTCCCCAAATTCTCGATTAATGAGAAATCTTTTCGTCTCGTTGGCCAAAGATGCATCTTTACACATTGGAAAGCATTTAAGCTGATCTAAGTTTTATGTGGCTGTTTTATTCTATTGAAAATTAGCGTTTGGGGCATCTCGAGGATTTGGCACAGCCTTGAACCACAGCAGCCCATGAGCATGGCAGCGTTCACTTTAATGAGTACATTGTAGAGTCATTAGGTTATATCGATGCAGAAACGTAGAAAATATGCAATGACGGACCTCCCCAAAACGCATCGAGCGTGCTTCAATTATAACACGAAGGCATGCGGAAAAAAAGGGAGAAATTACTTAACAACATAATGTGTACAAGAGGTGAGCAGCTGCTGGAACCCTAAACTATTACTTCACGCTGGGGATTGTGAGGTGCTCCAAAATAATAGGAGAGTCCGTTCGATAACCACATCATCTCCAGACTCTCACATAGCGCATCAATGATGAGACAGAAATAAAATCACTAGTTTACATTGCATTATTCCTTTTTCCATCTCACGCAGCTCTGGTGCGATAATCTATATACATATATAAAAATGAAAGTCTGTTTGTTTGTCCTCTAATAACTCAGTCACTACTATCGTCACCAAACTTTCTACAATTCTCTTCTGGGTCCTGGAAAAGATCGACGTCCACTTTTTTCAAAAAAAAAAAAAAAAAAAAAAAAAAAAAGAAAAAAAAAAAAAATTAGCTAAAAATCAGAGATGTTAATTAAAAACTCCGAAAGACGATCATTTTCGACCTCATTTTTCCGAGTGGCAACAGTCTCGCAAGCTGGAGATGAAAATCTGCTTTATTTCGAATGTTGTTGCCACTGCTGGTTTTCAAATCCTAGAGTTTGTTGTTAAAAAATTTCTAAATTTTACGACGGAGTAAAAAAAGCATTGCCAGACATTAAATACATTATTCCCGATTCCAAAAATTCGTGGGAAAGCCATTTCGACTATTCCCATCTTCTCACGAGTTTAATCAGCCGAAATATTAATTAAAAACTCTGAAAGCGCTAATTTTCGAATTCATTTTTCCAAGTGGCAACAGTTTCGCGCGTTGGAGATAAAAATGCTTTATTTCGAAAAGTGTTGTTACTACTCGCTTTCAAACTGTACATTTCTCTAATCAAAAATTCGTAATTCCTACGAAATCTCTATATATAAAGAAGAATATCTGTTTGTGTGGTTGTTCGCGTTATTGATTTCTGATCAATTATGATGATTTTTTTGCCACATTTAATCGACTAAATTTAAATATAAGTGAAATATTGGATGGAACTTAAGCTTTTACGATCATTTGATTAGAAAGACGAAAATCTTTAAGAACTGCGTGCCATTGTTACTGATACAATGAGAGCGAATTACTTTATTTTTCTATCGAAATTTTTTATGTGGGTTCCATATCGCATCAGACTAAAGAATGTATGAGTTTGAATCGTATTTTTTTTGCATCGTTATAAATAGAAGGATTACAGCGGTATCGTTCTCTCTATTGCTAGATACATTACTCTCAATTTAATCTAACTGGCATCGGGTACTTCCGCCAGTACCATTATAAACGGTGACAATGATCAGAGCCGGATTTAGACTTGATAAGGCCCTAAGCTATTTAAGATATGGGGCCCTTTATACAATTATACTATATCATATTATATTTTAATTATACTATATTTATATTATATTTTAATTTTTT
>KK119561.1:86019-132319 GCA_000611955.2 Stegodyphus mimosarum
CATGCATTGTCCATGTTGAAATCGAGCCTCTAAAAACTCTTGAAAAAACTGCCAGTCTTGGAATACGGGTCTGCTGCAATATCGTATCTAATTCTACAGTCTGTGCCCTTTGACGTCCGTTTAAGTCTCATCTTATTACGAAGTTGCCTGTTTTCTTTCTAAGACCATTCTTTTAAACACGACCGACAACTTCCTTCCTTCCGCAGTACGCGCAAGGACCAACCAGTCGCATGGAGACCTACCATGAAACATCTCTACTTGAGAAAACTGCTTACGGCGATATAGTAAAAGTGTTAACATTCTTTGTTTGTTCTCTACGCACATACATCAGTGGATAACACACACACTTCCCGCAGCCGTGACGATGTTTTGAATGAAGGCTTCAAGTACTGATTCTCTGCTTATAACACGCGCCTGGTATATGCGACTGGCTAGCAATTTTAACCGTTTGCATAACTTGAGCATGTGCATGTACTGTGAAATTTGCAAGGACTGCAATTTATATCTTCATGGCGTGGATGTTTTTCTGTCAAGTTTTATTTTACAGGAAAATATTCAGCTTTAAAGTTTCACATTCTGAGACGTACTTGTAACATTGTAAGACTATTTGTATAAAAAGTGCCAACACTGTAAAAAAATAGATGCATCTAATGGAAAAATTTGAAAATAAGGATTAATTTATTTTGATAAAACGTGCGAGAGCTCTTTGCCTAATTTAGGAATGCCTTTTGAAGGATTTTTCTAAGGAAAATTCGCATTATGCATGAAGAAAACCATGAAAAGCCCACGCGTCAAGACTACTCAGCCACCCAGTCCATTTCGAAACGGACTATCAGTATTATGCGAATAAATGTTACGTGTGTAATAATTTGAGATTTATGTTTTATCATAGTTTTACAGAGATACGGAAACCATAACTTTGAGCTTTCATTAGGCTTGATTTTACCACTTTTAACAATTTACAATTCATACTATATTTAACCTCTTGAAAGGTACCAAATTTTATAGCTTGGCTTAGAAACTTTTATTCCTTTTTAAATAAAACTGATTTTAGATAGCTTTAAAAATTATTTTTAAGTAAAAATGCATTTTCTCTATTTGTTTTTTAAAATAAGTTAATGTGTTTTACGATACGACTGAATTGACCATTGACTGAATTATAAAAACGGTATAGAAATAAAAATATTCAGACTATCATGTCATTTAAGACAAAATGCTTTCACTGTCATTCAGTGTCATTTAAGACAAAATGCTTTCACTGTCATTCAGTGTCATTTAAGACAAAATGCTTTCACTGTCATTCAGTGTCATTTAAGACAAAATGCTTTCACTGTCATTCAGTGTCATTTAAGACAAAATGCTTTCACCCAGTTTAAAATGTGCTTAATTCTAGTGACTTATTACCTGTTCAAAACATCGATGACACCCAGAAGCCTGCTATTGCTTTAACTCAATATAATTCGATTTGGTGTCCTTGAAATGGTTCAAGTTTAAATTATTTAAATCACCTGTAATAGTAAAATTAAATTACACTATGTCTCTAAAAATGTTCTCGTATTTTAAAACGATTAGCCACATATTCTCACTAATCCTTTGAAAAAAAAAATCACAAATTTTCAAATCTCTTATTGACTGAACTATAAAAACAGTATCAAATAAAAATATTCAGACTAACATTTGTTGTCACGACAAAAGGATTTCAGTCACTTCAAAATGTACGTAATATTAGTGATTTATTATCCATTCAAAATAGCGATGACATCCAAAACCTTATTATTATACATCAGCTCAACGCAATTCGATTTACTGTCCTTGAAATGGTTCATGCAAAATTATAAGAATTTCGTGAGTAGTGAGAAGCGACAGTAGCCTTAAGGTAAAAATTTAAAACATTAAAGAAAGTATTCAAAACCATTAAGCTATCATAATTCATACCTTCACATCTCTTAAACCAGAAGCTAAGGACGAAAATTTACACTAATAACTGTTCTAAAATAACTTAATAATCGTGATAATCTTGTCTGACATGAACAGCAGAATTTTTGTTTTTTTCACCCACAGCACAAAACAGAAACTATTTTTAATATTATCTTACCATGCGTACACCACCATTATTCCTATGTTAAATATGTTATTTTCAACTGCGCGACGCTTAATGATTGGTATTAAGGTTATAAAGAATACCGTTAAAGTAGTGCATGCTCTAGAGAAAACTTTTACGGATTTTAAAGCAGCCTACAAGACTGAAGCAGAAACCGGTCTATGATTCGGTAAACTTTCGAGGAAAAGTTTTGTTCTTCATAATGATGGAAAATGCTATGCAAATGTAATTCAAATATATAACTATGAGAACCTGCTTTTGTAACTGGAACTGGATTTAATTTGGAAGAAATTTATAAATGTTTACTTAGGTAAAGAGTTATTCTTATCTTCGATGATTTATATGTGGACTACAAAGTAATGATTCAGCCTTAAGCTAAAAGAAAAAGAACGTGTATATATATATGATTGATGAATGATTGTTAAAAGTAGCTAATATTTGAATCTTACTGATCTAGGGACTAACATAAAAATTTTGATGCTATAATATGTAGTGTAATAATATATCAAAAATTGGCATAATTTGCATAATTATTTTTTTAGTTGCCTAATTTAATTTTAATTTTATTAATTTTTATTTTGTGTATAAGAGCGAAATTGAGTTCAGTGATATACAGTTAACCAGATAGTGAATTATCCGGACTCTATCCAAAAAAAAGCTGTTCATTCTGGAAAGATGGAAAATTATTATCTCAAACATTTAGAGTAAATCAAAGCTGTCTATGGAAAAATGGAAAGCAAAATAAAAATGCTTGAAACAAGACCCACTAATAATAAATGATGTCTTGCGGATAAACACTGTTAAAAAATCTGACATTTTTTTAGCGGATTTGAATTAAATGACACTGTTTAAGTTCTCTTGCAAATATTGTTCTTCAGTTAAATTTATAACGTAGTTTCTTCATTTATAATGATGTTAAGTCTTTAGTTATTCATAGTGTTCTTCTGCCTTGAATACTGATTTAATTTAAGTAACTAAATGAACTTATTTTACAGATTAAAGTCTTTGAATATACAGATAAATTGTTAATGATATTTTTTGTTAATTACAATATAGATTATTTCTCTTCCCCTCCTTTTTTTTGCAAATCTTCGCTTTGATTAATCTTGTTTCTGAGCTAACCGTGGATGTCATCTCTAGTATTACTCCGATTTTCGGAAGTTGGACA
Organism: Stegodyphus mimosarum; assembly: GCA_000611955.2. NCBI lineage: Eukaryota > Metazoa > Arthropoda > Arachnida > Araneae > Eresidae > Stegodyphus > Stegodyphus mimosarum. Next base: position 89,289 of record KK119561.1, read on the forward strand.
AAAAGAAATCGTTTCGCTTTTGGTAGCAAAACATTATGGATGCCATAACCGATGCCACAAATTCGGATTAAAATATCGATAAGAGTAGTTAATTTTAAAAGCTTCAATTTGGATTTAAGATTAATGTGGTCTTAAACTGACACATTCCTTAAGCCCATTCCAAAGCCAAGCTTAGTACAACAATACTGTTGTTGTTGTTTCAAATCCCCTTGGGGCAGGAAAGCCTACACCAAGTCCAAGAGACCTTGCCGCACAGATGTCGTCCTGCTCAGCCGACAGCTATACGATCCAGTAGGTGAGCGGGAGAGGCAGGGAGGGAACAGGAACACTAGGGGAAGGTCTTTTCTCCCTCTTTGAATTTTATGCATCGAAGATGCCCACTTCTGAATCTGGCCATGGCCGTTTGGATAGGCTTAGATCTTTTACTCAGTAGACACATTCGCTTCGACAACAATACTTCAAATAAAAATGACTTCTGATTTTACCACATAAAGTTATTAATGGGACATTGCAATTTTTAATGGAAATTATTAGTATACCGTATATTTTCGAATAAAAACCGATCCATGTCTAAGCAAGAGACAGCAGTTTGCTATTAAAATTTAGCCAAAATTGAAATTAGTGTATAAGCCACGGCCACCAGCGGCCGAGGGGTAAAATTGCTGAACATTGATAGTTCGATCTGAGGTACGAATCCCGCCAACGGCCTAACTGCATAAACGTTTTCTGGTTTCCCTATGCGTAAGGTGTATACGAACCATTTCCCTTACAAAGTTCTTCACGAAAGCATCCTTCTACTTAGGCAATTAGCCCGCGAGTTATTTGCCATAATCAAACAACAACAAAACATTCGAAAATTCAGGCTAACTAATTATGGACATTCTCCTTGAGCATTATATTATAAAAAGAAAGGGGGAAACACTTTTGGCTTTACTAGTTTCTCTTTTTTTAATCCTCCTGATTTTTGGCCATGAACATCATTTGCCACTTTGACAACATCGCGACAAATTTTACTTCGCGACAAAATTAGTCTATTCACTTATCTGACAGTAACTACAGAACAAATTCATCGTGGCAAGGAGCGCAAATCTGAGCGTGTCATTGGCAAGAGCCCTGAGCACCATACAGGCTACAGTGCGACTTTGCTCAGTTTCGTCCCTAATTTTGATGGAGTCCTTCTACTCGAGAGAACTTTTGGCTCTCTGCATAGTTAGATTGCCCCAATGCCATATTCGTATTTAGATTAGGTATTGTTTAGTTGCCACACTTTATATTTAGAGTACTCCAATGTCGCACTGTACATTTACGCGGACCCATGTTTTCTCTGGGCTTCAAACCCGGGCCATTCAGTACGCAATCATCGTCGCTAACCGTTATCCCGGTTGGGAGGCATATTTAGTCTACATTTGTGATAACTGCGTCCGCTAACGGTCGAGCGGCAAAGTCACTGAACACTGGTAGTTTGGTTGGAGATTGAATCCCGACGAATGAGCTATGCATGAGCGTTTTTGTGGAGTTTTCCAAAAATTAATGTATATACGAGCCAGTTTCCCTTAAAAAAATCCTTCACGAAGGCATCCATTTCCTTTGACAGATAGCTTTCGAGTGCTTTCTCATAATCAAATAAACCAAACCAAGCCAAGCCATTTGTGATAACTATTCTCGAGCTATCACGGTTTTTTTCTCCTCAAATGCGCACCAGCTTTTACATTTTTATTAGATGATGAAAGGTATTTCGACCCCCTACCGTCAACGAAAAACTTGCTTATTCTGTTAGTTTTAAACGAAAAGCTACCCTTTTTGCTAAGCAGTACCATTGGATAGAGCTAAAGATGGTAATATTTAGCAGCTGAATGACAGTCATGTTAATGTTGAAATAGTGGCCGATGACATTTATAATAGGATTTTTATGACTGAATTGTCTGTCAATCCTTTTGAACTCGTACGTAAGTCGACCTCCAAGCTTGAGTAGAAAAAAAATTGTTAAATACTTTGACTTACGCAAGAAAATATGCAGTGTCTAAAATTAGCAGAATATATTTGTATGAGGTGGAAGATTTTTGTAGGTAAAAGTGTTTTTTATATTCATTAGTTTCCAAAGAAATGCTTAAGTCGCGAAGGTCTTTAAAGTATGAAGCCCTAAGTCAGAGCTAATTTTACTAATGCTTAATTAATTTTCTGCCAGATTTCCCGTTCGTTTCTTTCACTTAGAGATAATATTTCATAATCTGACTCACAAATTTCGAGCGGCTCTTAATGCCTCGGAATAATGTCAGAGGTTTCCTATAGCGGTTTTTATTCGCTACAAATAAAATCAGAAAATTTAGCTAACAAGGTTTGAAATAGCTCCATTTATCTTCCATATTATAAAAATGCAGCAAAGTAAATTATTTAAAAGATAATTTCACTTTTCACGTTTTAGTAGCATTTTGAAAATAAATATTGCTTTAAACAATTTGCGGGAAATATTACGATTGCCATAAAAAAAACTTGTTGCAACTATCACCATGTCGACTGCAAACTTCACAGTTTCTTACGTACATCGTTTCTTAACAGAAGCCGTCAAAAACTAATATGACTTATGCATAAGCATGATTTTATCATGAGGAAATACTTGTAGAAAGCAAGGTATATTTCAAATTCTATTTCCTAGACAGAAAATTTGCAAAATGTACAGGATATTTCAGCAAATCGTTTGCAAACTTTCAGGAGAGACAGAGTAACCTTGTAGGATTGTACTCTCTTTGGTAACATAAACTTTGCTAGATCCTTCTAAGAAACCTGGTGACTTCTCGCACAGGCGTGACGAATACCAGCACAGAAGAAGGGTAAAAATAACTTTTTATTATTCGTCAAACTCTAAAGGCACGTACTTCGTGCTTAAACACTGACAGCTTGTGGTGAAACTTAAGATTCCTTACCCAATAAATTCAAACATATAGAGTAGTGCTGGACTAACAATTTAAGTTAAAGCTAACTAGGCGGACTCAACGATCTACCCGGCGCGATATTTATTGAAATGGCCAAAACGGCGTATCAGCAACTCCGCTTAACAGCAAGGACAGACTCGTAACGTGCGCTATGAGAAACCACGCTATGAATAAACTACTAGATTCACCGGTTTAAATACTCACTTCACTTAACTTTAAATTTGCATCTGGCGAAGAAATACGAGGGGAAAATGAGAAGTTCAGGAAAGGTATCCAACTTAAAATAATTTGTTATTGCAAAATAAGGGAAACTCTGCAACCTAGCCGATGGAAAATCACATAGCAGTGCGTGGTTGGAAACCCTTTCCTGGAGCGGTAGTGATGACAGAAGAAAGGAAAGATAAAAACAGGATGAGAAAACATGTTTACAGTCTGTCTATCATAAGAAAAGCTCTCGCCAGTTAGTTTGCAGCTGTCGTTTGCCGTAGAAACGAGCATTGACCCATTTTCCGTAGGATTGTCTTGAAGACAAATGATAACTCTTTTCCACCAAGCCAACAGTTGCCAAAAACAAAACAAGAGTAAAGCAACACTTGGTTCGCCCCTGTTTGTGATATACTAACCCTGCTGCTATAGCAACCGCCACCCGCCAGACACTGTGGCGGGAGCTGTTCTTCTCGTAGACAGACAGTATTATGCTCAGTACAGCAGAAACCAAGAAATAAGAATAAAAAGAGACAACCATTATCATCAAAGGAGATGTTCGAAATTACAACCCCAGATCGTGATGCCTCTCTGGCGCATGAAAGACCTAATGTTCTGGAAAATACCGGGAGTGTCTCAGACTTCCCCAGCAGAGCCATGATGCATGCAACAGGTTTCTCAGCATTGTTAATGAGGTTTCGTACACCAGTGCACCTTCAGAGGAAGTATTCAACGCAAATGAGGTCTGGTGATTTTGCTTGCGAATGCACCGCACCACCCCTGCCGATCCCATGTTGAGGATACGTTTCGAACACCTTCTTTGATGATGTTCGAAATTGATGGCGATTGTGTGTTTTTATTCTTATTTCTCGGTTCCCGCTGACACATGTTTATAATAAACATGTTTTCTCACCCTGTTCGTGTCCTTTCGTCCTTGTGTTTTATGTCGCCACTACGGGGCCATGACAGTGTTTTCGACCATACATTGTTATGTATTTTTCCATCATCTGGGTGTACTCCATCTCTCTTCAAAGTTTGCGACCGATTTGCTGAAATACGATGTATATTTCTTTGTAACTGTGAATTATTTGAATGAGGAAGGATAGTCTACTATACACTAAAAGTTACATTTTAGAAGACGTTGCAATCAAAATCCTGCAGTTTAGTTTGAGACTCATGAATACAGAAGACCTACAGAACGCAGAACGCAAGAGTTGGACCCTCGTCCTACACAAGACCTACAATGAAATGAATGCATATAGCTACTTTAAGCTGGTAGTTCTTTCTAGGTTTCATTTCTAACAGCTGAGTGTGGTTGTCTTCGTGTGTAACGCAAATACTGGTAAGTGCTCATTTTGTTTGTTTAATTAATCGGACGGTCTTCTTAAATGATGTGTTATTAACTCAAAATCTGTTGATCATATTACCTTCGAAGCTAGCGTAGTTACTTTTTACAAATATTGTAAACATTTATATTAAATTAAAATTTTTTCACGTTTAATTGCGCTAAGAAGTATGTAACGAAATAATCCTTTTAGATTTACGTAGTGAAAAATTTCTGCTGGTTAATGAAATTCTCTTGGCTAATTTTTGACTGATTAATCAAAAATAGGTCACAGAATATTTATTTGTTTGATTACAGGTGAGAAAAAACAGATCTAAGTAATGAATAAATCAGACACCGAGTGATAGAACAGAAACAAACGAAAAAAAGGGGGAGTCAGAGAAAAAGAAAGTAGAAGATAAATTAAAGACATGGGGAGATAGAAAATGAAGGAAGGGACACGATTACAAAAAAGTCTATAAAACTAAAAAAAGAAAGAGAAAAAATTGGGACTTCAGACGAGAAGAATGATTATAATGGAAAAAAAATTCGTAAAAAGTAAGTAAAAATTAGGCTAAGGAATAAATAAATAAAATACACGATGATCATAGAAAATAATTATAAAGGAAAAATAGAGAAGAACGAAACGAATGAAAAAAATGAAAAATTTAATTTAATGTACTAAAATATGGATTGTAAAAGAAAGGTATACGGGAAGACAGAAAGTATATAGAAAGCCACTCCCCCCCCTAAAAAAAACTACGGAAAAAGATAACAATATCCCAAAAAAGTAGAAAATATCAATTTAATTAGGAGCAATTAAAAAAAGAATGACACAAAAAAAAGAAAGGGTGGAAAAAGAAACAAACAGAAAAAACAAAACTAAAACAAAAGAAAAAATAGAAGACTGAATTCGAAGAAAGGAAGCAAAAACGGGGTAGAGGGGACTGTAGAACTTGAATGATCAAATAAAAATGAGGAAACGGAGGAAAATAGAAAATGCAATGAAAGAGAACGATGTTTAACAACAACGCTGGAATCTATGATAGTGAAAAATGGCATGCAAGTACTTAGCAAGTGGTAATTGCGCAAGGAATCAGGAAAACATTACTTATAGATATACCGAAAAATGCAACATCCGCTTCCTGATATTATCAGGAAATCCACATACCTGGGTTCCTTAATTTTGCCCCACAGTTCACGGCCTCTGGATAATCGCACGCTGAAATTACGGGATTAAAGAGCAGCTTTCCGGGACACTCTTCGATGGTCGCTCGGCCGTCCCAACAGTTGTAGTACTGTTGGCAGAAGGTTTCGTGTGGGAACTGTCCACGGTTCGCTCGGCATCCTCGAGTGAACAAACTTTCTGGCACCGATTGGGAATCTGAAAGAACAAATAATGGAACCATTTTATCACGTTTACATCAGTTTATTCATTCATCAAGCGTAAACATGGATAAACAAGTATTGAGTAGAATCCTGATTGACTGAAGTCCTCATGGACCGAATTTCCATATTCTAGGAAGTGAATCTTAGTTATAATGAATATTATTTATCATACGATTTCTATCCAGGAAGAATTTAAGGATTTGCTGTAGATTCCATAGGTGGAAACATAGGTTACTGTAGATTTTATAGGTAGAAACGACTGTATGGTATCTGAAGATTCGTAACAGAGGAAACATGTAACAGGACTTCACATGGATTAAGATACTTCTCTACACTAGATCACTATGAACACTATTGTATGTTTTAATGGCGAGGACGGTGCGCCATGCTCCTACATCGAATAGAGAAGGAGGGGAACAATAATAGCAACTGCATTTCCCCAATTCGTAAAAGTTTTGCCATGTCCAAGTTATATAAATTCTATGTAACATACAGATGGTCTAAATCCATGCAGGCGGTTTTAAATATTCCTGCCATTTTACACCTTCTTTTCTTTTCTCCAGGTATGTACTATCTTCATTTGCTTGAACAGAGGGTCTAAATCCGTTTTATCGATTACAGTTTTAACTAGCCACAAGTTGTGAATGAGTATGTGAAATGTGGAGTTTGAGGTACTGCATATTTTAAATTTAATTTATAATTAGTTTATAAGAAAACAAATGTTTTTCAACTTAACATTTTAAAACTATACCTCTTTTCTATCGAATGCATCTTATTTCGCTTCTGCGAGAAATTTGTAAATAATTTTCTCCTCTCTTACCACGTATGTACATTATGTAATTCAAAGCAAGTCTGCTAGCATCCAAAGTTCGAATCTTGGCAGGGACATTACTAATGTTTCCTGTTTTCTGTTCTTAAAACTTTTAAATGACTCTCCCAATGGCATCCGAATTAAAATGTGGTGGACGATAACTCGCCATAACTTGGATTTGATACTAGATCCCTTCTTACCTAGTTTGTCTTTTAAGTGGAAGAGAATGCAAGGAATATTTCTAATTCCTTACAGCGCGCTTTTGTGGTGTAACTGGAAGCACTTGAGGTTAGTACAGGAAAGTCCAGAGTTCGAATCCTGGAGAAAGATTGCTGATTTGCCATGGTTCTTGTTCTAAAGTAAACCTAATGACTCTACAGGCTAACTTTTATTTTTTTCGATGCAGAACTTCGAGATTTTTCAGATGCTTAAAAAGATGAGGTTCCTTATGTCCTCTACTGCCTCTTTGTTAAGAGTCTTCTAACTTGCCAAGTATTTGGTTCCGAAATTTCAAAGTTTCCGAAAACGTCATGAAAAACTTTTTTCTGGATCATAATCTCAAAATACTCCTGCCGTTTTATGCCTTTATTCTTTTCTTCAGTTATTTACAACCTTCATAGTTTGAATATATATTTTCTGACCAATACGTATGCATTAAAATGTATCACGAAAGCTCTGCTAAACCGTATATATACAATTTGATCAGAGATTGATCATTTACTGTTTGCATTATTTGCAAAAAAAATTTAGCGTGCGAGTGAATTCATTTATAAAGGAGTATATTTGCTAACCAGCAAAAATGAAAAGGGAACAATAAGTAAAGCGAAAACTTCAAGCCAAGCTTTTTGATGGTGATAAGAGGTTCATTCCCCAGGGATGTCACGACTGACTATTAACTGTGCCATATTTGTTGCAAAAAGTAGAAAAAGAGCGATACATTTACTGAGAATAACTGGCATTTTTAAGCGAGAAACATCACGAACTGGCTTTTGTATTAGGCGGGACCAAAGACTTCCCAAGCTGTAATCGAAAGTTTCATCGCCGCATGTACCAATCTTCATCTATCCTTTCTATGCGTGGTTTCATGTGTTAAAATTATTCATCAGTACAATGGGAAATAAATTAGTATCAATATTTTCACCCCTATCGATCGTTATTCTGAGTTTTTAGGTATATCGTTGATTTCGTGCAGACAGAGTCAGTGATGCTGCTGTACTTTAGCTTATTTAATTCTAATAACTATTTTTGGACACTGTAGGAAAACTAATGGACAAATATTTAACTAAAAAAAGTGGCAATTGACATATATTAGATCATAGAAAGGAAGCAAAGAAAATATTTCAGTAGGACAGTGTTGGCTTAAATTCTATCAAAGCAATTTTGAATACTGAGCTTTAGAAATCTGCAATGTATCTACTGACATTTTGCTGTTGTACGGATTTCGTGGCAATGCAATTTTGAATATTGAACTGTAGAAATCTGCAATGCATCTACTGATCTTTTGCTGTTGTAGGGATTTCGTAGCAATGCAATTATGAATACTAAGCTTTAGAAATCAGCAATATATCTACTGACATTTTGCTGTTGTACGGATTTCGTGCCAATGCAATTTCGAATATTGAAATGTAGAAATTTTCAATATATCTACTGGCATTTTGCTGTTGTAGGGATTTCGTGGCAATGCAATTTTGAATACTGAGCTGTAGACATCTGCAATGTATCTACTGATCTTTTGCTGTTTCAGGGATTTCGTGGCAATGCAATTTTGAATATTGAAATGTTGAAATCCGCAATATATCTACTGACATTTTGCTGTTGTAGGGATTTCGTGGCAATGAAATTTTGAATATTGAAATGTAGAAATCTGCAATATATCTACTGACATTTTGCTGTTGTAGGGATTTCGTGGCAATGCAATTTTGAATACTGAGCTGTAGACATCTGCAATGTATCTACTGACATTTTGCTGTTGTAGGGATTTCGTAGCAATGAAATTTTGAATATTGAAATGTAGAAATCTGCAATATATCTACTGACATTTTGGTGTTGTAGGGATTTCGTGGCAATGAAATTTTGAATATTGAAATGTAGAAATCTGCAATATATCTACTGACATTTTGCTGTTGTAGGGATTTCGTGGCAATGCAATTTTGAATACTGAGCTGTAGACATCTGCAATGTATCTACTGATCTTTTGCTGTTTCAGGGATTTCGTGGCAATGCAATTTTGAATATTGAAATGTTGAAATCTGCAATATATCTACTGACATTTTGCTGTTGTAGGGATTTCGTGGCAATGAAATTTTGAATATTGAAATGTAGAAATCTGCAATATATCTACTGACATTTTGCGGTTGTGGGGATTTCGTGGCAATGCGACAGAAGGCCGGCAGGACATAGGATCCGGAGCTTCGTTGCTGATATAGAATCCCCAAGGTAGATTCGTACCGTTAGTGATCTTACACAAGTATTGAAAGTAATGTATTAACACAACTTCGGAACATAGCTAAAACATGAGGCTATGAAATAAAATACCTCAAAAGGTATTTTTAAAAGCTTTCCAAAAAAGTAAAATTTGTTGCAAAATGCTTTGTGCTTTTCTTACGTTTTAATTTTGATGTAGGACAAACAATTTATTTTGAAATGTGACGATAATAGTAACCATTTTTGTTTTCTTGTATCAGTAGTATGATAAATGCTATATTGCAAAAATTAATTACTTATATTATTCAATTACTTATAATTTTAGCCCTTGCTATAACTTCCTCTTTCCGTTTTCGACCCCAGAATGTAAATGAGTTAGCTAGTAATTGAAATGAGGTCTGGGGATTTTGAGAGATAGCGTGTTTCTGACTGCGCGTGCAATGTGCGTTTAGTTCCTGCGAGCTCTGATAGTTGTAATTATTTAGTTTTGCATTATATCGCTGCCAACAATTTGATTTTGACGCTTCGGTAGAGGTACTGAGCCAGCATTTTAGACTATTAAATTATGTATTTTTGGGCTACTGTTCCCTGTTTAACTTGAGTTTCACTTCCTTTGGTTGCATTACCACGAGATGTAGTTTATATTATTAACACAAGAAAGCGCATTAATATTTTAAATTCTGTTTTAATAAAAATCTTATGTGGGCACCACATGACTTCCTTGTATGGTATACTAAACTATACACATTTTTGCTGCACTTCATTTAAATTTGCTTCCTCGAATTTCACTAGAGATACATTTCTCATTCAAGCAATTCAGTTCCTACTTCGCGGCAAGGCAGAAATACATAAAAACTCAAAACGTCTTCATTAAAAGTTATAAAGTACAGAAAAACCTGAATCACCAGATACAGTTAAAACACAGTTTTTACAATTAAAATTAGAGTTTCTACGCAAAAACTAATAATTCGGCCAACGGACAGGAAGACAAAATTTCGGTGCACAAAATTCAAAGTTAACTTTTGGTTTCACTGGGATAAAGACACTGAATTTGGTGCACCAATTGACATAATTCAGTATTTAATTTCAAATGTAAACAAATAACCTCCAAGTTAAGCCTAACACGACTTACAGTTTTAAATTGTTGATAATTCTACAACAAGTACATGCAGATTAACTAAAGGCATAAAAACCTTAACCAGAATCACTTTTAAAACAAAAAATGCCCAATTAACAGACATTTAAGAATAAAAACACAGCTCATCAAGCAGGATAAAAGAGTGAAAATGTATATATATATATATTTGGTGCAGCGGATTGCAACACACACACACACACACAAAAAAAAAAGTCGGCTCAACTAGACGTTATAGCAGTCCTATGTACAACATTTCAACATTCTACGGCTAGTCGTTTAGGAATTATACCAGATACCTACATAATGTACGTATATATGTACAGATGTCACGAAGAATATCCCTTCTGAATCCATTTTAAATCCATTTTACAATCTATTTTGTAAAAGAGAGTTTTTTTATTCTGTCCGTACGTGTCTGTCCGTACGTCTGTGATGCCAAAAAAATCCTTCAAGTGGATCAGTCTAAACGGATATTTTCGTTTAGACTTATATCTTTACTATATACTTTCTTTATCTTTATTATATACTTTCTTTATCTTTATTATATACTTTCTATATCTTTACAATATACTTATATCTTTACTATGTACTATCTATATAATTTCATTGAAGTATGATAACTAAAATCTTGCGCGATTTATAATACTTCCTTTACTTAATACAAGGAAATAAAAAGAGACTAAGAAAGTAATTCGGAATTCTAACACTAAATGTACACAGCACATAATATGTTAAAGGTCATAAAAAAGAAAATTCAAACTAACACTTTACCCTTATATACCATGGCATACAAAGAGTTAAAGGATATCATTAATACTTAACATTTTTATTATTGGAACAGCGTTATTCATAATCGCTCGTAATAATATGGTGCTAAGTAGTTTCAAAATGCCACATTCTTTTTCTCCTATACACAGTTATTTCTAACTAGCGGAAGTACTCGATGCCAGTTAAGTTAGATTGAAAGTAATGTATTATTTTACTCATGACGTCATTCGAAAATTCGTATAATAGCACATTACACTTCATAAGTAATATGATGCGCCATTGTAATGCATAAAAACTGCCAAAGGGACAAAGTAATATTCAAAGTATGTACCACAACTGACTACGTAATCATAGAAGCATATGGCATATATACCCATATGACATATGGAATTGACATTTGGGTCAGCAAAAATAAAAACAAATACATCATTATTTTGAGGAATATGGAACCCACATAAAAATTTCGAGAGAAAAATAAACTAAGTTTCTCTTATTATATCAGCACTGTTGCCACTCGGAAAAATGAGGGTGAAAATTAGCCTTATAAGCGTTTTTAATTAATATCTTTGATTTTAGATTTTTTTTTGAAAAAAGTGGACGTTGAGCGTTTCCAGGACCCAGAAAAGAACTGTAGAAAGTTTCGTGACGATGGCTATAGTAGTAACTGAGTTAATAGCAAACAAACACACAAACACACATTCTTCTTTATATATATATATATATATAGAGAGAGAGAGAGAGAGAGAGATTACAAATACCTCAATACAAAAAGAATTAATTGCATTTATTTATAAGAACATTTATGAGTGCGGAAAAAGTAATCAAAGATCCGGGATCAGGTTTCTAATTTCATTTTCTAACAACTATCTCGTAATTGAAAAAAGAGGTGTAATAAAAAAGTTGATAACATTTTTTTATAACGCGCAACTGGCAATAAATCTTAATCCCTCAAAAAACCTGAGAGGCAATTTTTACAGTTACACAGGTGTAACTTGTAAATAGCGTTTCATTTTGCTAAAGCTGATAAGCATTATAAACTAATTTTCACGCTTCATTTTCGCTCATCATTCATTGTATTTTGATGGATTTTAATTACTTTGAAAGCTTAGAAACAGAAGTGTTTCGCTTTATAGATGTTGTCGGTTCCATAAAAGAACGCTTCCCTTTAGAGCGAATTTTTTTCCCTAAGGAAAACAGTGTACAGTTTATAAAGACTACCGATTTCTAATTAGTTTTACTATATAATATGAAAAGAAACGTTTTTTTAAGTAACACTTGAAAGCTATGTTATTTCCCCACAGCTAGAGTAATAATATTCGGACAAAATGGGAAACGGACACGAGTTCAAGCAGGGTTAAAGTTTACATTTATCTTCCAAATTTTAACAGTTCATTGCTTATCTATGCAACAAAATAAGTCATTATTTTTAAGTGTAGTATTAAAAATAATAATGAAAAGCTTGAGTTAAATAGAGAAAACTAAACTAAACAGCACAAACAGCCCTTGCCATAGTTACAGAACTATGGTCGGCAGTGCTGTAATATCTGCTTTCTGGACCGTGGGCTCCGGGATGCTTGTGCATCTTTACCTGGACAAGTAGTCAGCCTATCGCCGGACCCCCGATGTTTAATCCCCAAGAGAACTTAGTACTCATTTTATCGACTTTCTCAAGGGATGAGTTAACCTTGCCCAAACCCGAGGAGCGAGCCTCGGACCTGTCGTGCTGCTGCGCGACACGCTAGCCACTGCGCCACCGGGCCTATGAAATAGAGAGAAAGAAAAAGGAAAATATGTCTCAACAGTATACTTATCCTTTGCAACGACTAACTGTTTTATTAACAGTTATGCCAATATCATAGCCGCCCAGACGGGATAGTGACTCTGACTAGAGTGTCATAGCCGACGAGTATCATAGTCGCCCAGATGGGTTAGCGACTCCGACTGACGTACCGCAGAGCCCGGGTTCAAATCCCAGATAAAGCATGGATGTTTGTAAATGTAAAATGTCTTTGCAGCATGGGAATACTTAAATATATGACGTATCGAAAGCCCTGTCATACAGTTTAGTGGAATGGGAGAGGTGTGGGAGGCCCCCGGAGCTCCCCTCCCCTTGCGCTCTCCTTCAAAATATAGGTGGAAGTAGAAGTCCAATCTCCTTAAGCCTCTGGCAACGATTCTTCCATGAAGCAAGGACTCGACAACACGCAAACAGACAACATCGTAGAATCAAAAATGTCATCCTATTTTTTTGCGTATTTACCCCCCTTTTTTTAATAATTTTACCTGTTGAAAATCGCGAGTGAAAAATTACTGTTTTTGAGGTGAAGGCTCAAATGCAGAACATAGCCCATTAAAAAGCCTATATAAATATTATATTAATATTACACCTGCTAATAACAGAGGTCGCCATACTTAGCCACTAGTAAGTTCTAGAAGATTCGTAAGTCTTGCTTCCCGTTTCAGTTTTGTACTTCTGTTTCAATCAGTTAGAGACGCAGGCAGCTATAATGTCTTCATCTGCAACTAAATGAAACAGAATCCCTGAAAGCGCTGCCGTTAAACTAAAATCTACAACAATCAGCATTAATTTTGTTTTGCTCAGTTTTACTTGCTATGACTTTCTTATACATTTTACATTGCCTATCTATTTATCCGAACTGGGATTGATCGCGATAATTTCAGATAACTGCCGTTTAGTTACAAATTAATTCCATTTCTTTATGCTACAATTTGCACAAGGGTTTTGAAGAGGACTTTTGAAAAAGGAAGCTTTTGATGACATATGAAATATTATGGTTCCCCCACATTTTGTTATTTTTTTATAAATAGCGTTTTTCTCTTAGTGTTTAAGTATTTAAATAAGAACATTATTAATTTTCTTTGCAAGTATTTTCAGCATTTCTGATGAAACTATGGTTTAAATTTTAAAAACAAATAATTGTCATAAAGGTAAAACAAGTAACATTTACTTTTGTAATTCAAGATGTATGTTCTTTACCTTATGTGATATGAATCAAAATAAAAAAGTTTAAGACATAAATTATGAAGTTTTGATTTCATGCAAGTAGAAATCGTGTGTAATATTTTTTTCCGAAGTGATGTGCGCAAAAATTAGACTTCTTTTCCCTAACGGGAAAAAAAACACTAAACATGGGTTCACACAAAAAAAAAGAGAGAGAAAGGGGAAAAAGAAAATAAGATAAGCCCCCCCTCCAGAAAAAAAGAAAAAAAGAAAGAAAACCTGAAAACCTGGCAGACGTCGCAGTCTATCAGTCTGCTGTTGCACTCACCCCTGCTAACTCATACATTTTTTTTCTCTTTTTATCTTTCTTATAAAGCACTGCTTTCTTCGCGCTTACGTCAGATGAAATTCAACGGCAAATCACAAAAATTTAAACAGCAGTTAAGTTTAGGATTTCGGATGCAGTGTTAAATGCTGGTATATATTTTTATATAATTTTCACTCTTCTCTCAGTTTATCATATCAATATTCAATTTTCTAAGTAAGATATCGAAAGGAAATTTTGTTTGTCTTTTATTATTAACCATAAATGTATAAGCTTTATTTATCAAATATTAAGTTCTTCGCCCTTAGCCCCCCCCAAAAATTCAGTTCAACAGCAAAATCACAAAATATTCAAAAACAGCATAGTTTTAAAATTTCCGATAGATTGTTAGAAGCTGCCATACATATTTTTATATTCACTATATTATTTCTTTAAAAACTAACCGCTCGTGCAGAAAACCGCCTAAAATCATTTTCGTAAAAAAAAGTATATAATTATTTTAACGAGTCCAGCTAGTGCCATTTCATAAAAATGTTGATTATTTCTAATTAGTCGTCTCATAATTTTAACACATGTTAAGTAAACCGTATTAAAAATCAGAAAACATATTCCTAAGAACTGTGTTTATTGTTTTAAATTGCTTATTTTATTACTCAAAAACATTTCAGATTAAATTTGAAAGTCTTTGAGACTTTATGAATAGAAAGACGCTGACGCATTGAGGATAAAAGTATTTCATTTCCGGCAACGGTAATAAATTGCTTTCCTAGAGTTTAGTTTGTTAATTAAAACTAAAAGATAAATAGCTTACATTTTTTTAGAATGGCAACAGCCTCGTCGCGCTGGAGGTAAAAATGTTTTAATTCGAACACTGTTGCCTCTGCTCGTTTTCAAATCGCTGAGTTTGCTAATAAAAATTCCTCAAAGGTTTACAAAATATGAAATAAAAAATGGTAGAACAAAATACGAAATTCAAAATTCGGGTTTCTAACTGCCCATATTCGGGTGGTGGACTACGTTATCAAAATTTGATGGCTGTAGGTATCGTCGTTTTTCACAATGAGAAGAACGTAAATTCTTCATTACTTAATTTCTTTAAAAATAGTAAAAGGCTATTGCTGACAACAATATGAAAAGTGATTCTCCATTTATAGTGATTCAACGCAAAATGCCATTTCGAGACTAATAGCTTGTTTTGGGCTAAAAACACTATTCACAATGGCGCCACCCCGTTTAGTTCGGAGCTTTAAACGGGGTTCTATTGAAGTAAATGCATTTACACGATTTGAATGAACTTCGACCTTCGAAATTTTTCAATCTAGGCTGTTTACAAGAGAAGGTGTTAGTAGTAGAGGAAAGTAGGTATGGGTCTGCGTCAGAGTTTTTAAATCATTTCTGAACCTCAATCAAACATTTAACCTCGAAAGCCACTCATTTAATGCAACTAACCATTCGCCGCCTTAAATTAACTCTAAAATGATTTCGCAGTAGAGTTATGCCTCTTGGACGTGAGTTCGCCCTAGAGTCAGCAATTAGCTTCCACCAAGCGGTTAGTCTGAGGATGACTCCATCTAGCAACAATCGACATATTACGGGTAATTATACGGTAGCTGAATGGAGAAGGAAGCAGAATATGCAAATTGAGTGCAATAATTATCACGGTGGTTTTTGGAAAACATGAATCACGACGTTTTTAAGCTTGGAATGGGTAAAACGGATCACATATTATTAGATGATGGATTTCACTATTACGTGGTGATCTTATCTGCGTATAAGGTTTATGTATTTATCCTAAATGGTAGCCAAAATTACCCAATATTTTAATTTTTATGCGGATAAAAGTGTATATATTAAAAAAATCTGAAAAGTAAAACAAAGAAGAGAAGAGAAGATGAGGTACTGTAAAAAATAAAAAATATTCTCTCTGGTTTTATAACGTGGTGGTCAGCACATCAAAGTAGCATTTGATAGCCTGGGAGAGGTTCAATTCCTGGTCCCCCCTTCTTCCCTAAGATTTCGTGTTCCAAAAGAATTTATCATTACTATAGCACTACTTAATTATAAAATATGATGATGTGGAATGTTTAAGAAGGCTGAAAGCAAGGAAAATTTTAACAGATCGTTGTTTTTTTTAAATACTTGGGTTTATTTGATAGTAATTTGGTTTCGTTGTTTTTATTCATTTAGTAAATTTTATGCAATTGTAATATTGTGTATTTTGTGTATTTTTGTTTAATCAAATTAGTGGGCACATATTACTTTGCAAGCGTTTCTTTCGTGTATTATTTTCAGTATCGTTTAATTCTGAAACGACAGATGTCTGCGTTGTAAACAGAGCTTAATTACAACCAGAAATATGGCAAACAACCTACCGTGCCTTCGCTACCGCGACTTTTTATTAATTTAGGAAGTTTTCTCGAAACGCATTTTCGAAACCTGTACCAGTGACTCTGTTGGAGCTTTCATAAATATTTGCTTTTCCCTTTTAGAGACTTTATAAATAAAACGCTTGACCGTCCTTCATTCAATTCGATAGTTCAGATCAGATTTGTGCGTTTATACTGAGCTCTTCTCTTAGATTGCTGCTATTTAGATTTTATTGTCACCTAGAAGTTAGCAACATTTAGGCATGTCTCACCAACTTAGCTACATTCTAAAAAATTCCAGAAAAGTCCTTCCCGAAGCCTTCGGATGGATTTTTCCATCCGAAGTTTCTAACTGTTCTTATTTTCCCCTTTGAGGCCCACCAACGGTCGAATGGTAAATTCGCTGAACGCCAGTAGTTCGGTCCGGGGCTCGAATACCGGCGAATGGGCTGGCTGCATGGGCGATTTCATGGCCTTGTCCGTGTGTAACGTGTATACGAGACAGTTTCTTTTAGAAAGTTTTCCACGAAGGCATTCCTCACCTTAGGCAGATAGTCCTAGTGAGTTTTGCCATAACTAAGTAATCCAAATCCAAACCTTCCATTTGAGAAACCCTATAGTTTTTGACTGTATCGGAATCTTCACCCAGTCAGTTGAACGGATACTTTTAATGAGTTTTTATTTTTGAGCTTCTGATCGTTGATAACTCCTTTTGTCTGCGACAGATTTTGGTCCTCTCTAATATTCCCTGCCTTTTTAGAAGAATTTGGCTTATTTTTTTCCTCCCTCTGATAGTATTTATAACTGTTTCATTTTAATAAAATGTCAGTTTCTTCCTGTTCATTTGGCCTATTCAATAAAGAGATCTCTATGAACCCGGAGCCTGCAATAATATCAAATATAAATGTGAAATGTCAAATTCTGGATATAGCTACGACGAATAACAGAAAACTAAAGTAAAATGAAGGCTGCAGTTATATTTCAGAGTAAAAATTACGCATATATTAAAATAACTCTCTTATGCAGACGCAATTTCACTTTTTCACGCTATTTTCGTAACTCACTGAAATTAATGTTATGTAACACAAAGAAATCATGCATTCGTGTTAATTTTTGCCTTAGATTTACTTAGTATATTACTAATAGGAACACTTAAGCTTAACAACAAAAGCATTTTAAGTCGACTACAGTAATTTCTTACCGTGTGTAATGTATACCGAGTGCATTTTGAACTTCGCAATTTGAGAAGGGGAATAATAGCATACGGAGTCAAAAATAAGAAAGTTGAATGAAAAAAACTATAATCCACTGTCAGCAGAAATGACAGTTTTATAGGAAAGCATATAATGGTTCGAAATGTGTGGAGTTGATTGCTTTATATCAAAGCACGCAATAATTCAAATGAAAAGTTTCAGATTGCTAGATAACTATTTTTGGTTATTGGTACTGACTTGAGTATTTTTGTTTTTCAAACTAAAACTTCTAGGGACACATAATAGAATTTTATATCACCACTGTACTCCTGTATTCAATCTGGAGACTTAGCCATTTGACTACTAACGGGACATATATGTCCCAGTAAAAGTTAAAAAATTACTGCTGGGTTAAAAAGTACTTAGAGTCTCCTGAATGTTGGGGATCATCTTCCAATAGGTGGAAAATCAAGACGCCGCTGTGCTCGTTGTACACAAATAAAGCTAAATTAAAAAACAAATATGAGTTGTTCAATGTGTATTGTTGGGATATGCAAAGAATGCTTTACCCGTACCATACGATGTAAAATCTATTTCATATAATTAAGTTTTTCAGAATTATAGGTGTGCTTATAGTAAGTTGATCGCTACATCTCATCATTACTACATATGTGTCCCAGTGTTTGGCTTGAAAACCTTTTGTCAAAAAAATCTCCAATGCTATATTTACCTTATTTATGACATGCTTTGTTCCCTTGGATAGAAAACGGGGTAATTTTTTTTTAAATTCGTAGTCAAAGGGTTAAGACTCACCCACAAAGTTTTGAGCTGCTGTATTTTGGACAGACAGTCCTTTAGCAGGACATCAGACATCTCACTGATAATTATAGACATAATAATTTAGATAATTAAAAAGATACTGTAAATGTATGCTTTACCTATTCTCAAAAGTATTTCCCTTAACACTATAACTAAAAAGATATTTAACTAAGTCTGAATTGCTTGTTGTCAAACCTAACGGCTGACCTTATGGTTTGGTTTGGTTTATTTGATTACGGAAACGCAATGGAGGGCTGTCCGCCTAAGTTAAGGAATGCCTTGGTGGAGAAATTTCTCAAGGAAACTGGCTACTATTGCTTCAGTACTAAGATGCAACATGAGATTCAAAACAAATACATAACTTGTTTTTATTGTTATATAACTAAGAACGGTTACAAATTAAATTACGCAACTTCCCACCGACTGTTAGCATCAGCCACCTGCTGGTAATACAACAACATCTAATTCAGATCTACCATACCTTTTAAATTTAATGGAAACTAGCTAAATTCCTTACAATTACGGAACTCCACTAAGCCTTTCGGCGGTTCTAGTTCTGATAACGGCTTTCTTCAGCAAGATGGTAATCTTGAAGGCCATCTTGCTGAAGGAAACAAACGAACAAAAGTTATGGAAAAAATTTCCACTGAGCTCCCGGTTAAGATTGCATCCTATTCTAAACTACGTCGTTTGCCTTTTAGCTTTCTTAAACCTCTGATCTGGACGAGTAACATAACAAGGCAAGGCGTAGAGGAAAGAAAATAACATAAAGCAACTTTTTACAACAAACTTAACAACAAATGTCGCAAGAGTATTTCACCGTATTTGAGCATTCTTGGTGATAATTGATAATTTTCAGGACTAAATAGTCGATTACTTATCGATAGTAAATTGGTACAAATTAGCCGGCTTACCTTGTAGTATACAAGCGTAAATATATCCATAATCGAATCCTCTAAAATATAACTTCTCAAACGGGCGAGGAGAATTCACTCTCGGGGGAGGTGGCATTTTATAGTTTCATGAGGAAATGCGGTTATAATGAAGAGTTTTGATATTCATCAACTTTTCTACACTTTTTATTGCTTAATTTGTAAAAAATGTTAAAAAAATAATCGAAGTCTAAAGAAATGCATATGTGTATTTTTCGACTTTAAGAAGGGGAATATCTAACTACAGCGAAAGGGCTGCATGAGGCTAAACAGGTTGAGAACAACTACTCTAAAATAAGGCAGTTAGATATACATATGCAATCTAATGGCTTCTTTGCTTACAAGAGGATTTTGAATACACCAATCGATTAAAAATTATGGACAGTTTGTTTTAAGATTTTGAATAATTCACGGATGCATTTTGGATATTATCCATGCTTCCTTTGCGTAAGCAGAAGGTTTGGTTTATTTGATTATGGCAAAGCATTAGAAGGCTATCTGCGCAGGGAAAGGGATGCTTTCGTAGAGGACTTTCTAAGGGAAATTGGCTCGTGTACATGTTACACACGAGGAAAGCCACGAAAATGCACATGCAGCCAGCCCCTTCGTGGGATTCGAATCCCGGACCTAACTATCAGTGCACAGTGACTTTACCGCTCGGCTGCTAATAGGCGCATAAACAACGTTTTATATTTTTCTCTCGCTGTTCGCGAATACTTATCCTTTAACTTCATCTTTTATTAGCAGTTACGGCTGATCACAAACAAATTTCTAGTCTCAGTTTCTTTTTTTGGATTGATTAACAACTTGTACGTGAAGCAATAGGCATTTTACCACATTACTACTTAAAACT
Source organism: Stegodyphus mimosarum (assembly GCA_000611955.2). NCBI lineage: Eukaryota > Metazoa > Arthropoda > Arachnida > Araneae > Eresidae > Stegodyphus > Stegodyphus mimosarum. Next base: position 109,727 of record KK119561.1, read on the forward strand.
ACGCTTTCAGTAGCAGACAGTTGACCGAGTTCAAAAGATATTTAATTGCGGAAACGTAGACTGCATAGAAATGCCTCTAATCTGATGAAAACTCTCGTAAAAGTGTCGGGGGCAGAATCCAAGCTCCAGTGAATCACAGTTACCTTCTTCTAATAATAGTTAAAAGAAATGGCGAAAGCGGGTAAAACCAGTAATCTGAAAGACAATTATTCGTAAAGAAACCTTGGCCATAAACTTACCTAAATGGGAGATGCTTCTTTCAATTACATCGCTTTTACAAATTGTTCTATTATTATTATTGTTATCATTATTATTACAACTGCCACTTTATTTTGGGGGTTTGAAGTAAGAAGACCTAGTAATGCTTACATAGGCAATTGAAGATCGAATACGTGAACGGAACTAACATTCACTTTATGAACTGAATTCATGTTCAGTATAAAAACCGTTCACGATCAGAATGAAACTCCAAGAATTTTTTAAGTTAAGTTTTAATTTAATTTAAATTATAATAGTATTGTTACGAATTTTGTATACATGTAAATAATTTCAGTAAAATTATATGTGAAATTGCAGCATCTTTTGTATAAAGTAAAAGGCTTGAAAAAACGCAGCTTTTTACGGAAAAATAGGGTTACAGGGGCAAGTCAGTTTAATATTAGTCTAGGTAAATGGACATTTCGCTAAACTGTCGAAATATCGACAAGCTAGCGATAGTTTTGGCGAATAATTTTTTAGGCTAAATTTAGCGATAAATCGCAAAAGGGGTCAAACTTGGCTACATTTTGGTCCGGTCCTTCTATAACTGTAACTGTTGCTGTAATTCAATTACTGTAATCCAGCCCTATCTGTAACTGTTACCGTATCCGGCCCTTATGCATATCTTTAATCGTATCTGCCTTCCAGCAATTTCGAGAAACGGATGGATGGTACTAGAGATTTCCTTGTGGCCAGAGGAAATGTATATAAACCAGGAGAGGGCATCAGTTCTCTGTTGTTTAGTTCAGCATTGAGTTCGGAGTATTGAGAGATCTCCGGGAGAGCTTCGCCTATTCGCTTTGGATTGCACTAAGTTAAACGTTCTTGGTAGTTTCAAGTGTAACTACTGATTGTACTCTGTAATACTGAGAAGAGCTGTACGAGTGTTTTTGTGGAAAGTTCCAGAACTGTAAAGTGTTTCGGTTGGTAAAATAAATTTCGTCGGAATTCATAGTCGACGGAATAATACCTAAGTAGCAAAATTTTTTAGATCATTATTCGCGGACAGTTCGCCATTTGGCTGAGTAGATAAGACAGCTGAACGTTGGTAGTTCGGCTAATTAAGTAGCCTATTTATGGATTCATTAGCTGGAAAATTTCCTGCGAAATCATGAAATTCTGAGCAAAAGCCCTTAAGTATCTAAATTAGGAGAAGCGTAGAAGTTATACTGCTATTATAATTATTGCGTGTACAATACATTTAAACCTTAAAACTGTACATAACCAGGCCTAAATTAGCAAATATGTTGCCATGAAGGTGGGACATCTGGAAAATCTAAAATATGATAATAATATTTAATTATACACGATAATAACGTAATTATACAATAGGGTAACATTTTAGGAAAACGGAGATCCGCCCACTGGACAATTTGAACAGCAAATATAATTAAGTGATAATCTCTTGAAATCTTAAGTAATAAATATGTTAATGAGTAACTAATTGCTGAAGAAACATCCTACAACACTTGCTTGGCCTTATTTCAGTAAAATATAACAACTCCTCCAGCCCCCCTAAAACAACTTTAAAAAATGAGCGAATTGTGACACACAGACAAGAAATGAAGAAGAGTGTTTGACAAAAAAAGAAGTCGATTGCCTAGATTGATGACAGACTGCCATAAAATTTCAAGTAGTTTAAAAAAAAGGATAAGAAAAATCTGAAGGGTTTAGATTTTAAATTACGTCCAAAGGGGCGTTTTTTTTAACATTTTGTCTGTTACCTTTATTTATTAAATATTGTGTCCTTCGCTCTTAAACCATAAAATTCAGTTCAAGAGCAATATCGCAAAATAATTTTAAATTGAGCATATCTTTAGAATTTCGAACGGTACACAGTCGCGCGCGCTGGAGTTAATTTTTTTTTTCGTACAGTTTTGCCATTGCTCGCTTTGAAATCGTTGAGTTTGTAAATCAAAAATTTGTTAAAGTTTTACAAAATATGAAATAGATAAAAAAACAGATTCCAAATTTGGGTTTCCAGATGCCCATATTCGGGTGAAAACGTACGTTATCAAAAATTGGATGGCTCCAGATACCGTTGTTGTATCACAATGCGGGAAACATACATACATTTATGCAGATTCTCCATTATTTAATTTCTTTAAATATAGCACAGAGCGATAACATTTGGCGGCAACAACTTGAAAAGTGAAATAAAGCTTTTAGTGATTCAACGAAAAATGCCAAAACGAAATTAATAGTTTTTCTGGGTAAATTGCTTCTTTAGACTAAAGAAAAGTTAAAGAAAAAGAAATAATACCTTTGTAACTAAATTAATCACTATATCTATAAATCTCTTCCTGACATAAAAAAATCAAATTTTGTAATTTTTTAGTTAAAACGTTTACGAAAACGGCAATTATATATTTTACATTTGACCTCAGAAGATAAAAATTCAGTTACAATTAAGAATTATTAGCAGTCTAAGAGCACTTTAAGATGTCCGGAATTTTAGAATTTCATTAAAACGAAAGTGCATTAATCAAGGATAATGATCACGAAGATGGGCGTCAAGTCAGCGATTCGAAGGTATAGATTAATTAATAAAACTAATGAATGACGTACATGGCATCGATTAATTGCGAATTTTATCATCGTTCGCGTATTTTGCTGTTTTTTTTCCCGCTTTACATTTAAGGACATTTATTTTGGAATTCTGATCACTTAGGAGGAGTTAACAAATTATAACCTCAAGCGCAAGAGTCCGCATATTTAACCTTTAATTGCCCTGGTGAAAAAAGCTATAAATGAGATGACCCTATTGTACGCACTCATAACGGAATATGCATTTAAGAGAGACTTTTGAAATATATGTACCTTGAGACTAATTTCTACTTCCTTGGACGAATTAAGAGAAGTGCTATAATCGCGAAGAATTTCGGGGAAGCCTATTTCAACAAAAATATATATTTTGATCGCTCTCAAATAAATAGGAAGGATTTTTTTTGCCTGACATTTGTACGTACGGATAGAAAAAAGGACTCCTTTTTTCAAAACGGATTGTACAATGGATTTAAAAGCAAATCAGAAGAGATTTTTTTCGTCACATCGTATGTATGGACTCGCATAACTCAAGAACGATTAGCCACAGAACTTTGAAATTTTATAGAGATTGCTATAATACATAGTTGCGCACTTCCCTTTTTCGTTGCATATATATATATGTGTGTGTGTGTGTAAGATATAATAAAATACGATGGCTGCTGTAAAATTGATTGGCGACCTCAAAATTAACTATTCTAGATTTGGTGTTCTGCCTCGTAAATATTGTTACGTTTTTCCTCTTCTTCGTACGTACGTTAAAGGGCTCGGGGATTTGAAGTGAATAACGGCGACATTTGATGAAGTACCGAAACACACGTTATTGGCCAGTGTTTTTCGAGACAGCTCCAAAAACACTTTTATAGTAGTCGAAGAACAACTATAAACACACTGGAATAATCAGCAATACAGCCTTCTGGCTATAACAGTGAAGACAGCTTCACGGCAAAGCACCAGAGTACAGCTCTGGACTCTTCTCAGTCTCTCGGAACTTTACGTACTCTCGAGACTCTCCACGCTACAACTCGCGATGCACTCGAAGATACGCTACAGTACAGCACTATCTCGCGATACACTAAGAAACTCTCTCGATGCACGGGACCGCCAGTTCGGCTACAAGACACTCGCTCACTGACTGACTATCAACTCGCTAGACGAGACACTGATTGACTCTCTGCGTACCAGCAGGGTTTATATAGCTTTTGGCTTGTGTTCGAGAGCATTCTGGGCTAAACCAGTAAGAATTCGTTCCAGAAGGTTCTCCATGCGTCTATAGCATATCGCCAATTTTGTCGCCAAATGAGAGATTTCTCACCAAATATGGTAACCCTGCCTTCCCTTGGAACAATCCTATATCAGGGCTACTTCTGTAGCTTAAGAAGATGATTTAAGGGTGATAGAAAATTGAATTTCATTCAAGTCAAGTCTGGAATTTCAGAATTCCTACAAACGAACTCGAAATTAATATAAATTCGAAATATAAAAAAACGTAAGTAAGTATAGTAAAAACACAGAACACATACAGAAATAATCATAACAAAGAAAATACTTTTTATATAAAAGGAAGTTAAATATTATACCGGCATGTTCTCTCTCTCTCTCTCTCTATATATATATATAGTATATATATGAAAGAGAGACAAAGAATGTGTAGCCACCCATCAATAGATCTCTTTTTCTTTATGAGAACACGTTATGATGGAGCACGTTATGATAAAAAGATAAAAATGTATTCCTTTCGCCCCAGTTGCGAGTCCGCCAGTGACAGAGCTGTAAGGTCGATGAACGCTGGTAGTTAGACCTGGGTTCGATTTTAGACGGACAGGCTGACTGCGTAGTAATTTTCTGAATGTAAATTTGGCTGGCGTTTTTGTAATTTTCTCTATGTACAATTTGAATACGAGCCAATTTCCTTAGAAAATTCCTTCGCGAAAGCATCCTTCCTGTTAAGCATATCGAATAATATTTTAAATAGAACTGTCCTAAAGAGCTGAATTACGTTATTGCAGCCTGTAAGTTCTAGGGAAACAGAATTTCTAGATTCGGGTCAAAAGATATGTAAAATGTTAAAGAATAATTAAGCTGACTTCTTTATATTTCGAGCTTTATAAATTGAGTCCTATAAATTCGTAGATACACTGCATACATATGAAATCTAACTAAACAGAACGAACTCGTTTACAGTACGTGAGTTGACAACTCTTCTAATTTTTAAAGATCGCTATTTTTCCGTCTCTTCGCCTTGTGATTACAATACTATCTCCTTCCATACATACATACATATATATATATGTAATATTTCAGTTATTTTAACACATCGTGGGTGAGTGGTGAGGCTATTCCATTACACGTTTTGGCAGATGTTTGACGAACTTGGCATGATTGAACCATGGAGAAAAATACAACTCAGGACTTTCACTTTTAACAACACATCTTTATTTTAATTTAGAGCATATTATTCAGTAATTGAACTACTAGATATGACTGACTTTAATACGTTATAGCGTTCTAGCACAGAAAGAGGAGCATTGCGAAGACGTTAGGAGGATGAAGGCGAGAAGGCATCTGGTATAGGAAAACTTATGACGCAGCATTTATATGAGAAGGTTATGTAATAGGCGCGAATGTTCCAGAAGGTACTGGTCTAGGGGAAGATCCTGAATTGCAGAAAATTAATTAAAGGTTGCTAGTTTGCAATGAGCAAAGCCATCGTGTTGAAAATTTTGAATAAGAATTTTATAATTATTCTAAAAATGAAGTAGATACAAAAATAAGTGAAATTAGTACAGATAAGTAATATGAAATTATGGTTAATGCATGTTAAAAATTTATGGGTTGCTGTAAAGTATAACGTATGTTGAGGGAGTACTGGTTCCGAAACAGAGGCCTATTATTACCTCTGTACAGTTATTCCTTTTACCCTCTTCATAAAAGATAATGTTGAAGGCTCTCATTTCATGATTGAGTGTAATTTTTTTATATTATTATTATATATTTTTTTATTATGGAATGTAGTAGTGCAGTTCTCAAAGGCCAGTTACCTTATGTAAGGAACGGAGGCTTTTTCAAGTAACTGCCTAGGCTCCCTGAGCCACCAGTGCAAAACACACTGTTTAGCTCAAGAGGCTAGCCCTAATGATGGATATGTTTGTTTAGAAGTATTGCGAGGCCTTTCAGTTTGTTAAATTCAGAAATTGCAAATGAAAGACAATATTGGTAAAACCATAATTTTAGCAATACTATTATCAAATTTATGATGTTAAAATATAAGTTATAAGAATGAAAATTAGATGTGTTCTGAAAATTTTGAAATTTATTTTGATTATTCAAAATCAGTAATATGTGTGCAAAGGTTTTTCAACTGTGATATATTGTGTTCAAAGCTTTACAAAGACTTCTCTGAAGAAATTTAATTATATGGACTGCAAATTACAAAAACGTTTGGACTGAATTTTTAAAGGACTCTAAAATATTATTTAAACAATTATATAAGTTAATATTTTGCAATTATATAAGTAATTAGTTTGGTCAAAATTTCAGGATTTGTATTTTTTGGTCAAAATTTCAAAATTGGTATTTTTTCAAATTATTTCTCTTCATTTGCTTTAACGCTTTTCCTTTATAAAGGCTTCTTTGTCGCTACGCCTTTCTTTCTTTGACGGGGGGGAATATGTAAGAAAAATAAAGAATATGTCTAAGATTAAATTAACAACGTAAATTTCTCTTCTCAATTCTAAAAATAATAACCTCTCTACGCACTGCGTCATTTCTAGATTGATCCATGCCATATGACTCTTACATAATTCTGATGATGTAAATGGAACTAAAAGTCAAGTAACCAATAATAATTTTACAGAAGTATTAACTATCCAATCAAAATGCATTCAGAACCAAAACTAACTCAGTCTGAATTGCGATTTCACCCTAAACGTAACGCACTTGCTCTTTACGCTTCGCCCTAGTTAGACTGCTGTCTGCTACTTTCTTCTTTCTTACTGAAAATTAATCTAAAATGTGAGCTATTTTGGAATAGGCACATTTCATGTGCCAAGTTGATTGTGGCCACAACAAGCGGAAATAAAAAATGAAGATTTAATCTGCCTTGGCCTCCAATTTCCTATTCGTTATAGATCAACACTTCTACGACGTTAAAATTCCAGCTGGTCATTTCTTCAGACTTTTTTTTTTATTATTACATATATATATATATATGAAAGGGAAAAAATTCTCTAAGTGGGATCGTAGCAGTTATAATGGCTGAAGTGTTTGCTTAATTTTGCATCAAAATATATGATTGCCAACAAATTTGAATTTAATACGAAGCTAAGAGAGAAGAGCTTAGACTGATCCACTGATACGTGAAATTTCCAAATGCAAGCCCAGTTCACTTCATATCAGTCATGCTGTGGTGCATAGTGTGCCGCCTACATGATTTGCCAGACCGTGAGTTTTATATTTTGTTGATATTTCTCTCACGCGATCTCCAGTCGGAAATTTATCGCCGTATTATGTTCTTATTGTATAAATTTCCCCTCACGTGGAAGCATCTATCAAATTTACTCGTCTGTAAAAAAATTGTTGCCACTTGGCTAAAGATGTACCATGCGAATGTATTGACACTGCGGGAATTAATATTGAAAAATTCTTGGAGTTTTGAAATTCAGCTGAGGGTTGTTGCACTCATCGTTTCCCTAATGTGAAACGATTTTTAATATTTTCTCTTGTTATTTCATCTAATTTAATTTTGTCTCTGTTTTTGGTCAAAATGTTTAGTGTTTTAGCGAAGTTCTTTCTTCTTCTGTTTGAATAATGTGTGATTTTTAATATTTTAATGCAATACTTTTTTAACTTTAAATTTTTTTCTTACATTTTGAATCTCTTAGTCTAATACCAGTTAGCCCCCCGTTCTCTAACGAATCGAATAATCTTTAAATAAAAATTAGCAACCAACGCACCATCGTCTTTTCTAACATTCAGCCCTTGTTTTCAATTCTCGGTGACTGTATCGAATAACGTTTTCACTGTATTAATATTAGTGCTAACTCGTCCAGCACACGGATAGAGTTAAACATTTTGACTGCCCTGTGTTGATGTTAACTCATCGAGCGCAAGGACAGAATTAAAATCTTTTGACTGCTCTATGATCTCTCTCAAATTGGTTTGGATTCCTCTTATTTTCGAAAACATTCTTTGCAAACCTAAACAATGATCAGCTTGGTACGCCTGTAGTCTTTTAAAGTCGAAACGTCAATTTATTTTTATCGGGTTAAGATCAATTTTTTAGTAATTTAGAATGGCAACAAAAATGTTCTTTTTATCGAGTGTTTCTTTTTACTAAATAAGAAAGCATATAATTATTATTTTTGGAATGCCGCCAGCTGCAACTACACGTCTACGCCACACACATCTTTTTTATCATTGTCCTTCTTTCTTTTCTGTTCGTCTTTCTAAATCATACTAACCAAGATGCTGATATCGTTGCTTATGCTCGGAACGATAACTAAAGTAGCAATAAATAGTAAGTAAAGTAGGCGATTCATGCTTTAAAACTCATTCATCTCATAATATCTTGAAACTAACATCAAAACGGTTCTCAATGTGTAAATGATAAAATTTGATCGTAATAATAAGGCTAATAGCATCTTGCGGTTTGTATTACTGGAATCATAAAATTCAGTTTTAAATGCATAAAAATGACATCTCACCTTTTTTTCAAATAAAAGCTTTAAAACTTAGGATTCCATTTTAACTCGCTTTATTAAATCGTCGCGATCCACAATTTCAAAACAAATAATAATTAAATTAAACATTTTGATATTATCAAGCGTTTTCAGGTACTGAATAAGAATTTCTGTATGCGAACAACCCGTAAAAACTTTATGAATAAAGTTGTCGGAACAGCATAAACATTAACCAAAATTTGTAAACTTTTAGACATCCAGAGGAAATTACTCGGATGCTATTATCAATTTACAGCCCAAACATATATGGTATAGTGAATATAAAAAAATACCTGATGTGAACATTACATGATTTCTTTGTAAGGCCTATTAAATTATACATTTTTTGCTGGGCTTCATTCAAACTTTTCTCGAATTTCATTAATATTTCTAAGTCAATCAATTCAGTTCTCCCTTCACGAGAAGGCAAAAATAAGTAAAAACTCAATCTTTATTAAAAATTTTAAAATACAGAAAAATCTAAAACACTAAATACAGTTAATAACCGTTAACAAACAATTTTTACAATTAAAATTAGAGTTTCTACGCAAAAAACAAACAATTCGGCCAGCGGAAAGGAAAGCACAATTTTCGTTGTATAAAACTCAAAGTTAATTTTTGGTCACACAGAATTTCATCTCGTGAGAGAGAGGAACACAATTCGTGAAACTGTCGCAGTATAAGTGATGAAATTTATACTAACAGTTCTGCAAAATGTTTTGCGGCCGCCAGGGATCCACACTGGAATTTTCTAAAAGAGGCAGAGGAGAAAGGAAACGAAAATTTCTAGTTATATATCTAATAGTAACTAAATACGCATTATATTATTCATTTTCCATAATAAATCAAATTTAGAGAAATAAAGTGTCCTTTCTGAGGTTCGAACTCCCAACATCTCCACTGCTAGCTGGACGTGCTTCCAATTGACAAAGAAGGCACGCGATGAGGAGAGAGGAAATACTTTACATTCTCCATCACCTAAATAGTGACAAAAAGTCGGGAATCCAGTCGCCAAATCCTCGTGGTGACGAGTTACCGTTCACCACACTTCACACTTGAGGTTCCATGGTAAAGTCATTAGACTCCATGTAATTCAGGCTCCAAGGTAGAGTCATTAAACTCCGTGTAATTCAGGCTCCAAGGTAGAGTCATTAGACTCCATGTAATTCAGGCTCCAAGGTAGAGTAATTAAACTCCATGTAATTCAGGCTCCAAGGTAGAGGCATTAGACTCCATGTAATTCAGGCTCCATAGTAGAGTCATTAGACTCCATGTAATTCAGGTTCCATGGTAGAGCCATTAGACTTCATGTAATTCAGGCTCCATGGTAGAGTCATTAGACTCCATAGTAATTCAGGCTCCATGGTAGAGTCATTAGATTCCACGTTATTCAGGCTCCAAGGTAGAGTCATTAAACTTTTAAAATCAAGGAACGTGAAAAATGAGTAATGCCCTTTCCAGGATTCGGACTCCGGACCTGTCGATTGCTAGTCAGGCTTTCGTTCAATTTTTACGGCAAGAAGGCACGCAGAAGAAGGAGAAATTACCTTACAATGTAATCAGTGTCCTTATTTGAAGTTAAGATTTCCGTTAAAGGGAACTATAATTAGATACGTTATGGTTTATATTCACATTAGGCGATTTTTTTACGTCCTTGTACAAAGTAAAGGAGAAAGAGTAATCTCAAAAAATTCCGGGTGTCATATTTTAACGGGAGTATCCATTTTGACCGCTCTGGAATCCATTTGAACGATGTTTTTGCGTGACATCTGTACGTAAGGACAGAATAAAAAACTCTTTTTCCCAAAACCGATTGTAAAGTGGGTACAGAAAAGATTTTTTTGTGACGTCTGTATATACGTATGCACCTCGCATAATCAAAAATGAATAGCCTAAGAACGTTGAAATTTTGTATATGCGACTGTTATAACATGTTGTTGTGCAACTCCCTTTTTAGTTGCAGTCGGCTGCACCAAACGTATACCCACATTGTTACCCGGCTTGGTGAGCTCAGTTTTTTTATTTTTATTCTTATATGTTGGTAAATTGTGAATTTTTTGTTTTAAAAGAGACTGAATTATGTTGTTCTCTTTTTCCGATTAACTTTTTTTATGCCTTTAGTTAATTTGCATGCAGTAGTTGTAGAATTAACAGCAATCTAAAAGTCTTGCTAAGCCGAATGTGTCCGCCATTTGCTTTCATTTGAAACTGTTAGTAGAATAGGTTATTAGTCTTTTTGTCGAGTGGGACAAAAAGTGAACTTTAAATTTTGTGCACCAAAAAAACCTGTCTTCCTGCGTGCTAGTCGAACAGCTTGTTTTTGTGTAGAAGCTGTAATTTTAATTGTAAAAATTCGTTTAACTCTCTTTAACCCTATTTGAATTTTATATTTTTCTGTATTTTTAAATTTTCAATGAAGCTGCTTTCAATTTTTATGTATTTTTGTCTTGCCGCGAGGTGAAAACTGAATTTATTGAATGAGAAGTATATCTCCAATGAAATTCGAGGAAATAAATTTACATGAAATGCAGAAAAAAAGTGTATAATTTACTAGGCAGTACAAGGCAATCATGTGGTGTCGGCATGACATTTTCTAATTTACAAAAAAGAATTATCCTAGAAACGGAGGTCTAATTTTCCATAACGTTGGAAAACAACCTCTGTTACTACAACAGGGATTGAAAACCGACTGCGATGTCATGGCTTAATGTTCAGAGTCCTTTTTTGGACCTTTTGGAACATTATTTATAAGGTATTTCTCCCGCCTCCCTCGCATGCCTTAGTGGTGCAGTGGTCAGCACGCTCGGCGCGTATTCGACAAGTCCGTGGTTCGGGTCCCGGCGAAGACATTGCTCATTATTATCTTTGCTGCTTTCAAAAAATACCTAATGTCTCAACAAATTACTAAACAGAATACTATTCGCATTATTTCTAGTAGAAGGTACCGTTAAAATTATTTAAAGATAAAAAATAATAATTAAAATGTAAATTTTCAAAAATCACAGGGAAATTTGACATTCGCAATATCCTAGAAAAGATTTCGATACTTGCTCCCATTTTCATCCCAAAATAATTGCAAAAGTAAGCGTTGCAATTAATATCCCAAAATATAATTGATATATTTGGCGATGTATTACATAATATAATAAGTCGCAAAATAATCGCAATATAATAGCAAAAATAACTGCGAAAGGAAGCATTACACTATAATTATTACCTTAACGATAATAATTTAAAGCATTAGCGTTAATATCGCAACAAAGCCAAGTTTATTTTATTTATGAAAAGTAGGGGAAAAGGAAGAAAAGTCTTCTTTTTTGATTACGATTCATGTTATTACGATACATCCTCATGCAAGCAAAAGCAATCGTTAGTCCAGTTTTTCAAATCAACTCAACATGAATTATTATATCCATGCTGTTAACTGTTTCCAAAGCATCCAAAGACACGAACTTGAAAAGAGCTCCGAAATGCCCAAGAATAAAAACACCTTCTTTTACGATTGAATTATCCTTTCCGTGCCCTCGCGTGGTTGTCTTTTTGTAATAAATCCATTCAGATGATTTATCTCCAATTTCTGTCGTATATGATTCACGTTTTATTGTCGTTTTATTATCGTCCATTGACAGATTGTTTCCTTTAGTCGAACCGCTGACACATTACGTTTTATTGCCGTGCCGCGTTAAGCTGCCTTTTCATTTCTGCTATAATCCTCATATCGCGTGTTAACGGATCAGTTGTTAAAATGATTTTCTCGCGGCTTGCTTTTGAAAGAGAGCCAGTTAAATGGTATGGAAATTTTATTAGATAGAATATTAGAACAAAAATTGTTTCTTGAACTGAAATACTTAGAGCCAACACTGCCGTTAGAAAACGTATGACATATAAAAAGAATAAGTTTTCCTCATTAAAGAAAATTAAAATGATTACTCGCACTAAATAATACTTTCATTATTTAGTAATAGTTAATTATTTCTAATTATTTTCCAATTATCAACTTTCTAATTATTATTAATAGCCCAAAGGGGCAATTTTCCCTCAAGGGCTATTAATTTCGTTTTGACATTTTGCCTTGGTTCACTATAAACGGCGTTTCAATTTTCAAACTGGTGTCACCAAATATTAGAGCCCTGGATTACATTCAAATAAATTAAATAATGAAAAATCTGCATGAACGAATGTATGTTTCTCGTACTGTGAAAAAACAACGGCACTTTAAGACATCAAATTTTGAATAACGTAGTTCTCCACTCGAATATAGCCATCTGGAAGCCCAAATTTGGAATTTGTTTTATTATCGATTTCATATTTCGTAAAACTTTAACGAATTGATTAAGAAACTCAACGATTTCAAAGCGAGCAGTGGCAACACGTTACAAAAAAAAAAACTTTTTATTTCCAGCGCGCGAAACTGTGTATCGGAAATTCTAAAGATGTGCTCTTTTTAAATTATTTTGCGGTATTGCTGTTGAATTGGATTTTATGGTTCAAGTGCGAAGAATATGATATTTAAGCTTTCAAATTTTTTAAGAACCATATTATCACTGGGAGTCGTTGTTTTCATGAGTTAAAATTTTTACAGTTAAAATTATTTAAAAGAGAGACGAAATTACTTTCACTATATTTACTACACTAAGATTTGCGTATATCTGTTAAACTGTATCCTATCTAAGGTTCAAGAAATTCGTAGTTCTTTTTGAAAAGAAAGTCTAAAAAATATTCTTTGAAGCTGTAATCATTGATAGTTTGTGATGATATAGATACAACAATAAATTATATAAATTATATGAAGAAACGGATGTTATCAAATACATTAATTTTAGTTCGTAAATTCTGCTAAACATATTCGTCGAATAAGTTGTTTAAATTTGTAACTATAAAACAAAGTCAAAATGAGTCAGAGGAAGACTTAGACTTTGTGAAAGAACACAAGTGGAACTGATATTCAAGTAGGGTAGTCGGAGATTTTACAAATTATCTGCTTAAGCTCGCTCAATTATTTAACGGCGCGCACTTAACAGCGGCAAGCAAAATGGTTAAAGCCGGAATAATAACCATTGACAGAGCTGCCAGTAGGATGTAACTGCAATCCAGGCCGCCAAAATCGCTGATTCTAAACCATTCTAAACTTCGGCTTAGATTTTCGAAAACTAATTAGCATTTTTGTGAGGAAAACAAGAAGTAATAATTAAGTTTCATATCATAATATTTGGTTCGCTAACATAAATATTACAAATTAGTTTTGGTTTTATAACAAAACCACATATATTTGGATGGAGGCAAAGACTAATTATCACTGTCATGGAGTTTTTAAAAAGTTACACTCATAAACTACTGTTGTTCCCTTGAAAAGGCCTGTGAGAGTTCCAACAAATTTGAATGAGCGATTGTTTTTAATTTGATTTAACTCCCTATAATTCTTATGCATGTTTACAAAAACAATCCAATTTTGTTAGCCCAAAAAAAGTGCAGTTCTTCTACAACTTAACCACAGTTTTCTATCACAGAACATAGCTGCATTCAGCTCCCTGTTCAAGATCAGGATCGTGTAAAGTATTTCACAAAGTTGTTCGCCAAGAATATGCACCGAACACTCAGTCCTGACAGCGTAAGCGCGAAGGAAACGATAATTATAACGCTAAAAACGCATACATACACACACAAATGTTAACAGGAGAGAGTGCATGAGCAGAGTGGCAAACTGCGGATTCAGCAACAGCAGAAAAACTTTTTTTAAAAAAAAACCGTTTCGGACGGTGGTCAAAATCTGAAACCTTTCAAAAATTTTTTTCGGTAATATATCTTTAACAATCAAAATGCACAGCTGTATGACGTACTCATAATATTACCTACTCATACTATAATCTTGACCTACTCACCTCGTATTGTGTTTCATTAAAAATGTTTAAAGTTATTCTTAGCCGGAACAAAAATACATGATCCCAACCATAGCATTTTACTAACAAACAATCAACCTTTACCAAGATTATATCCGACAACACCAACACTACTACGCCCTTAACCGTCGGATATTATCAATGTGGGGAACACTTTCCTTCGAATACGACCTTTGTAAAACCTCCCCTCAAGGATGAGTTTATTTATTATGGAGTTTATGTATAATAACCTTTCTCGATTCCGTATCAACCAAGCGGAACTTTGGGAAGTGAAAGCGAATGTAATGGGATAAGCATAATTGTATCACATTTCCTATTGGCATCCGGTTCTTCAAAGTAAGGATGTGACGTTTTGTGACCTTTCAAGCTCTTTATAGTAGTTTGCTTGACTATTTTAATTTTTATTTTACATTTTAACACGACTGAGGATATCCTTAGACTAACATATAACGGATTTAATTATTTCCTGCTTGATTATGTGTTGCATTGCCAATTAAATGGTAATCAGCTTGGATATGGAAATAGTAATGCTGCACGTCTAGCTGCCTAAAAGAAGTTATTTTATCACAGGAAAACTTTGCTCTCTTTTAATGTTACAAACTTTTCGCAAAATCTCGAAACTTTATTTTCTTGATACATTAAGAGAGATTTTTCTGAAATTTCTAAGTTACCCTATTTTACGTTACGTTGTCATCAGCAGGGATACGTTATGTTATGTCATTACGTTAATGTATTACGTCTGGACCTCTGTCATTACGTTACGCTGCATTAACAAGTCGCGAATATCACACCCGCGATTTAACAAACGCTGTTATTGCGCGATATATAAGATCTTTGTTTTTCTCACGGTCTTGAACATAGCTATGTCTCAGAACGTTGACATTCGCAAGAGAATGCAATAAGTGCTTAACAAACTGAATGATTTAATGCTTAAAGCGGATTCATCCTCTGCCATCCCCATCAATTCCCTTATTTGCATTTCATTTTGTTTCCAAAAAAAGTCATTTTCTGAAACAAACCAGCCGCTTTAAGCTCGGTGAATTTCCTGTTTTCACCTGAGTTAGCTTTACATTTCTAATATTTATCAACCACTCTTTTTTCAACTATTTATTTCACCAATTCCATTTTAATGTATATTATCTACCACCATTTTAATGTGTTCCATGAGTACGGGTTCGTAACAGATTGAATGCGCACAGAACCGATGGTAGCTTCATAAAATTTATTTTTACCAAAAGAAGCATTTTACAATTCTGGAATTTCCACAGAAGCACAAGTATAGCTCTCCTCAGTATCATAGAAACTCCAAACAACCAAGAACGTTAAACACAATGCAATGCAAAGCGAAGGGGCATTAAAAGGAGGAACTCTTAGGCTTCCGATTTATCGAGAAGGAATAATTGGTTCGAAAAAATAAGATTTTTTCATATTATTATTGTTTTTGCATTTCATTCTAATGATCCTTAAGTTGACCTTCGAAAAATTCTTGGAATGCCTTCTTTCAGCTTTGGGGGATCGACCTTACCGTCTTTTAACACGTACAAACACGCCCACTGATAAAAAATTGAAAAGCCTACCTGCCACTTAACTAATTAAATTAATTATGACGCCTTTATGCATAAAACAAAAGAGCGTAACCTTGCATTGAAGAGATTATTACGCTCTTGCAGATGAAAGAAAGGTCGCTGACAGCAATGTTTAGTTTGGCTGTCAAGAAACTCGAAGAAAACAATAATACAACGATGTCAAGATATTACAGCACGGTTGAAACTCAGCTCGCCGAAAAGAGCTCAAAAATTGATGAATTGTCTAGATTTTGCTTTCGATGGGTGGATTTTTTTTCCCATGACGTTTGAAGAGTATGACATCATATGACATCAGCGGCATTTCCACTGTTTAATATTGGCGGAAAATGAGGTGATTAGTCAAACAGAAGTAAAAGTCAATTGACGTTAAAGTTATGGAAGGAAAGAGAAAAAAGTTAAAAAAAAACTTTTTTTTTTTGAGTGTCATCGGCTCGAGGACATTTTTTTTAGTTTTAGTTTCGACAGTGATAAAATGCCTGATTTGGTTCATTGCTTCGAGGTTATTTTTTGAGGAATCTACAACGAAATTATTTAACTTTTTTATTTACTCCTTATCATTATCTTATACATTATTGATTTTTAAAATTAGTAAAATTCAGCCTTGTTAATTTTTATTTCAATTCAAACTTTACCCTTATGACAAATTTACTGAAAGTCACTTCCTATTTTGAGGGAATTTGATTAGTCATTTTACTGAAAATGCATCCTTTAAATCTATTATATAGATAAGATTAGTCAATGGAATAAATCATATATTTGTAGAGACATTAGGTATTTTTTGAAAGCAGGAGAGATGAAAAAAATGAGTAATGCTCTCTCCGGTACTCGAACCACGGACCTCTCGAATACGCGCCGAGCGTGCTGACCACTACGCCACGAAGGCATGCTAAGAAGGTGGGAGAAATACTTGTATATTTACACGAAAAAGGGCAAAAATGAACTTTTTCATGATTTGTGCGAAATTAGTGGAAAGTGCCCAATAAATATATGAAAATGAAATGAATCTCTATTAAAATACGTATCGAACGCTGTTAGAAATGTTATTTTATTAATTAAAATAACGTTGCAAATGTTCATAAACAGTATCGTATATTTTCATTTGCAAGTTTTAGCAAAATATTTTGCAAATGAAGTTTCAGAAAAAACTTGTACACGATTTGAAAATGATTTAGGAACAGAGCAAAGGATGGGAAGAACATGAACCCTTTCAGTACGCCAAAAAACCGTACGATTCGAAACATTCTAAAAGAAGCTTACATACGTAAAGCTATCATGGCCCCTGAATTGATAATAGTACCTGTTTTTAACATACGCAATTTTTATAGTTCTTTGGGCAGTGAAAATAACGCACCTGTTTAATAAAAAATAAATAAGTTAATATTTCTTAATTCAAAAAAATATTACGATAAAATTAGCAATTCGCAAGTTTCTATCAAGCGGTTTCTAATAAAAAAGTGATACAACAAATGTAGCAACACCTGTTAAACGAATTCTATTCTGATTTCATTAAGAGATATATTCACAGAAAACTGGCAGATAATTTCGCTTCAAGAAGAAGAGAGCTTTAAGTGAAACTCCCTCGAAGTGCGTAGAATTTTTTTTATAAATTCATTCTAAAGTTGAATTTTGTGTAATTTTAAAGTTGAAACTAATTCATTTACTTTTTGTGTATCTTTATGTGTCTTAAAAAAGTTCGATTCGTCAAAAATATTGATAATAGTCAAATGTGTAAGTAAATAGTCAAATGAATCTTTCAGACTACGGTGCACAGCGACCGCAAATAGGTTACTCCAAATTCTCCTTTTTCACATCTTTTTAATCACGTTGCGTTGTAAAAATATATTGCGTAAAAGTAATATTTTAAATCATTCATGAGCGTGTGAAGTCAATAATTTGCATTATTATCCGTTCTGCTTATACTGATATTAAAAATTAAAATTATTATCTTAAAGCGCAGTAACATTTATCACGCTAATGTGTGTAATGAAACGTTCTTTAATATAAATTAAACAGTTTACTGTGTAAAAGACTTTTTAGCGTAAACAGTTATAAGGTTAGGCTAGGTTATTCAGATATGGTAAAACACGTAAGAGCTGTCTGCCCAGGGAAAGGGATGATACCTTCGTGGAGGACTTTCTGAGGGAAACCTGATCGTATTCACCTTTATTGAAAAAGCCAATTAATTAGCCAGCCAGTCCATTTCACCTGGCATAGAATCCAGGTAAAATTTTCAGTGTTCAGCGATCTTAGCCACTCGGATAAAATAAAATAAAGAAATTAAAAAAATAAAAACCTGAAAGCTTTGAGAATTTTATATTAAAGCAGGGCTCTAATATTTGATGGCAATAATTTGAAAAGTAAACCGGCATTTATAGTGAACAGACGCAACATGCCAAAACGAAATTAATAGCTCTTCTAGGCAAATTGTCCCCTTGGGCTAATAATTTCAGCATCACTAGAAAATTCTTATTTCATGAAATATTTTTTATATTTCATCAAATATTCGTAGATATGTAACCATTCTCCAAGAGGAGTGGTTCGAAATCGGGATAAGAATTGTTGTAATAGTGATTGGTTTTATTCAATTCAGTTCATTGAAATTTAACTCCTGCTTAAATTTACCTTGATTATACTTATGTATTGGAATATGTTTAAGACTTATGTATTGCAATATATTTAAGACTTAGGTATTATAATATATTTAAGATTTATACATTGTAATATATTTAAGACTTACGTATTTCAATATACTTGTTAGTCTATATTATATTACCACTAAATAAAAGGCTCTTTAATTGCTTCCTTACTTGAGGTTTTCTAAGATTTTACTGTTATTTATAACTGCTCTGCATATTAAAAAAATTCCAAAGAACAAAATAATGCTTCATTTTTCACTTTTTTAAAATAAATAACCTATGCATTGCTTCCATACATAAGCATTAAGGGTGCAGTCTTGAGCGAACAAGGATTACAATTATGAGACTCCAAAGTAGGTAATTCCAGCGCTTTCTTCATCCTTCAGATTGTTCTCTCTCTATTGAACCTTTGTTCCACGCATAATTTAATAAGTGCTTAAAATTCGGCAGTCTGGAATCTTGATGCGCAATTTTCTTACGAGCTAAAAAGGATGGATAATGTTTTGAAAATAAGCTCAGATAATCGCTTGTAGCTAATGCTTTTAAATAATTTAGAAGCTTGAATTTGCGCCCTGAATTTCTAGTCGACTTAGTAATTAGCCCAAAGGAGCGTTAACCCAGAAGGGCTATTAGTTCCGAAACCGCATTTTGCGTCTTTCACTATAAATGTCCGTTTCACTTTTCAAATAGTTACCACCAAATATTATCGCCCTGTATTATATTTAAAGAAATTAAATAATGAAGAATCTGCATGAATGTATGTGTGCTCCTTTCACTGTGAAAAACACAACGGTACCTAGAGCCATCCAATTTTGAATAACGTACTCCACCGCCCGAATATGGGCACCTGGAAGCCCGAATTTGGACTTTGTTCTATTGCCTACTTCATATTTTGTAAAACTTTTGTAAACGAATTTTTAATTAACAAACTCAACGATTTCAAATCGAGAAATGGCAACACTCTACGGAATAAAATATTTTTAACTTCAGCGCGCAAGACTGTGGGAAATTCTTAAGATATGCTGTTTTAAATTTTGTACACATGTAAATAATTTTAGTGAAATCATATGTGAAAGTTTATCATTTTTCTTTTGTGTAATGTAACACATGAAGATGATCTACCAGAAAAACAAGAATACAGAGGCAAGTCTATTCAACATTCAGTAAATGGCTACCTCTTTAAATTGGCGAGAAATTGCTTAAATCGCCAAACTTGGTGACCATTTGGTAACATTTTGGTCTGGCTCACATATAACTGTAATTGGTATTAGGATTGAATAAATGCAATTAATCTAGATATGTAACTGTGACCGTATCCGACCCCCATGCAACTGGGAGGTACTAGAAAATTCTCAGCAGCAGGTATAAAACTATATAAGACCGGAGACAGCATCAGTTTCAGAGTTGTCTAGTGCAGCGTGCGTTCGGAGTATTGAGAGATTTCCAAAGGAGTTTCGCCTTTTTATATGCCCTTTGTATTATGCTGTGATTAACGTTCTCAGTAATTTGAAGTCTAACTATTGATTGTGCTCTTTTATATTGAGAAGAGGTGTACGAATTCTTTTTTTTTCTAAAGTTCTAAAACCGTAAAGTGTTCTTTTGGTAAAATAAATTTTATCGAGCTATCATCGGTTCTGTGTGCATTGAATTGATCACAAACGCGTATGCATGCAACAATAATTTTCAGGCGAAAAATGTCACAATGGTAAGACTTCATTATAGGAAAGAGAAAGTAATCTGCAAATGCCAAATCTCGTGATTATGGTCTTTGGGAATGTGACAATTTTTCAATGCCGAAAACTGTTTGATGAGAATGGATTAGCGTAATGTCAAATCGCCTTGAAGCAGAAAACGAGAGATTTTTTTCTCTTCTTACAATATCCTTTTACGACAGTTTTGTGAGCAGTGTTTATACTGAAGTTATATCATTCGAAGAAACAGGTGGCGATTATTCAACAACAATTGTCGAACCTTTTCGATATTCTCATCTATTCGAGACTACGAACACCCACTTTTTGGTTCGCTATCAACATCTTCGTGTCCATGACAAAATGAGTTCTGTTAATGCTCGATCCCAGTTCTCATTACACAATATTTCAAACATCCCTGTTGCTGATTTTCCTCCTTTACAGCAAAGCCGTATTCCTATGCTTTGATCACTTTCGAATCCATTACAGAAAATCATTAGATCAAAGCAAACAATTAACTAGAAAGAAAATTCTGTTCGTAAGCAGAGCAAATTAGAGGAATAAAAAGTTTACACGTTATTCATAATAATGCCAATTCATAATATGCCAATTATCGTTTGGCAGGCTTGCTGGAATTTGTTAAAAAATTAATCTTAAAATTATGTAAATGCGTCGTGTGAAGTTTAGCATCTAAACTTTACACAACTAAACTAAAAGCTTCTATTTACTAATTGAAAAGCATATATAACTGTCTAATATAAGTAAAGCCAATTTATTTTCCTCTGCTTCAGTTTGGAGAGATTCACCAAAAATTTATTGGAAATTATAAAATTTTTAATAGTTGCAAATGTATCCGAAATAAAGCTCTGCGAGTTATAAGTAGATTGGATGGATGAACCGAGGATTACCAAGGATTTGGTTCCTCACGAAGATTTAAAAATCAGTTCTATCAACGGTGACATACTCTGCAATGTGCTGAGATTTTACAACTACGGAAGTCATAAGTCATTCACTGTATACGGCAGCTATTCTCAACCATTTTTTTCAAATGGGGACCACTTTTATAATGCTCTGCGTTAAATATAAATCAAATAAATATAAGCAAATAAAGGTATAACCTTATTATCGTCGCCTTCGAAAGCAATCTTTTAGCTTATGTTGTAAGGACTTTAAGTTCACTAACGTTTATTTTATTTTAAAACTTTACTATCAACTCTTATTTTGCATTCCCGGCCAGAATTAACGCGTGAATATGTTTACGGAAATTGTACTTGCTAACGCTTAAGTATTTAAGTTGTGGCTTTTTGTCGAGAGTAGAAGGAAGGACAGAGAGCCCTCTTGCTACGAGTCTTCACGCGAGCTTGCCGTCAGTTACTGTCCGCCTTTAAGGCCAGAAGTTTAACCCTCTTGAAAGTTAAAGACGTATTGTAGTTTTCCGCAGTTTGCGTACTACAGACGTAGTAATTTAAAAGGCCAGTCTTGGTTCTAGTCATGTGTGTAAAATATTAAAAGTTAGCTCTTATTTAAATTTTATTTAGTTAGTAGTCTTATATTCTTTTACGTTCAGGTCACAAGTGGTTGGTCTTTGTATCCCGAAGTACGGGAACGGTTGTAAAGTCGATAAGGAAATAAAGGATAATTCTAACCCTTTCTTATCTTTGTTGTATCTTCTACACACGCCGAACATAGCTTTTAGTATGCTTCCTGTTCCTACTCAGGACTATAGCTATGTATGCAAAATCAACTAGAATCAACAGAAGTCCTGATAATGTGACTACCAGTATACCTATATTTTTAAAACACAATCAATTAAAATTGATTTAATTTGATATTAGCATTAAATAAGTAAGTTAAAAAATTTATTTTTAATAATTTATGGAGTTTAGATAATCTTTATCTTATAAACTAAAAATTAAATGAATGTCTGTGCTCTTATTAATGATACGGCTGTTCGATGTTTGGATGTATGTTAATAAAAAGCAGTACAGTCCTAGTGCTTCAAATCCATCTTTTGTCGCTAAAATTCGAGAGAGAAGTCCATAGGTAGAGTAAACACTAATAAATTTCATAAATTGTCAATCTTGGAAGAAAACGTTGTAGGGATTTATATTTATTTTAAATAATCAGTCAAATTTAATTTTAAGTTACTTTCCCATAAGCCTTCATTCCCCTAATTGTCAGCTCCAGAATATTTAAATTTGGTAGAGCGAGTAAGGAATGCAAATTCTACCAGTGGGAGAAAACGTTTAAATATCGATGTTCTA
>KK119561.1:132351-155581 GCA_000611955.2 Stegodyphus mimosarum
GTGCGTTGTTGTACGCAAGCTTCGGCTTAGCATTTATTGCTGGTTAGACGTGGCTTAATAGCTATTATCTTGCTGCCACTAGACTCATCTGCGCCCTGTAGGATACAGGATTGATTGAGCCCTGTAGTTTAATTCTACTACTTGTGAATATCTCCAATTTTGAGTTTTGATTCTACTGTTTTAGTTATCGCCCAAGCAGAGGCGTAGTATGTTAGCGTCAAGTTGACGCATTGTAAATAATTTAAAGAGCTTTAACCCTTCTTCGGTGCAATCACTATTTCTCAAGATTCTACACAACAGATAGACAGTAGAACGTTACAACGTGATAGACAATTGCCACATGTAATCTCCAAACTCTGAGATTTTCAGCTATAGAGTGGTATACGCAGTTAATATTAACTTTTTAAAATTTTTACTTAAAGTTTAACTTTTTGTGTTATTTTTCTAAATCAATGACAGGCACAAGGCTAGGCTAGAAACTGAGAAACGATGGTATGGTTGTCATGATACTCTGATCCTACAGCCATGGAAAGCAATAGAAGAACGTGTTATTCCAACCACGGAGGAAAGGAGGAGCTTACCTCCATGATGCTAATCTTGCTTCCATGATTTAACCATAGAGGACCGCGATGATTATTATCTACATGGCGATACGTTCGTACAATTAACATTCAGTGCGAGTCCTTAAGAACGCCATCATCCAAGGACATCCAAATCAGACCTTAGCACTGATATTTGATTCTAATAAAAAACCTTGATTTTGATACCATCATTTTGAACATACTTCGCGCAGTTCTTCAAAAACATAGTATCATAATTCAACAATCCTGACTTTTTAAAAGTTTAATATCTTAAAGCACAATATACTTCAGATTAAAATAACACACCAAACAACGATAATTTTAGAAGTCAAACAACAAGTTGCACTTTGGAAGCTGAGGAGGATGGTTCGGTAGTTAAACCATTGAAACTAGTCTTGGAAAATTTGCAAATATAATGTCGGTTTTTATTTTATTTTATTTATTTATTTTTTTTTTGTTTGTTTCATTTCTAAAATAATCGTAATATACTTATTTCAGTAATTATGCACTCAATTCCTACTATTAAATTATGTTCATGAATAACACCACTGAGCCAATTTCGAGTTAAAACAATTACAAAATTACAAATATTAGGCTTAGTTAAGCCTAACAAATAAGAATGCTCGAGAATATTGTTCTTGAATTGAGTAAGAATTTTGAATAATGTGTTAGACAAATCGATAATGCATATGATATAAATATAGATGTGTTTAATTGATTATTATTAATTAATTACTATCCTACTTTTGAGAGTGTAGTGAAGCGACCTAGGTCTATTCACCAAAATATAAATTGGTGATTGTATATATGTATTATAATTTCACTATTATTTCATTCATTAATTATTTTAAACTACTTACTGACAAAGCTTATGGGCTTTGTGGCTTGGTAGACCCAATTATGACTGCTTATAATTTATTCGTAAAATGTTTTAAGAACATGTGTTATATTATATGTATGAATACTTGCAGAGGGATGGACTTTGTGCCTGGTACAGCAGGCTATGGACTCTGCTAATAATTTTTATATTATTCTTATCATGCTTATTATCATTATTATATTATAAATATTTTGTGTGTCAGCTGCCTCTCACAGTAGGAATTCTCCAATTTAACCCACATGTGCTCAAGAACTCGACCTGAAATTCTCTCAGTTACAAATTTAATCAGCATTTACAAGAATTTCGCCATAAATTTTAATTATTGAAGAATTTGAAAATTTCAGTGATTTATGTCATTCACGCTATTACTTTTTAACGTACTATATTGCATTCTATGTTCAACTCATATTATTTGATTGTAAATTTCAACTAGTAAGTATGCACCCTCGTTCTCCCCATGCAACTTAATTGTTTTCACGAAACCTTGACTCCCCTTTCCACGGCCGCAGTATCTTCGCCTTCGGGTGGGTGCGTTCGCACCTTGGTTTATTTACATACGCAATTGGCCTAAGGCATATGCGAAACGAACTGGTTAAAATTCTAATGTGATTGTGTACCGGTATACCAGAGACTATTGGGATTAAGACTGCTTATTATTATTTACATTTGCACCATCACTATAATTATAAAAGGGAATTGTAACATGATAATTTACTTACTAGGTTATTGAATAACCCTTTTTAAAATCATATTGATGAATTATTTTATATACAGAAAGCAGATCTGAAAGAACTACTTTAGAACTAGAAGTTGTTTTATTAGTGCATATAAAAAAGTTTGTTTTAAAAATAATAAATATCAAGCATACATTAAAATTTCCGATTGATTTAAAAAAAACATTCTCATCTCCATCCAAGTTAATATGAATTCGTTGAAAAACCAGTGACATGAGATAATAAATTAAAATTTAATAGAATCACTTCTTTTGTATTTAAAAACAGATTTCTTTTAATTTTAAATCCATTCAAATAACGTCATAAAACAAATGGTGAATGAACAATAGCTTAAATGGATAACAAAAATAGCAATATTTATAAAGGATAAATATTCAAACACCGTATCTTGGTAAGATTTATTTAGCTGTAACCGTCTTTTTAACATGATGTTAATGCCGATTTCTACAAACGCTAAATACGCAAACAAACAAATAACAACAACAAAAAATCACCAGGTTTGTTTGATTTACATGGTCGCACTTCTATAAATTTCCAAAAGCTAATTGAAAGTAGAAATAATAAACGGAATTCCACAGATCAATACTTCACGTACGTTTATTACGTTTCACAGACATCTTAATGGCTCTCATCGACAGTTTCGTGATTCACGATCGTGGAGAATCGTATTGGCAAAACGCGAAACAAAAGAAAGTGGAACATTATCATATGCGCCATTTTGTTTTATGGTTTTAGAGAACTAAATTTTTTTACTTTCCAAAAAGGTGTTACTGTCTGTGAAATGTAGTGGCCTTGAACATTGGCCTCTTATTTAGCGTGCCAGGAATTCTAATGACCGATTAATTCCTCCGTTTGGGAGCCAACGCAATTTTACGATTTCTTTTATGGGTTAATTTCTTGGCATCGATCAAATTTTCAATTAATAGCGGACGAAGAACTCATCACAGCAAAATAAATTAATTAGCAATTAAAACTTATTCTTCATCAACAATTCTGAAGAAGAATTTTATATTATTAACCCTTGTGTAGAGGCGTCAGTTATCATGTGGGTTCCACTTTCCCCGACAAACAGAACATTCTCTCGATCTTATCAAATCATCCCTAGTCCAAAAAAATACGTAGACTATCAATACAAAAACTTATAAAGAGTGTACTCTTCGATTATCCGGGCTAATGGCATGGAAGCAGTTCACGGATAATTGAAAAACACGGATAATCTAAACTATCCATCTTCATACATATTGTATGTGCTTATTTCTTAAAACGACCAGTAATTTTGCTTTGTTTCTGACAACGTTTGAATATTTGCCGAATTTCTCTACCAGTTTTTCGAAGTACTTTTTTATCAATGTATTCGAAACATGTTTGGCCGAAGAAGTCCAGTTGAGTTTCAATAGAAATCATTGTTATCTCAGAATTAATGTAATTGTCAGTATCTTCTTCATTTCATTCAATATCATTCTCTGCCTCTTCTGTTCTTGCAACATTTGAACTATTTGTTTTTATACATCTCACGTACAGTATAAAGTGCGCATGCGTAGGCACGTACGGATAATCCACAAACCAGATAATCGAGAGTGCACTGTACTCTAAAATATCCTGTTATAAATGAGGCACAGATGAAGCGAAAGCAAATAAACAAACACGCATTTTGCCGGATACAGACAAATTTATACAAATTAAACTCATTTGATATTTTTTAAAGTTAACACTGTAATTATAGCAAAATAATATTCAGTGGATCCTTTTTTATGGTGCGCATTTATTTTTTTCTTTTTGGCTAATCACACAAACATTTGTTCTAGCTCTGTTCATGCACGCTGTTCCTTTAGAAACTGGTCAAGCTAAATCAAAATATTGTTACGAATTTTACACAATGTAACATGAAAAGTCTGAAGAGAGCAAAACTCTGCCGAAAAAATAAGATTACAGGGGCAAGTCTATCTAACATTGAGATAAATGGCTTTCTCGCCAAATCGTCAAATTGGCGATGGTTTTGGCGATAAATCAGCAAAAGTCACAAAACGTGGCGACCATTCGGCAACGATTGGGTCCTGTCCCTGTATAACTGTAATAGGTACTACTGTAATTGAATAAATGTATTTGATGTCTATATGTAACTGCAACCGTATCTGACCCTTATATGTAACCGTATATGCCTTCCAGTAACTTAGAGAAATGGCAGATTTCTCGGCGGCCGGAGGAAAATTGTATAAAAAATGGAGAAAGCGTCAACTCTCAGTTTTTACTTCAACGCTGACTTCGGAGTATTCAGAGATCTCCGTGCGAGCTTCGCGCTTGGGATGCGCTTTGTTTTGCGTTGTGTTTAACATTATTAATAGTTAGAAGATGTAACTACTGATTGTACTACT
Organism: Stegodyphus mimosarum; assembly: GCA_000611955.2. Lineage (NCBI taxonomy): Eukaryota > Metazoa > Arthropoda > Arachnida > Araneae > Eresidae > Stegodyphus > Stegodyphus mimosarum. Next base: position 136,919 of record KK119561.1, read on the forward strand.
GTGTGCTACTGAGAAGAGCTGTGTGAGTACTTTTCTGGGAAGTTCCAGAAGGGTTACGTGCTTCTCTTGGGAAAATGAATTTCATCAAGCTATCATCGATTGTGTGTGCATTCAGTCCATTACGAACGGGTACTCAGGCAGCAATATTTTCATTTTGATTATGCTGTTTGATGAAGGAAATCGTATATTTTTTTGCATTGATTTAAATTTAAATAAACGGAGTCATTTGCAACTTCGTTATTTTTATTCTGAAGTGCACAGGGACAAAGTTAAGTGATTGAATGCTGTGTCAACTGCTGAAAAAACCTGAAATTAATGCCACTGCTGAAAGATTAGTGCCATTGATTAGTGTCATTGTTAAAATTAGTATCGCTGCTGAAATCAGGCTGAAATTAATGGCACTGCTGAAATATTAGTACAGTTGCTGAAATCAGGGTCAAATATGAAATAGTGCTCATAATCTATTACGAATTTTCGCTCACTTTCTACACAATATCGATTTCCAATAATATTCAAGCTATATTTTGGCCGAATTTTCTGGCTTTATTTTGAAGCTTGTGGGGTTTTACTTATTTAATTCAATGTTGAACCTTAGAACCCCACAAACACTAACAAGCGAATAATTGCTTCAGTGTGTGAACAAACACGTAAGCCGTAAGAAGGGTTAATTACCCTTTATTTCTCAGAACAATTACAATCAGTTCCTAACTCGGAGCTTATACAAAGCCTCCACTTGGGCTTGAACTTAAACAATTATGAAATTAAACTTAACTAAGCTTAACTAAAGCTAACTGAAAGGTATAGCCGAAGCTATCAGGAATCTAAGTAGTTGGCCCCTAAATATTAATTAAATCGGCGAAGCCAAGCAAGGGCTTAAAGTATGACCGAGCGAGGTATCTAAGAGAGAACGTAGCTAAAAGGCAAAGGCGCGCTAGTCAGGAAAAACAGACGCTCTCTCTCGAAGTCGGTGAAACATCGAGTTAAATAAAACTCATTTGCATTCACTGCGTTTCCGAAATTAAATGTATCATTATGTATAAAAATATTGGCAGTAAATATAGCCTTGGATTTTTAGCAATGATATGAGCAAAACAGGATTGAAAAAAACTATAAAGAAAACAGACCGTACATCAAATTTGCTGAAAACAACTTATATCTAAAGTTTTAGAAAACTAAGCCTAGTATTATACATTCATTAATGGAAAGCCATTAGTTACGTATGTAATCCAGTGCTTCTCAAACTTTCAATATTTGCCATCCAGTTTTCAATCATAATTTGCATCTCGCCCCCCATACAATAACAATGTACTAAATGCAATAATAATGCACTTTGACGCTAATGCTACAATACGATCTTAATTATAAAGTATATGTTACTTTTAAGTAATAGAATAAGTATTATGTTACTTTTCCTTTCTAGTTTTTGAATTGGAACAGAATGCAAAATAATTTTTAATTAGATTAAATATTTATTTCCTTAATCCTCCATTTCTAAAAGTACAAAATGTCATTAGAAAAATTAGTCTACTCTATGTTGCTCTTTATCTTATAACGTCCAGCATTCTCGTGGACGTCTGCGCAACCTATCAAATGTCTGCACAAAACGTGTATAAATACTGCATCTCGTTCTATTCTAGTCAGTCTCGGTCGGGTGGATTCTTCTATCGCTACTGAATCTATTTTGAATGTGCATTTGTAATTTGTGCGTTAATTGCAATTCACAATATTAAATACTTACGGCAGTAGATTTGAACAAAATCATGGATAAATTTTTAAGTCGTAAGGGAACATTAGACGATAATAAAGCATCAAAAAGTGCACAGAAGAGCGTGTTTCCGAAAATTAAATCAAGAAATATTTTGAATAATGTTTAAATCCTGGGTTTAACGGTATTGAATTAAATAAAGAAGAAAGGTCCCTGTGTATTATTTGCTCAAAAATATTGGCAGTAGACAGTATGAAATGTAATACACCTAAACGATTTTATCCGTTTCAAAATACTACAGAAGGGCTGTCAGTTGCCGAAGAAGAAATCTTCATAGGTTTGACGTCAAGTGGCGAAATCAAAAGGCAATTTAGTAATAAATCACTCTTTGAAATTTGGGAAGAAGTGGATGATGAATATTCTGTACTGAAAACAAAAGCATTCCGTATACTATTACTATTTCCAACATCCTACCGTTGTGAAACCAGATTTTCTGCGGTGGCTGCTTTGAAGACAGAATATAAATCTCAGCTAAGCATAGAAAAAGAACTTAGAGTATAAATTTCGAATATAAACATTCCTTTGGAAATGTTTGCTCTGCAAGATAAGCACATGGGAGTCATTAGTAATTATTAAACTTTTTGTTAATTTAGTACTCATAAATTAATTATCAAATACATTGTGAAATACTGATACATTTATAAACATATTACATCAGTGTAAATTGTGTATTTTATTTTTTATTATGTCAGAATATATTCTGTCTCTCTTTCTTTCAGTAAATTAATAATTTTTTAATATAATCTTTTATTTTCGACATGCTCGCGCCTCCCACGTAAGGTTATCACGCCCCTCTAGGGGGCGCTCTCCTCAATTTGAGAATCGCTGGTGTAATCCACTTTGCTGCCACAAGACAAGCAAAAGTAAGTAAAATTTACGTAACATACGTAAAACATTACGTAATATATTCTTTGACTTTTCAGCGTCGAAAAACATATTCAGTTGCATAACTACGTCCGTTAATACTGCAAGCAAAATATGGTAACCTTTACAAATCAGAAACTTTACAGGAACAAAATATCGTAATCTATGGAATTTTACATAAAAAATATATGTTCCACGTACGTAATTATGTGTAAACTTACAAGCAAAGTATCTGTAACCTCCATATACATTGTCCCTGTACCGTTACTAAGAGTTCACCTACGGCATCAAAGTTTCCATTAATAACTTTATATTTTTTAACAAAGTGTGATGGAAGAAAATTTTTGCTGTTGAAAAAGAGGCTCAAATTTGGGAGAATACCTTTCTTCGTGTCAAAGGCAGGTGTTAAAAGACATAAGAATAGAAGCAGGTGCGGCAATCAAAATCTGCCTTTGATTCTTTGGTCGTCCTGACGATTAAAACGAACGCTGACAGCTGTAGCGCCAATTTTAATCGCTGACGTTTTGAAATTTAATTGCTGATGATTGACGAATTGATGGTTGAAGCTAGTACTTGCATGTATGTTTCGAACTACTGTTTGAAAAGAAATTAAATACTTTTCATTTTGATTTGCGTTTTATTTTATAATACGTACCTTTCACTGCCTGATGATTAATCTTTATCTGCTTTTATTTAATTTCACGAACACATTCTTAAAGTAGTATCTTTTCTTAACTACTCTTTACAAGGTTTATTAGCTACGCATTTCTCAATGACAGCAATTCAGTATTGCTAAATTTTATATCCTGTATTATAATTAATACTTAAACAGAATGAATTATTAGATTTTTATTATCTTCTGCATATCGTAATTCCCGATTTGTCACCCTATACAGAATCAAGTTTAAACGAGTTAATAAATAAAGACCAGCCAATACCAAAAAGCTCGCAAAATAATATATATGATTGCCAATCAGTCTGAAAAAGTATATGTAGTACATAAACAATTACCAAAGAAATTATTTATTTTGTCATAAAATTTAGTGTTTTTTTTAAAAACCAGTTTTTGTTTTGAAGCCTTAATCATTTGTATTTAACTTATTAAACATAAGGAACATTTTGTTCTACTGATCTGTGTAAAAAATACACTATTTTATATTTACAGAATCCCTTCAACCCTAGTGTTTAATTATTCCTATAAAATTCTAGACTTTCTAAAAGACATTTTGTGATTGTAAGTTCAATCTAGACCAGTCTTTAATCACATTCCTAATGATTTTTCGAACTTTTTTTCTGAATATCAAAAACCTGTGTTTTTTCCTGTGTACATTCCTGACATTACTCTTAAAAAAGTATTTTAATCAAAGTTTCCTAAAGCATGTAATTAAGAATTTTTAATTTGTTTGTAAATGATAATCAAACCGAACACCATAATTATCTATAATTAGACGATGGTTTTACTTGTTATAATGTTTTGTACGTTTCCGTTGCAAATTCGTGAATGAAATGATCAAATTTCACTTCGATCTATAAATTGCTTTCTCTGGTAAGTTTTGGTCACTACTGAGGGAGTGACTGTCAGGTTACCCTGTGTTAAGCGGCGGTAGGTAGCGTATCTAACTCCTTATAATTATTGGGTAAGTTGTAAGGTTGCGTAATTCTTACTGCATTTTTAACTCAAAAAATACTTATTAGAATTACAAGAAGCTCTTTACACACATATATATAATTCATAGATAGCACAGATAAGTATTTAAACGAATTATAGTCCTCGTAGCGTGAGGAGTCTGCTAATGAAGGTCTCTTTAAACGAGAACTCAAGAGCATTGTAGGTCTCTTCAGGAGCCTTCTTCTGATGTTACTCCGATGACAAAAATCTACATACCGAATTAGCCACGCCCCCTTAACTTTACAATAGCATTTTACATTCTCTGATTCGTTATATCTGGAACGATATCAAAGGAAAAATCAGATCATTGGTTCGTCACCCCTCCTGAAATCGAGAGGCTTTGACGACGAACGCGGTGCAGAATGTTAAAATCTCCTGACCCTTATCATGAAGTTATGTCAACACGTGTCGTGTGACACATCGTAAAAGCTTGGGAGCAGGGAACGAACATAAGATTTACTTATTTCTGTGTGGTCCGCCGCAGTTTTACTTGTTATGTCAAAGCACATAAGAGCTACCTGCCTAAGGGAAGGAATGGTTTCGTAGAGGGTTTTCTAATGGAAAATGCTTCGTATTCACTTTGTACGTGGAAAAAATCACAGAAACTCCCATGAAGCTAGCCCTTTCACCGTTATTCGAACCTGGATCAAACTACCAGTGTTCAGCGATTTTACCGATCGGCCGCTGATCAACCCACGTTATCTGTTAGATTGAATAACAGTCGATAGCTTCAGTTTTAATAGTCTAGACTTATTACATTACAATAAAACACACTAAAGCGATTTTTCTGGAGGTGTTTGTTAGAGATCGACCTCCTTTTTGCTTCAGAAGAGGAAATAGTCTCTGAGTTCTCAAACCAGAATGTGTGTGTTACTAGGCAAATCAAGATGCGTAAAGAAGGTGAGTTGATTAATACAAAACGCTAAAGCTGTTTCCTTAAAGGGAGATATCCTTTTTCGAAGGTAATCTACTCCTAATATTGCGCATCAAAATATCGCGAAAGAGCCAACCTCTTGGCCGTTATGTGGTGATTTGATGTGTAATGCTTGCTTTTTGATACTAAGCCTTCCAATTTATAACCTTATAAAGACATTGGCATCTCGAAACAGGAAGCCTGAAAATCAGCTATTCCCGCCAGAAGCTATCCACGCATTTTCTAAACGCTAGTAGGATTCGTTATCCACTTATAACACAAAAGCATACACCGGGAAATACGATGATTATCTCCGCATTAAAGGGTGACTAGGAAGAAGCGTAATACTCGGTTCAGGCTCAACACGAAGTTTCGCATTTTACGGGCTCCCGCGTTTTATCGCAATCCCAGGATAACAAAATTTTCGATTTTCGAGTCCTTGGATCTTCGAACACTTGTAAAAATTGCTATATCTTCTACCGGGTTGAGATAATCGTGATGTTATGGCATAATAAATAAATAACATGGGAGAATACAATACAGAACCGAAGAAAGTGCGCAAAAGAAAAGCCAGTACTGAAAAAAAAAGACGTGTCAAAAGAAAAGTAACTAAAAAATTTGAAGGAGAAATAGTAAACTATGGAGGTATGTGACATATGAGACATTAAGTATATAAGATTAAGTAGTGTGTCTCAAGACCGCTAATGGTCTTTTTCTATTAGTATTTGCTTCATAATCATAACTTAACATGGGTATTGTATCATTCCTAACATTTGGGATATTTTTAAAGAACTTTTCGGCCAATTTGGCAATTAAGACGTGAATTTCTGGAATTTTAAGCTCGCGGTGAATGTCCGAATTACGAATAAACCATCGGCAATTCACTGCTTGCCTGAGAATAATATTTTGGACAACTTGGATCCTTTGGGTGTTAGTATAAGAGGCGTAACCCCAGACAGGACAGGCGTAGGTGAGTATGGGCCGCAAAAGGGTTGTATAAATGAGTATCTTGTTATCGGTAGAAAGTACACTATTCCGAGCAATTAATGGGGATAGTGTACGTTTACGATCTCGGAATTTAGCTAATAACTGTGTAATGTGTGGGGACCAAGTGAGAGTTTTATCTAAAACAACGCCAAGGTAACGGGCCTGCTTAGTCCACGGGATAGGTATGCCATTCATAAGTATGTGTAGATCTTCATCGTAGATTCTCTTTCTGGTGAATAGCACCGCTTCGGATTTCTCTACGTTAATGGCTATCTTCCATTTGAGTAACCAGGACTCAAGTGTATGGATGTGGTCTTGTAGTGATTGTATGACTGAGCCATGAGATGCGCTTTTGGAGAGAATTGCCGTGTCATCGGCATATAGAGCCAGGGTGGTGTGTGGTGATTGTGGGATATCGTTCGTATATATGTTATAGAGTATGGGCCCAAGGAGAGACCCCTGTGGGACTCCTGCCTTGATGACCCTTGGTTTAGAGAGTGATTTGTTTATACGAACGACGAAGTGTCTTTCCTTTAAATAGGAATGTATGGTTGTGGTGAGGTACTCTGGGAAACCCAGAGTGATGAACTTGTATATGAGGCCCTCAAGCCAGACTCGGTCAAAGGCTTTGGCTACATCCAGAAATATGGCACCGGTAACCTGTTTGTCTTGCAGACCTTGTGAGATGAACTCAGTCACCCGGTAGAGCTGGTGAACCGTTGAGTGTTTCCTCCGGAAACCATACTGTACAGGGATTAGTAGCTTGTGCTCTTCAGCATGATGTAAGATTCTTTTTAGCAAAATAAATTCTGCTACTTTACTGACACTTGAAAGAAGACTGATTGGCCTGTACGAGGATGGCTCCGAAGGAGTTTTCCCAGGCTTGAGAATCGGCGAGATAACAGCGTTCTTCCAGGTCGTAGGAAAGTGTCCAAGACGAAGAATAGCGTTGATGATATTGACTAGCTTGAGTAACATGAGGATTCCCATGTTCTTGAGCATTTTGTTGGTAACGTTGTCCAATCCGGAGCTCTTTTTCACTTGTAGCTTTTCGATGTAGCCGTATACCTCGGACGGCCTGACAAGAGGAATGTTGTTTGTGTGTGGGTTTGTTGTGAACTGTGTTAGTGTACTTGCAACTAAGTGATCTGTTGGAGTGTGGGAGATGTTGTTTGTGCAGAACTGAGAAGCATAGTGATCGGCTAGCGACTCAGCTTTCTCAGTGTCGGTGTAGGCAATTCCTTGTTGGCCTTTTAAGGGCGGAATAATAGTGTGGCATCTCTTTAATTTGGATGTAGCCTTCCAGACTGCCGAATTATCAGCAGAGAGGGAGGTAAGATAGGTGGCCCAGTCGTGTTGTGTACGTTGGCGTGTAAGAGCCCTGACTTGATGATTTAGCTGGTTGAGGAGCGTTTTATCTGGAGGGTAGCGATATCGCTGCCACTGTTTCCTGAGATTATTTCTTTGCTGAATAAGCTTCCTGGTGGCAGTATCTGTGGCTTTCTTGCGTTGACGGAGAGTGGTGCTATTTGCACGTAAAGCATCGTCTAGATCACTTGCAAAGTCTTCAGCCAACGCATCTAACTCTTCACCCGTGTGTACCGTTGGAATATGTAGTGAGGTGTTGTTTAAGGCTTTGGCATATCCTGCCCAGTTTGTGATAAAGGCCTTGGTGTGTGGTGTGCTACATACAGAAGTCTCCATATCAATCCAGACCGGATTATGGTCTGAAGAGAGCTCGTCAAGAGTTTCAATGTGGTTGTAAGAGCAGCCTTTAAGCAGAAAGAAGTCCAGCACGTTGGCAGATCTGTCGTTGTAGCGTGTTGGGGTTTGTGGAGCTGCAATGGTAATTCCAGCCTCTTGGACGAATTTAAGAATTACTGTGCCTAGGTAAGAGTTATTGTTGCAGTTCCACGCGCGGTGGTGTGCATTAAGGTCTCCGCCTATTATGACTTTGTTGTTGAGTTTAAAGAGGAGCTCAAAGTCTTGAGTAATATTCCTCTGTGATCTTTTGTTACTAGGAATATAAGCAGAGACAATGGTGAGTGGTTGTGAGGTGAGTGTAGTGACTGTGACGGCTAGGGCCTCTACGGCTAAAAGCTGTGGTATTGTAGTTTGGTAATGGGTGAGAGAGCGCTTGATTAGGATAATAATACCCCCTCCGGGGCTCTGCGTTGTTCTCTCTCGATCACAACGATACTGCTGGTAGTTGGCAATACAGAGGGTAAAAAGTGGACTAAGCTTGTGTTCCTGTAGGAGAATAACATCGGGACAATACTCATTTATAAAAATACGAAATTCATCAATTTTTGGGTATAACCCGTTTGCATTCCATGTTACAATTTTTAGGCCAAAGTCCATAATTAAGTGCTATTATTGAGCCCGTGAATTTGTTCCAAAATTAAATGCAAAATTTGAATCTTATCAAGTATATTATCACACTTTTTGAGCTCAGCTAACTTACTTTTATAAATATTAATAATACTACTAATACTGCAGCCTAGTGCTGCTTCTACTTCCTTCATAACATTTAATAAGTCAAATAGATCTGTGAGATTACTGGTGCTATTACTTGTTTTATCAGCCTTAGGGGCTTTAGGTTGTTTACTAGATTCAATATTCATTTGTTTATTAGTCACAGCAGCCACAGTGGCTTTGGGGATAGACGCTTCGGTGGACAGAATTTTGTTTTGTCTATTTGCTGAATTGACAGCTTGTGCAAAACTAATACCTGGCTTTAAAGCCGATGTTTTTTGAGGTGCTTTCTTGTATGTGGGAAATTTTGGGCACCCACGATATGACGCGACATGTGGCCCAAGGCAGTTCGCGCACTTGGGTGTTTCTATGCGGCCCACATGGTCACAATTGCCAGTTTTGTGGAACCCTGCACACTTGACGCAACGAGGCGCCACGTGGCAGTTCTCCGAAGAGTGGTGCCACTTCTGGCAATTGTGACACTGAGGGACTTGATTTTTGGATACATATTTCTCAACACTAACAGAAAAATACATAAGATATTTTAAATCATAAATGGTATCAAGATTATCATCTGGTATAATTTGGGCCTGAAAGAGGGGCATTGGGGCTTTGGTGCGAAATTTTGTTAATTGAACAACTTTATGAATATTAAAGTTTAAGTCTCGTAGCGCCCCTACGATCGTATCCACCTCTGCGTCGATCGGGAGTCCACGAATGAGGACTTTCACAGGTTTTTTGTAAGTAGGATTTACTACATAATGTTCAATAGAATTTTCTAAAAAATAAGCACTAAGAATCCTGTGATCATCAGGAAAAGTGGGCTCTACTTTGAGAAATTCGCCGGTGACCCGGCCATGAAATTTACAATCAGGCAGTTCTTCTGCCAAAGATTTTAAAAAACCATAATAAGTAATGCCCTCTCTGGGCTTAACCATAATTGGGGGGGGGTTTTCTCTTATCCCACTGTGGGTGCTGTGTATTTACACCTTCCTGCTGGGTATCAGGGTCAACATCAACATTCATTTCATTAACAATATCAGCATTAACATCATTAATACTTGCATGAGATTTATCAGAGACATTTTCACAATTACTAAATTTAGGATCCTTATTTACATTTTTTTCATTACTTGCAACAGTTAAATTAGCAAATTTATTTTGTAAATTAAATGCGGCCTGGGGCTTACTCTGCCTAACACCTTTGGCCGTTTTAGTCGGTTTTTGGAATCCATCTTCATCAGCTGATTTTTTAACTGAGATTTTCCGTTTGTTTTTTGATGTAACTACATTTTGAATTTTAACAGTACTGGCAAGAAACTTTGCGCACTTACCTTGAATTTTAGTAGCACATTCCTGATATAAGTCGAAATCCTGTCGTATTTTAGAAAGCACAAATAAGTTATCCTTGTCAAGGTTCTCGGGTAGCGTTTTTGTTATGTTAAAAAATAATCGCTGCGAGTTTTTAGCTGCAGACTGTAAATTTCTAACACAAGCACCGAGACGTTGCATATTTAAATCAATACGCTGGTGATCGAAATTCTGCATCACAGATAAGTCCAGGTTGATTAAACTTTGCACAATATCCGGGTTATCCAGGTCGAGTTCCTCCAAATTTTCAAGTAAATGAGTATCATCCAACTTTTTCGTAACACAGGGAGCACTAGTATCCGCTTGCGTGTCCATAGTATTCTGGGCAGCTTCCATAACTTCCGCCCATGAGGTAGGGTTAACTGTGCCATTTTCACCATGAGGTGAGTCCGGCAGCGATGTTTCACTCATATTTGCAGAAATAATATCACATGTGATAGTATTTTCCATGATAAAGACGTAATCCAACACAAATCACCTAAAGCAAACGAAAGCACATCTCGCAAAAAAGCGAAAAATAATAAATTTCCACAATTTCGTTCAATAATGCAGCACACAGCTTCAGTTCTACGATTTATCTGAATACTAATCACTACTCAGACGTAATACTCAGACGTTAATATTTAGACGGCGTAATACTCAGACGTTGAAATCGGAGGCGCGGTGAATTGTGGTGCGCCATTTAGCTCAGAGACCACTGTAGAGATTTTTAAACATTTTGGGCTAGCAAACAAAAAAATCAGTTGTGCCTTGCCTGGATTCGAACTACGGATCTCCCATCGTGTGTGTGCTAGCATCGTACTTACACCTCGACAGCATGTACGGGATAGTGAGATAATTCCTCATAATTTAACTATTCAAACGGAGACACAGGAATAATATACATCTAAATCAAATTTTTACTATGTTTGAGAACTGTTTCAGGTTTAACTAATCACCAACTGAAAGTGTCAGGTGGTAAATATTAGCAGAAAAACCGGTTACATAAAAGTTCCATTTAATTGGTCTTTCTAAATAATTACAGAGATACTTGAAGTATTTTACGATGCCATGCTTCAAAAACATTTGATTTAGAGCTTTCGTCTAATTAAAAAAGCCAAATTTTCAAAGGCCCCAAGATTTTGCCCTTCCTACGCAGATGCCATATTACGTCGAGATAAAAAGGCAAGAAAAATAAGACGGACGCACGTGTTGAGGAATGCGCCCGAGAAGTGGTCGTCTCGTGTGCTTGACAGAGCAACGCACGACTTGCAATAGCCCGCTGGCTGGGGATGTTATCCCTTTCAACGCGAACGTGACCAGGTTGCTTACAGCAAACTTATATCATTGGATAACAGAGTAATCCATTCTTAGCTACCGCAGCGTAAATAAGGCTCAGGTTCGGTGTCACTGTCACGCTGCTCTGTGGGAAATTGCTCCTGCACGCTGCCAGACGCAATAAAGAAGTGTTCGCGCAAACGAAATGGCACGGAATATTACCTGAGATAAGAGTAATTTGAATCGCAATTGGTATATTGCTTGTAAATAGGTTTAAGTTTATAAAATGTCGCAAATAGAAGAATTTGCATTAAAAATAAATTGTTATTTGTTTGTGGGAATATTTGTTAGGCTAATTCCCAAGCATAGATTTGGATATATATCGCATGATCTTGTAAAGCAAAGGGAAAGAAGAGGTTCTTAATGTTTTCACCAGAATTCAGAAGTCTCTGAAATGGGTTTTTTAGCTTTCTTGGAATGAATTGTCACAGATTGTTCCCATTTATGTGATTATCAATTCTTTTCCTATTTAAAAAACAAAAAAGCAACATTAGAACAGTCTATTCTATAAAATCGGGGCCCAGGGCAAAATCATTTATGGAGGCAGATAATATAAATAATGCAAAAAGTTTCATGAAATAGCCTAATAATTTACTATTTACCTATTCTACAAAATCAGAGTCAAGGGCAAAATAATTTATGGAAGCCTCTTCTATTCTAATTCTTTTTAATGCAAATGATACGAATTATGCAAAATGTTTCATGAAGTAACGTAGTAGTTTACCATTTTTTTATTTAAAATTAATTTACAAAAGATACAGTTCTGTATATTTTGTTTTCATAGTTTCAGTCTATTATGTGTTGTGTAAGATATAAAATCATACTTTTTAAAACTAGAGTATTCTTCCCTTTGACAAAAAAATGGCGTAAAGAGTAGAAACTAAAACATTCTTGGTTTTATTACAAATCTTAATTAATTCAACTACAGAAATGAGGATAAAATAATGCAATTAAATTACTTATCGGTTTATTAATAAATTATGTGACCACGCCTACGAAAATCAAAGGACCCAATCACACGATACCAATTATTAGAACGCAAGACAATAGTCTATGATCTGATTTTTGTAGAAAGGTATAAAGAACTAAAATATGAAATTTAAAATTTTGATTATGTTTGTAATTTTATATTTTTAAAGTTTATAATATAAAAAATGCTTATATATATATATATATATATATATATATATATATATTCTAATATTATAGAAACACACACTTTGAAGACGTGTTATCCAGGACACGTGCCCTACTTTCCCTTGTGTAAAATCAGGACCTAGGTCTGAGGTCATTCGATTTCTAAATAAAGGATAAAGATAAACTAAGAATATTGGTAAAGCTGAATTATTCCTGTGTACGTATACAGTAGAATTCCGTGTGTAATAGTGTATCAGCTATTTTTTTAAGAATGGCTGACCACGAATGTAACAGGTAAGTCCTAATATACTTTAAACCATTATTAAATAATCTATTCCAATCCAGTAAACTTCCGATACTTATGTTCCAGATAATCGGATCGATTTTCTTCTTTTATTCCTTCAGAAAGAAGTAAAAACTATTATTTCTAATTTGATAACGCATTTTTAATTTAATAACTAAACTCAAATTTCCGTATTAACCGTGGCCGAATTTACAGATTTGCAGTTTAATTTGTCCTTCCGTTATTTACAGTACTTTTTTTTTTAATACTAATGTGATGTATCAGGATTTCTTTAGGATTCGAGCCCTGGTCCAACGGTCGGAGGTTAGCAACGCTAAACGCTATACCCATCAAGGGGCTGGCCATTATTTACAGAAGCAATTAAACTTATTTAGCTTAACGACTTTAAAATAATAAAATAGCATCAAAACAAAGCAACCAGGAATACTTAAGTTACCGTTATATTCCTTGAAAAAACGAAGAGAGCCTCAGGAATTGCATGTATATATATTAATACATTCTTTTAGCAAATTCTTTTAAAATTATCTTTTTCTCGTGTCGGCAACTTTTTTGGCATACTTCAGAAATGTGGGAGTTTGGCGGGGGCCGTAAGGTGGCTACAATCGTAATAAAAATAAATGTAAAATAAAATAAATATGATAATAATAAATATATTAATTAATTATATATAATTATTTAAAAATGGAGTTAATTTATAGGGATTGTAAAAGTCGTATGGGTCTAAATTTTTTTTTGTTATTGTGAAAACGTTTATGAATGTTGCTGTAGCACGTTGATCGTAAATGTTGTAAGCCAAGCAAAAAATGTGGAAGCTGTTGTTTAACTGAAATAAGCTTTTGACATTGTTGTAAATCAGTTGAAATAAAATTATTTTCTTTACACTAACCATTGCAAAAGCAATGTTGCCTGTATCTTTTCGTTTTCTGGGTCTTTTCATTTGAAGAGAAGAATGCATATTCTGCATACAGCTCGAAGTACAAATTAGTGAAATAAAATTTTTGTAGGAACAGAAATTAGGATGTTAGCGTTGGACTCCGTGAATGAGTGAGTATACGAGGATAATGAAGACAGAAGAAGTTAGAGGAGAGTTCGGTGTAGGCGGAATCAGATGTTTCTAGCAGTCCAAAATTGATTTATCTAGCCATGTAGTGTTATCTAGATGTCTATACGATACAGCTTCTGTCAAATGTTTCATTGTACATTTCGTGCAACTGTTGAAACGATGAAGAAAAGATGTGAAATTTTACTAAAATTATTCACTACAATTACGAGCGTTTGCTGTCCAAATATCGAAAATTTAGAATTTAGATATTTGAACGGTGGGTTCTTTATAGTAGCTTCTTGCTGTAGCGCCTTGCGGACCCCTGATCTGTGAATGATTGTGCTTTCACTGGAAATAAAGACTTCTTTCCGTGCTGAGCAAACAAGTTCTTTCTTTAGAGTATCTGGGATTGACCCTATCCCAGTGTATAGATGATACAGTTTCTGAGTAAGTATCCCAGCATAGTAATAGTCAGAGAGCATTTTTCAAGGCAAAACGATAACACTGAAATTTCGTAGGTTGTACTGGCATTAGGGTCAGTCTAACTCTTCTAGAGGCCCTAAGCACTTAAAAGATTTTGCTTCTACGTACATTTAAGCGTGCTTTGGCCCACTCCTTCTCCCTGGGTCTTGCTTTACTTGCAACATTTGTTCCACGGCAAAGGGAAATTTTTGTGGTTCCCCTTTCCTGAATTCTTAAGGACCTTTGTGTGGTGTCGCTTTTCCTTGATGCTCGAAGCACATGCTTATTGCACTTAATTAATCAAGTTCTTTTGTTTGGCTTATTAGAGTAATGAATGAATGGTGGTTCTGTTGTTAGCATCAAGGTAGTAGAGTCGCTAGTAGTTGAGGTGGAAGATTAAATAGCATTTTTTGCATTTCCCCTAGAACGGGTTGTAGTCGGAGCTAAGTACTGTGCAGGCATTATCTGCAGATTCTCGAGGCTCAATGAAGATGAATTATTTCTGGTGATTTCTAAACATCTTTGCTGAGATCTAGGCAAACGTTTGAGTCACTTCGCTGAGACAAAAGTTCACCATTACATTATTAATTGTAAAAACCTTAAACCGATAAAAGATTAAACCGAATCCCTTTTGACTGTCCCTCAAAGGAAGTTAAAGATGAACTTTTCATTGTTGGTTGCAATGTACTAAAAGTAGTTCCCATGATTAGATTTAGACCACTCATACCTATGCCTTTATTTAAGGCTCTGTTAGTTAATTAGCCTGGGGTAGAGAAAATTTACGGACTTGATAATCTTTCGTGTTTTAATATAACTGTTGAATGGTGCTAAAATTAATGATGGTCAAGGCTAAATAGTGCTGTGATATCCGTATCGTAATTGTCAATATTTCTATCATTCCTTGGAGAAGTGTAAACTCGCTCCGAGGCGTTAAGTGTACATTACCTCACAAGAGCTCAGATTGTGAGGCTAAATGGATATCCAAGCCCGTCTGCTGTAATTGTGGAGAAGAACATCTAGCTAATTATACATCACATAAAATCTAGGAAGAGATATTTTCAAAATAATAAGGCAACTGCTTCTGCACCACAAAGTGAATCAACTGACTTCAGCAAGCAAATCCAGGAAATTCCTAGCTCCCATAAGGCATTTGAAAGTGAAATAAATACTATGGAGAGATTTCAAATATTAAATTGTCCGAGAGGTGTAATTCTTCAATGAAGAAATTGGGAAACAATAGTGACAATACTTCCAATGTCATTACTGACTATTACCGTGTGATCTCAGAGGTTAAGAAAATATTTACTGATTTTTCTATTCTGGATGTCCTACAAACAATTATCAGTAAATTAGATGATTTAAAACAAGCCCCAACACCCGTAGATAAATTATTTGTCATTTTCAATATATTCGAAGATTTATTTAGCAGAAGCCCTCATGTGGAAGCAATCAACATATTTTCGACAATTTACTTTGTTGTTGGTGTACTTCCCGTAATCTTTGGTCTTTGATATTTACTTTGTTTGTTTCCTTTTATATTGATAGTGTAAATTTATATTGGTATTCAGTAAATCTTTGATCTGTTCTCATGAATTTTGTGTATCTGGTTACAACTGGTAACATGCCCTATTAACTCATACTTATTTTTGTACCTACACTGTTATATCCTACTCAGCAAGCTATTTTTAAATTTGATCTTCTATGTAATTCCCCTGTAGTTTTTTAGCACTTTATTTTCTAATAGATTTAGGTTTGTGATTTACTGTTGCGTAACATCTGATGTAGTTAGCTGTTATTTCGCAAGCAAATTACTTTTCGATGAAGGTAGGTCACCATAGACCAGGTATTCCGAAGTTTGCGTTACTAGAAGTCCAGAAAGGCGAATTCAGTCGAAGCCAGTCGTAAGGAGCTAGATCTCACTGGCAAATCAGGGAAGAAGCTGACTGGGTACAGTGTGAGCTTAGGATGAGGGATAAGGGGAGGCTCTTTTCAGTCTACATAAATTTAGAATAAATATGAATTTAGAAATTAGTACCGAATGTTTTTGGGAGAAAGGTTTTAAAAACAGGAAATTATAAGTTAAAACAAAAAATTAAGTATACATACATAAAAGAAGTATACGTGCAACGGAGATTAGGTTTACAGATAGACATAATTTATAATATTAAATATATATATATATATATATATATCATCATTAATTCTATTTCCATTTTCCATAAATTTTGTCAACATTCTATAAGACAGTTACGGAAGTATAAGGCTAATCAATTAAGTGCTCTTGGCCTTTTCTTATTAATGCTACTATTAACGTCATAACAGAGAATTGGGAATGTGAAATTATCTGTTCTCCCAATATTATTGTAGAACTTTTCTGAGAATTTTGCCATATAATTTATGATCAAAAGAATATTACATAAAAGACTTCTTTCTAAACGCAGACTTCCACAAGAAGTAGTTAAAGTTTGGGAAGTAGTTAAAGAGGTATAAAAAGTAAGATCCAAGCTACTCTGTTATGGAAATGCAGATTTACAATTCAAAGAAAATATCATCAAACCGAACATTTACATAATAAATATTTACGTTTGAAACACAGATTCCCCCCCGAAATTGTTCAAAAAATGTATTAACGACATGACACCTATTTTTGGTTTTATCGGGTACCTATGCACACCGATTGTAATGTTCCCGCGTTTTCAAGTTAACATTGTCCTGAAAACAGTTTTGATGTTCAAAAACAGAAGTGGAAGGAGAAAAAGGTTAATTTACGGTGGGGCAAATAGGCTCGAGGGAATATCGATGTAAGAAAAGATAAACATTGAAAAGTAATGGCAGAAAGGGGGGGTTGTGTCAAAAGGAAAAGTGCAACCTCGTAATTAATATCAAGAGTCTATATACTTAATATTCAGAATGCATGCAAGGAGTAAATTTTATGAGACGAAAGTCACAGAAGACCGAAAAGGAGAATAGTGAACGAGCGGCAAATGTAGATTAAAGAGTGGCTTTTAAATATCTTTCATATTTAGATTTAACAAGCTTAAATTTTATACTCTGATCATATTTCATGCTTTATGTGAAGGCTTTCCTGTCATAAAACTTATCTATTACATCTTTAAATGGGTGTAAGCAATAGCATAAAAATAATTCTATTTCATCAACTTTTTAAAACATAACGAGGAAAATTTTAAAAAAAAAAGCCGCTATAAAGAATATACGAGTATATCGCAAATGGTGTCTTTTACAAAGGTAAAAAAATGGATGTCAACTTATATTTGGAAGCATCGTTTATACATTTCTCATTTATACGTCTTTCACTTTTATACATGGTTTCAGCTTTGTTACGACTCACCCATAATCATGTCGCCCCAACACAGCGGCTGAACTTCTCTCTAACAGGAGGATCAGTGACTTGAAATTCTACTGTAATATTATTTACAAGCACCAACCAAACCTCTGCATGCTTAAAAGCGAGCATAACATGATAGCTCAACAGAAAACCACCATTTTTTTAAAATTTAGGTGACCAAAGTGGAAATGAGACTATTCACCTCCACCGTTTCGATGTCGCCGCTTCGCCGTCATGCCATTTGGCCTTTCGGCTAGTTCGTCGTCGGGCCAATTCGCCGTCAAGGCATATTTTCTTTACAAGACTACAATATATCTATTTTGTTTACCTATTGTATACCTCTGATTGTCTTAAATTTTAAAATCAAAAAATACTTTTTCAATTACAAGTTGAGAAAACTATTCACATTGCATAAAACGGGAAAGAAGCAAGGATGTAGCTACAATTTTTGCCGCCTAAGGCAGTCCCTGATTTTGCCATCCTTCTTGATATGCAAGCAAATAGCCAAAATTCTCAAATCGACATATAGGGAAATAAATTTAAATTCTATGTTTATTTCTGAAGAAAAATTTTAATCACAAATTTTGAAATTATATAATCATTTTGCCTTTTCCTCTCAAAACCATCGATGACATCATTGTATAGGTCTGCTTAATTGCTCCAGTTGTTGTAATATAGGCAGTATAGAAATATTTTTTGAATGCAAAATAAAAATTTATAGTTTTAAAATACATTTTAAATGATTTTTATTTAGAAAATTTTTCACAAAATCAGCAGCGCTTACAGCAAATGTGAAGAAAGTTCGCACTAGTGTTATGTATTTAGAATACCGTTCTCGAGATTATATTGTAGAATAAAGTGTAAAAATTCAAAAGAACCGTCTTTCCACGTTCCTTCTTCCTTTTTCCCAGTAAAAACGGAAGTAAAACTCTTAAAATACTTCTATCTTAACAAAGAGTACTCTCTTATGAATGTCACCGTGATTATCATTTTGCATAATCCTTGCAATCG
>KK119561.1:155760-195258 GCA_000611955.2 Stegodyphus mimosarum
TGTATATTCCCACTCTGTTACCTGGCTCGGTGAGCTTTTAGGTGTTGGTAAAGTGTGCCTTTTTTGCTTTAAAAGTGATTGAATTATGTGGTTTTTATGTTCCGGTTAAGGTTTTTATGCCTTTAGTTAATCTGCATGCAATAGTTGTAGAATTATCAACAATTTAAAAATTAAATTGGCGAGTTAAGAATAACGAATCGCCATTTGTTTATGCAATCACTTCCAAAAGTTAAGCATGAAGATGTAAAATGCAAAAAAATCAACAAATACTGCTTTGATTGACACAAAATTCGGCAGCAAAGTAGCATATATATTTATACATAAAACAAAATCAATAATTATATACAGAAATGAAGACAATATTAAATTTTTGTAAGTTATCAGATAATGACATACTGGAGACTTAAACAGAATTATGTATAAAGTGAAAATAAACAGCATAAAATGAAAAAAAAAGGACAATAATAGGGTATGTGATCCCTCCTCATCTGTATACAAAGTTTACACCTAGTGGCCATGCTTTCAATTAGGTGGTCAACCACCGCAGAATTAAGCAATCGCCATTCTTATTGTAGAGCAGTTTCCAACTCAATAAGAGTGGCTGGAGGTGGGAAACGTGAAGATACAGCACGGTCGAGAGCATCCCAAAGATTTTCAATGGGGTTAAGGTCGGTAGAATGTGCTGGCTACGCCATACGCGCAATCCCTTCACTCTCCAGGTATTCATCGACGATGTCAGCTCTATGAGGACGTGCGTTATCGCCCATTAAAACAAAAGTAGGGCCAACTGCTGCAGCGTAGAATCTCACAATGGGTTCTCGGACTTCATCTCGATACCGGACAGCCGTCAAAGAACCCCGTTTAAAGATGTGCAGGTCGGTGCGATATCCTAATGAAATCCCTGCTCTTACCAAAATGCTTCCGACTCGAAATGCGCGATGTTCGGTGATGTTTTGGGACTGATTGCGTGTTCGTTGTTCACGCCATATCCTTATACGTCTGTCATCTGGCTCCAGAGCAAATCTTGACTCATCAGTAAACATGACATTGCCTCAGTCAGACACATTCCAATTGACATGTTGCCGGCACCACTGTAATCGTGCCCCTCTGGATTGGACGGATAGAGGAACACAAACTCGAGGTACCCGGGCGTATAGCGCACTCATATGTAATCTTCGGCGTACAGTAGCTGTAGATATCGCCTTACCCATGGACGCTGTAACCATAGATGTCACAAATGTGGAGGTCGCTCTGCGATTTCGCTTGGCTACAATAGCAATATATCGATCTTCCGCGGGGGTTGTAACCCTTGGGCGACTTGCTACGGGCCTTCAGACAACTGTCTGTGTGGTTTAGAATTGTTTCCATGAACGTGAAATTACAAAAGGATGAACGCCGAAGAAAAGAGCAACATCTGTGATCGACTGTCCTGCTTCAATATGCCCCACAGCACGCCAGGTCTCACAATCTTCCATTCGTTTTCTGGAAGTCGTAGAAACACGTATGTCTTGAAAACAAATTGTACGAAAGTTTTAAACACCTTCTACCAGCACTTACAATCAACTTCTGTAACCCTTCATAAAGCTGGCTTCTTATAAGATTGCCCTTTTTGCATATTTCTTGGCATGAAAGCGCGATTGGCTGTTACGTAACATATTTGCATACTTCTATCTACCTCTGCAGCGAACTGCATCCTCTTCAATTCTGATTGGTTTCTGGAAATTAGCATTTTGCTCTCCGTGCTTAACTTTTGGAAGTGAGTGTATTTAAAACTCAGTAGAATAGTGAATTCAGTTTCTGCACCTTCAATGTGTTTTTGCCGAGTGGGACCTAAAGTAAACTTTTAGTTTTGTACACCAAAAAATCTGCGTTCTTGCCCACGGGCCGAATCGATTGTTTTCGCATAGAAACACTCTAATTTTAATTGTAAAAATTGTCTGCTTTAACTGTATTTTGTGTTTTATGATTTTCTGTATTTTACAATTTTTAATAAAAATGTTTTGAGTTTTTATATATTTTTGCTTTGCCGTGAAGTGAGAACTGAATTAATTGAATGAGAAATATATCTGTAATGAAATTCGAGGAAACAGGTATGCAGTAAAAAATGTGTATAATTTAACAGGCCATACAAAGAAGTCATGTGGTGTCCACATCAAATTTTTTACACTGGAGAGGGGGATATTGCGATTCATAAACATTCTTCACATAACTTTCAGAATACTATTAAAAGTCGTCGGAGAAGATACACCGAAGTGTCTTTTCAAAGCAATAAACCAACGATCGAGTTCTTCAATTTTATTAAATGTCAAATTTCTGATACTATGAATTACTATACTGCAACTTCTTCGCAATATAAAAGTTTTACGAATGCCAACCGAGTAATTGCAGCCATTAAATTCTTAAGTAGGGAAAAGGATGCGAAGTCTACGCCGATGTATTTTTATAGAGTGCTTAATAACGTTTAATGTGTTTTTGATAAGGTCCAATTACACTGCAATTCTAGAAAACGATTCAGCTAAAATTCAGCGTGACTACAAGAGAGCATTTAACGATCCTTACGGATAAGTTCTTTACTGTTTTATTAACTGCGAGATAATTTTGAAGCCGTCCGTAAAAGTGACAGTCATTGATAACTTAGATAGGCAATTAATTTGTGTAATCTTTAAATGTTGCCAAATTTTGTGGGCGAAATGTTTGTAAAGAAAGCTACTCGTCTCCTCTTGTTTGTTTCTTCGCTTTTCTTTTTTTTAAATTCCAGCCCGCCATTTATATTTGTAATTCGAAGTGTAATTAATTCGGAACAAAATTATGTGTATTTAATGCTTAGAATTATTTTTACAAGGAATATTTATTTATCTTTAAAACACTGTATTTTTCGACGTACGATGCGGTATGTAAATTTATCTCGAGATTTTATCAAAATAATTATTAAATTTAGATTTATGCAGCGTGTATATCGATCCCAAGATTTTATCTAAATGATCATTAAATTTCGGTATATTCCTGAATATAAGTCGACCCAGAGTTTACGCAAACAATCACCAAACTTCGGTGCATTTGGCACGTACGTCGAGCCAGAAATTTTATTCAAGTAATCATTAAATATCGATTTATCTCGCATATAAACAGACTATGATATTTTATCGGAATAATTATTAAATTTAGTTTCATGCGGTACATAAGTCAACTCCAAGATTTTATAAAACAGTTATTAAATTTAGGTGTATGGGGTGTAAATTTCGACCTCGGGATTTTCTCTAAAAATCATAAAATTTAGGCTTATCTATCGTGTAAGCCAAACCCAAAATTCTATTTAAATAATTATTAAATTTAGGTTTGTCTCACTTGTATGTTGATTTAAGATTTTATTCAAATAATAATTAAATTTAGACCCACCCAGCGTATATATCGGCCTCAAGATTTCAATCAAATGATTATTAAGTTAAGGTTTATCAAGCGTATAAATTGCGTGCCGAGATTTTAATCAAACGATTATTAAGTTTAAGATTATCAAACGTATACACTGAGTATTCAGATTTTACCCAAATAATTATTAAATCTAGACTTATCCAGCCTACATGCCGAAACGAAGATTATTATTAATTATTAGTCTTTATCAGTTGAGTTTATATAAGTTGAGTGCCTAAGTTTTCTTTAAATAATCATTCAATTCGTAGAGTCAATAGGTTATTTTGAAGTAAGATTATATGAAAAAGGAGCAATGCCTTCGCACGGTATATTTTTATAATATGAAACTTTAAAATTTATTACATTAAACACTTTCTTAAAAACCTTTTAGTATGGGAATCCTCAACAGGGGAAGTTTTCATAATAATTTTGGAAATGATGTAAAAATGGGATATTTATATATAGTTTAAATAGTATTTCAGTAAACGTCAAAGGTATTTAAGAGAATGATCCGTATACTGAACTATATCTTTAGAATGCGAAATTTTAAAACTTATCCGATTCGCTCTAGAATTTGTTAAATTTGTTAAAACACAAAAAGACTTAAAAAAAAACGGTTTTGCAAGCTGTCTTACTAAGAAAACTGTAAGTGCCAAGAAAATTATGCTTAATAATAAAGCTAAAAGACAAAAAGAAATGAGTTAACAGGACTGAGTGCAACAGGCGATTGTTGCACTCAGTCCTGTTAATTCAAATCCTTTCGGGCGACCGTTAAAATCTGAAATCTTGCAGATTTTTTTAAATCTTTATTTTTTTATAATATATTAGTTAAATTCGCTTGAATCTTATTGCAGTATATGTAGTTCAGAATTTTATAAAAATCTTCACTTACAAAATTAGTAACGTTATCATTTTAAGCGATTGCACTCAGTCCTGTTAATTCAAATCCTTTCGGGCGACCGTTAAAATCTGAAATCTTGCAGATTTTTTTAAATCTTTATTTTTTTATAATACATTAGTTAAATTCGCTTGAATCTTATTGCAGTATATGTAGTTCAGAATTTTATAAAAATCTTCACTTACAAAATTAGTAACGTTATCATTTTAAGTAAATAAAAAGGTTTAAAACAGAAGTTCGGAAACGACTTCTATTTTTGTCGTAAATAATACAGGATAAGGAGAATCAGCAAGCGGTTACATTTAGATGCCGATATTAATTCCATAATTGCATGAAATATTTGTTATTTCATTAAAATTCGCTTTTTCAGCTATTCCTTTGGTATTTTTAAGGTTATCAAAATTTAAAAAAATAAAATAAAATAATAATAAAAAAAACAAAGCCCAAAATTTAAATGTTTCGAAATTTGGTATATATTTTGTAAAATATAATGAATACATAGTTTGTTATACTTTCAGAATTTTCCAAAGAGATAATAAGCGTGGAATTAGTTTTCGATTTATAAACAAGTATTTTTGCAACTTATTTTTAGCATCAAACAATTTTTTTTGTTATAAATCTATATACAATTTTTACCTACATTCATTCATTAAAATTTAAGAATTTTTTATTTTGAATTAATTAATTTCGTACTGCGTAATGCGTTTTGAAATAATAAAAAATTTTAATTTTCTATCATTCTTTAAAATATTTAAATTTTTCTACGGAATTAATCTCAAAGTTTTAATGGGGATACATAATAATAACACAACATTTAAACGTAACCATTTCTACGTAACAAAATACTTGGAAAGTCCTCTACGAAGGCATCTCTTTCAAATAGCAATCGACTGCTTTGACATAATAAACCAAACCAGGTAACAAGATACTTTCTTCTAATTTAACGTGCATTCGTATGAATGTTAACTTAAAATACAGCATAATTTATTAACGAATTCGTATTTGAGACATTTCGAAGTTTAAACATTTTACCTCTATTCTCTATTGAAAAAGAAACTGTTTATAATTGAACGTTAGAATTTCACCATATTAGAAAAAAGTAATAGAAATGTAATATTAAGATGCAGTTTTTTTGTTTTGTTTTGTTTTTGTTAAGCCACATGGTTTAGCATGGCAGTGCACAAGAAGCGTACATGTTTTAAATGCACATCGTTTCTTCGTATACCTTGATAATATTTCTGAACACTTTGTTTTCAAGTACTTTACGCGTCTGATAATTTTTATTGAGCATTTGTTTCTACAAGTTATACAGTATTTCCGCCCTCCAGTTCTGCATGCCTTCGTGGTGTAACGGTTAGCCCACTCGGCGCGTAATCGAGAATTCCAGGTTCGAGTCCCGTCGAGGGTATTGCTCATTTTTGACGTCGCCAACATCAAAATAACCTAATGACTCTACAGTGACGCTCGAACTAAAAGGGTGGTGGATGACGATCCTTCCCCACCAGGATTTAGCGATTGGGCCCACTAAATCCCCAGTCGCGCTTTAAAAAGTAGGAGTATATATAAGGTATTTTCTCCCTCCTTTCTGCATGCCTTTGTGGTGTAACGGTAGAACACACGGCGTATTCGAGAGGTACATGTTCAAGCCCAGGCGAGGGTACTGCTCATTTTTCATGACTCCTGCTTCAGAATAACCTAATGTCTCTACAGTCATTTTGATCGCTTAAGCAACTGACATAATTTCTGAATATAGACACCCATTTTAATCTTGGAAATTATTATCCCTCCGGAATACTTAGAAGCCAAAGCTTTTACCTTTTATTAGCCTTTTCAAATGATCTGTTTTCAATTAAACGCAAAGCTCCTTAAAGATATAGTTGTGCATAGGATGCTTCAAGCAACTTTTCTTCTGCAGTTTTTAATTTAAATGAAACTAAAAGAAGAGTTATAGTAGGACTTTTAAAAAGTTTTAATGGTTTGTGCTAAAAGCATTAGAAGTAATGAAAACAAGCATTAGAAGCAATGAAAACAAGCATTTGAAGCAATGAAAACAAGCATTTGAAGCAACGAAAACAAGCATTTGAAACAATGTGTTCGCACAGCGTTTCGATTATGCGAAGCTTCGTTAGAAAGTAAATCACTGTTCAAAAAACAGTTTTCTTAAAAGTATGTGCTTGTTCGTCTATACTTTAGTATTGTTATGCATCAGTAAAAGGGTGGAACAAATTATTTTTGTACCGTTAGAGACAGCTATGTAATTTTAAAAAGCCTTTTAATTAAAAGCATGCGCTTACTCATCGAAATTACAACATCTCTTTGAGTCAATAAAAATTAGCAAACAAATTATATTTATTCCTAATAATTCTTTCCTAAATATTTATTAATTAAAATGAGATGAGCTTGCGGACGCTGTTGTATTTTAAGGTCATACTTATTTGATTTGTTTTACTTAGATTACAAATTTTAATGAAAGTTGTCATATAAAACAAAAATAGTTGCTTATTTTCCATTCTGACAAATTTAGATATTCAATTTGTTTTACAAGAAACACGTGATAACATTATGATTTAATTTCCTTTGCTCAATTTTTTAATTTCCACACTATGAAAAAATTGAATATAGCTGATATGCATACAAGTGTGCTATCAATACATAATGAAAATATGTGGATATTTGACATTATACTTCGTGCCAGATTTATAAAAGTAGATAGCCCAAGTCAAAACCTGTTTTGAGGTACTGACGGTCCTCTCTTTAATTTTTGGGTGCCACTAATACAAGTTATTTTTCATATAAAGCATTTGGTGAAATAATGTTATAATTTAATATCTTTCGTTCAAAATTATTCAAACAGAAAAGTACATATCACCTTATTTTTCGTTTATTTTCTTGATTTCAATTTATGCATTACATAAAATATAAATTTACATACTTTTTTACCACGATCTATTTCTAAAAAAAAAAAAAAAAAGAAAAAAAGAAAAAAAAGAAAAAGAAAAGAAAGAATGAAAGAAAAAGAGAGAAAAGAAATTGAAAAAAGATAGGAAGAACCAGAAGAATTCTGATGGGTTTTACAGCAAACCCTAAAGTTATAGAATTAGGGCTCAGTTAAATTGTTTATCAGTTTAATGACTGAGTATGTGACTAAAGTATACAATTTTAAAATTCTTTTTCTTTCAAACATGGAAGAAACGATTTCTTCTAGTGGGTCTTGCTTATAATTTTATACTTTTAACTCTACAATTAAAACCTGCATGTATTTTTAGACATTTTAAACACGATTGGGGGACTTGGAAGCCCTTTGAAAGTGCATCTTCGGGCAAGTGCCCCATTTGCTCGTATGGCAATCGATAACTCAGTTTCTGATTATTCCAATTCGTGATAGCTTTCTGCGGATTATTTCAAAAAACTGGCAATATATGTCAATAATAATTTTTTATTTTAATTTCCTAAACATCGGAAACTTACATGTTAAAGCATTTAGGGAATATAAATAAATAAATAAAACCTTTTTTCAAATTATTTAAAAACCTAAAAAAAAAAAATTTTTTTTTGAAAATAAAAATCAGTTTTACTGTCCTTGCATAAAACACTCCTGGAAAGTTTAAGTTTAAAATAAGTTAAGTTTCAAATAATTTCACAAAATATTTCATTGAAGTAAATTGCTCTATTTCATATTAAGGGAAAAATGTCCTACTTACCAACTATTCTAACTATTCCTAAGATAACCAAAGAAATGACTAGAGAAAAAGTGTTCTTCACGTCCATAATGTCTACTTTGAAGAGTCGATGACGAGCTGTCATTAAATCACTCACTCAAGATCCTTCTGCTCCTGAAGATCGCTTGGAGCACAGTTTTATAGCTCCTTACAGTAAGGGTCTTTATTCTGAAGTGACTACCAAACGCTCAGGGCTTCCCAAATGAATGCCAGAAGATTAAAAAGAATAAAACAAAAACAAAAGCAAAAAATATCACAGGATTGGACGGAGGGGGGAGACAAAAATTGACTCAGTCACTGGAGGTCAAACGATGAAGTCAAGGGATGTCCATTGATGCTTCGAGTCACGTGATTCTAACACTTTCTCGTTTGGCACGCCGAATAGGCGTGGCTTACGTGCGGCAGCCTTGCGCCGGTAGACCTTGTGAAGGTCTACTGCGGCTGTTGTTAGAGAGTAAAAGGGAAAGTACGAGTGACTGGGGTTGCCCGATTTGGGTTTTTAGCCTCGTTTCTGTAGCAAATGATGCGAAGGAAGATTTACCTCTAGCAATTTGGTAAATCGTTCTCGCATTACGTGAAAAAACAGCAGATACAGAGTGAATAGATCCCTTATCTGCCAAAGTCAATCGTAATCAGAATTTTACTTTTTCTTTCTTTAATTTTCTGCTCAACCATCAAGCCCATTTGTTGGAGTTTCTGGCCCTATCTCAGTATATCAGAACACGAGATATAAGCAATTTCAGAGAGTATAATAATGATATAAGTCTGTGAATAGAAGCGTGATTCCAGCTGGAGCAACAAATAAGGAGAGCTCGCATATTTTAATTATTTATTAAATTATTTATCATTAATTAAACGTATTTTATTAATTTTTTATTGATTTATTCGCGTTTTATTGTTCATTATCTATATTTTATTTATTTATTACTTCTTTGCACGAAATAAAGGAAGCATTATAATCTCGAAAAATTTCGAGTATCGTATTTCAAGAGAAATCTCCATTTTGACCGCTCCCGGAATCCATCTGCACGATTCTCTTACTTGACGTCTTGTTATACGGACAGATTAAAATATTCATTTTTCTAAAACAGATTTTAAAGTGGATTTGAAAGGCATTCAAAAGGGAGTTTTTTGTGACGTCTGTAAGTACGTAAGTACTTATGCATGTATCTCGCGTAACTAAAAAATGATCTGCCATAGAACAGTAAAATTTTGTATATGGAACTGCTTTAAAGTCTACTTGTGCATACCAATATACCAAATAGAACAAAGTTTAAAAACTAAAAGACGAAATGCGCAATTGCTGCACGTTCGTAAACTGGGAAAAGATTTCTTAAGAAAAAGGTAAAAGTGGAGTTTAAATGCATGTTTACAGTTTTTTGCTGTGAAGGTCCTCACTATTATGAAAATGGAATAAAGTCGCACCCTAAGGTGGTGCAAGTAATCTTTGGACAATATTGAAAGTAAAATAAAAAAAAAATAATAATAAATATTGATTGGCAGGTTTATGAACCTGCGAGAATTCCATTCTTTGTTTCTAGCTTATTTCTTTACATGTTTATTTCTTAAATTAATTTAGTTTAATCTAAGAAGTTTTTACTAAATTATTTGAGAATTTTATTTGTTTCCACTTTTAAAAAGCGAATTTAGCAGTCTACTGCTTTTGACTTTTATTGGAGCATCTCTGCCACTTTGAATTTAAAATTTTCCTGGTTTTCTCATTACAGACTTCAGTTAATAATCTCTTTTCAAATTAAAAAATTTTCTCTGTTTCCCTCATTACAGACTACAATTTACTATATCGTTTCAAATTAAAGCTAATTTTTCACGCGATCGAGCAGCCCTCTCTTTAAGTTTTATACTTCGACCATCCCTGCTGGCTTTATTTAGGGCCCTTATTGTATATAATTCTATATCTATCTTTAAATATTTGTTTGCGTTTTTGTATGTAAAAAATTTTGAATTTTGCATTTATTTATTTATTATTTTATTTTATTTTATTTATTTATTTTGAGTATCTGTGTTTAAAAATTGTTATATTCCTTTTTAAGAGTTGCGAATACGGATCGAGAAAAGATCTGAGCATCTGAGAGTCTTTAAACAATGGTCTCTAAACTGATAATATCTTTCGAATTTTACAGTCATGAATCTCAAATGTCTCAGAGGAACGAAACCTGTATTCGAAACTCATTGATCAACTCGGTACAAGGCTTCAAAACACTTTGCTCTTGATAAGTTCTGTTTGAAGCATTGAACTAGGGAGATCAATATTTATTATTTTTATTTTTCATTTTTATTTTACTTTCAATGCTTTCAACATTGTCCAATGATTACTTGTACTACCTTAGGGTACGACTTTATTCGAGATTCATAATAGTTAGGACCTTCACAGCAAAAAACTGTAAACATGCATACACTTTCACCTTTTTCTTAAGAAATCTTTTCACTATATATATGTAAGATAAAAAATATGTGAATCAAAATTATTAAATGCAAATCCCCTTTCTCTCTGTTTTAAAAATCGTAATAACTTCTCTGCATTGAGTCATTTCTAGATCATTCCATTTTGCATGACCTGCACAGTGACCTAATAACTGGGAACTGAAACTTTTAACTCAAACCAAAACTTTTCTCTTCGTGTGCTTCCATATTGGCTAACTAGGCACTTCTGCTTCTTTCTGTGCGCTGCTTGGTCGTGCTTCCATATTGGCTAACTAAGCACTGCAGCTTCTTTCTGTGCGCTGATTGATTTCGTTGTCAAGGTTATCGTGCTTTCTATCGCAATACTTTCTAAAATATAAATGTTCTTGAATAGGCACGATTAGAGTGCCAAGTGATGGTGGCCACGAACGTCAACTGGAAAATAAAAATGGGCTTAAAACCGCCTCGACTGCCAAGTTTCTTTATCTTATATAGCTCTTATGCATCGACGCTGCTCCGTCTTTTCCTTGTATGTATTGTGGACATATATATATATATAAATTTCGAGGTCAAGGTTATAAGGGAATCCTGATTATCCTACCAAACGAAAAAGTGTAATATATATACATACCCACCCCTTTACCTGGCTTAAGAGCTCTCACTCGGTCTTTATTTTAGCAGCCGTTGGTTATATTCGTACACTTACAACGACAGAAGTGTGCTAAATGACGAAAATATTCGTATTTTGGCAAAGGAAAATTAAAAAAACAGTCAGTTTTTGACAAATAACGAAATCTAGCAACATATCTAATAACACTTTATATTGTTGTAAATATCTAACAATATTTAATATCAGTATAATGCTGTTCTAAAAAGAATATTTAATAGGCCATAAGCCTGTGGTATCCACAGCAGATTTTCTTTTCTTTTTTTTTTAAACTTTCCTGACGATCTTTCATGAGGCTTCGGCACTTCCACGTGCCGAAATTATGCTTTGATTAAAGTACAGGAGTTTTTAATTAAAATAACCAGTTTTTAGTCAAATATGAAACACTTAAAATTAAAAAAATTAATTATAAATATGGAGGATTTTCCAACTGCTTATTAACGTATAAGAATCCTCTAAACAAAGAAGATATCTATTTATGTAATGCACTAGCGTCTGAACAACCCATTTTAATCCACTGCACTTCTCTGAATGTTCTTCGCCTAAAATATTATATATCTCTTAATTTAACGTTAATTGAACCAAATGGGAGTGAATTGCAGTTTTAATTTTCCTCCCCTTTTTTTAAACAAAATAAAATTCTAGAATTTATTTTACCTAGAAAAATTTATACTGTCTAGTGTTATGTTTGACATATCAGCATGACCTCCGTTGTAGCCTATACATGGCCATTTTAACATGTTTTATCTATCGGATCTAAGCATACATTTTAGTTTTTATCTTATCATTAGTGTGGCTTCTCTATGCTTTTTGCCATAATTTCATATGTGGTTTTACATTCCATTTTGCTTCTTATGCGAGAGAAAATTCTATTGCTATTACGGCCTTTGATTGCTTTATAACCTCCTTTTCAAATTTTTTGGTTTCTTCTTTAAGTTTGTCCAAAATCTCTACTTACAACAAAAACAATTAAGTTACCCTTTGAATGTTATCTTTAGGCATTGAGGGAATATAGATTTTCGTTCTTAGTCATGATTTGCATTTATTCTGAAACAAACTGTAAACTGAAACTCGTCATCTAATTCGAAACAACGTGGTACTGATTAAAAATTTCTTACTTAAAGTTGAATTTCGATACCTCAGAATTAAGGGGATTGGTAAAATAAGCAAATAACGTGTCATTTAAAGTTCGATTTAACGAGATTATAGATTAAGTTTTTTAATTACCTATTGTATTTTCTCTGCGCCGAACAATATATTAAAACTCATCGTCAAACTGAAAACGGACTGATTATGATTAAAACCTTCCCACGTAGAATTTAACTGATGCCACGAACGACAACAAATTAACATTAACATAACATAAAAGAATTGCAATACTACGTAATTAAGCTCCAATAATAGCGTATGAAAATTTATTGCCTGGAATTCATGTTTAAATATATACGCATGAAATTGTATTGTCCCTTATAATGTACTCCCTTTCGTTGTTCCCTGTACGTTGTTTTAGACGAGGCTACTATTTCTGGAATCAGACTTAGAACTTATTTTCTCTAATACCATTTTAGTAGGTTTCTTACATTCTGTAAAATATCAGTTATTTTGGAAAATCTCTATCCTCAGACATTAGTTTTAAGTTTGAAATAGTCAAAAATCGCTGGAACTGTGTTAGTTGGATAGACTGTATTCTTGTCCAGTGTTTCACAACAGCACGCTGCGACTGTAAGTGTGAGGAAGAAAAATTTCTTGTGCCCTATTCTTCAATTAAAATTAACCCAATTTTTTCTGGATTCATTGTAATTTTTAGCAATTGCTTATATTATTTTATCATTGCTTGGATGTATTTCATATTGCAATCTATCAATATCTCTTTAAAAATATCTTCCATTATTGTGTTTTTCTCCTTAATATCTTGCCTGTCTTTAAATCTTTTATGCTACTCAAATGCATTTGATTTTTCACGACGTCTTTACGTTACACCACTTTTTCATGGCATCTTTAACGCTACACAACCTTTTTCATGACATTTTTATGTTACACCACCATCTTTACGTTCCCGATTTTAATACAAAATTTCGTATTAATATGGCATTCTAAATTTTGATCTCCTGTTTTTACACAAAAGTGCATAGTCAGGTATCCAATTCTTTCTCAATAACGCATCCCCCGTTCCCCTAATACTCTTCTCTCTGCTTAAAATGTGCACACGAATTAACTCAAACATGTTCAAGCGCCAACATTCACGTGATAAACTAAGCGCCTGTTTCAGAAATAGAATAGAATAGAATTGTTGCATCTGTTATTTTGCATAATAGTGCTTAAGGTATTGGATGCTACAAGTATGACATATTATCTTCTCTAAAATTTACCACATTCTCATGCGTATCCCCCTTAGTTAAAATTATTCCTTGTCTCAACTTTTAATTCGAGTAAAAATGTTTAAGACATTCGACATGCGTCGATGCGAGAGCCAGTGCAACCGGTGCGGCCACACTGGGCGGCAGAAGTTAGGGGCAGCATAAGAATTTAGAGTAGCACCAGCACCAAAATTTATAAATGGCGAAATTTTTAGAATCTAGGAAGGGCAGTGAGCAGCAGAATTTAGAGGCGGTAAAACTAATAATTTAAGGACGCTCCGGGCAGCAGAATTCAGGACACACAGAGATTGAACCGATGTCTGCCGAAAACATCGCGGTCGAAAACGTCTCGGAGAAAATAACGCAAGGCGAAAACGTCATGATACAAAACATCGTGGGAGAAAAGAAAGCAAAGAGAAAACAACGCAATTCTAAAATAAAGCGGTTCAAAAACTTCGCAGTTTAAAAACATCGTCGTCGAAAATAGAGTGATAAAAAATAAAGTATCTACAAATCGCATGCGTGCGACGATAACATCGCACACATGCGTTTTAAGGTTTTAAAAGTTGCAAATGCGTGTTTGCATAATGATTTGGGAGCGCTAAAAGGAAAGAGAGATTCTTTTAGTTCCATATTTCATATTTTTCAATGAACTAATAAATTTTTGCTGAAAAAATAAGACGAAACATTTAAAAATTGAAAATGAGTAGAAATTTTAAATTTACATTATTAATAACACAGGTCAATAATAAGTTCATCTTTTTTTATAAAGTTTTATTGATAATTTTTATGAAAAATATAGTGTAAAAGTGCTTAGGAAAAGGAAGATAAATAACTACATGTGGTTACCTCTATAAAAATTGCTTAGTTAATTATCAAATTATTTTCTTTCACATTTGTTATTCTGATATTGTTTTAGTGAAAATTAATTTTTTTTATTTCCGTTTAAAGAGACGTTAACGTTTTAATGCATAGCGTTGCAATCAATTTTTTGGATGTCGATTTGTTTGTTATGATGACAGTCAGTTACGTAATATATCAATAGAGGATTTGAAAAATGCATGTGTGCGAAGTTATTGTCATGCGATGATTTGTAGGTACTTTGTTTTTTTACCACGATATTGTTGACGATGATGTTTCTGAAGTTTCTGCGAAGTTTTTGAATCGCTTTATTTTCGACCACGGTGTTTTAGAACTGCGATGTTTTCTTTTTGCTTTATTTTCTCCCACGATGTTTTGTACCACGAAATTTCCGCCTTGCGTTGTTTTCTCTGCAAGATTTTCGTCCGCGGTGTTTTCAGCCGTAACCGATTGCACCAGTTGGCACCAGTCCTGATGTCCTGGCTATCACCTATTATCTTCTCCAAGATCTATCATAGCGTCATGAGTACCCCCTTAGTAAAATTTATTCCTTGCCGTATCTTTTATTTTGGATAGCAATACTTAAGACCCTGGATACTCTGATTACCATCTATTGTCCCTATTATTTACCACAATATCGCGAGAAACAGCCTCAGTAAAATTTATCCCAATGGTATTTTTATTTTGCATAATAATGCTTAAGACAATGTCATGAATGTTATCTATTATCCACACTAAAACTTACCACAGTATCGTAAACATTCTCAATAAAATTTATTCCTGCCCTACCTTATATTACGTATAAGAGTCTAAGACATTAAGCTGTCATGAGTGTCATCTGTTTGCTCAGTAAATATAATCACACTAAGGCGAGGATCATCCGCATTAAAATTTATTATTATTGTGAGGATTTTATCCGTTTTCATAATCTGAAAATACAAGGATTTTACATAACTTCACTGCATAATAACAGGTTTAAACTATGTAGGCTCGATGCTCTCGAAAAGGCTGCTTTCCTTACCATAGGAAGTCCAGTTATCTTCTCGAGTTCCTTCTAATATGTATACAATGTTCTCCCCCGTCAGCTTAATGTCATCATTGTCAAAACTTGATGCACTTGATAAAAACTTTGCTCAAATGTCTTTTTCTTTAAAAGAAGAATTACTTCATCTGCCTACCGCTGTGTTGTCACCGAGCGTGTCACTTTTGATTACATGTTTTCTGTGCTTTTTTTTACTCCGTGAGAGAAACTAATATTAGCAAGAACCTCTTACTTTGTTATAATACCTGGCTTTGTGGTAGGTATTGGGATACTCAGATTCTTCTGAATGCGCGAAGTTTTGTAGATTAGGAAGAAATGATATCGGCTTACAGCAGAACATGGAACACACACAGACTATTAGAAGGTAATGGCGCCAATTCGCTTATCTGTAGCTGCTTGCCTGATTAATTTCCTCAAAACATTCGAGGGCTATCTCGTTACCTTCCAAAGAAGAAGAGTGACTTTTTTAAATATGATTAATGACGCTAAATTGGCTCGTATTTGAATTATACTCGTACATGGCGAGAAATGCAAATCCTATCCGCTACACTTTCATCCACCAGGAATCGAGAAATTAAGATTGTAGGGCTTTGTTTAGTTCACTAACTAGTTATTTAAATTTTGGTATCTTTTCTGAATTCTGCATTTACTCTCACATTTCCTCGTCAGGATGAAATTAAGTAGGTGAAAGAGAGTATTTAAACGGGTAAAAGGTTAGACAAAGTTGCCCTGTATGGGCATATGCAAGAATTGGGAATAGAAAGCGACTTAAAACCGCCCAAAATTGTATACTCAGACAGATTGTAGAGACATTACGTTATTTCGGGAGCAGGAGTGGTGAAACATGAGCAACGCCTTCGCCGGGAATCGAACCATGCACCTATCAGTTACGCGTCGAGCGGGCTTGACCACTACACCACGAAGGCGTGCGAAGAAGGCGAGAGAAGTACCTTATAAGATTACCAACTCCCAGTAACGCATCAGAAATCACGGAATTCATGAGGAATTAAGCTTCAGTTTGCTTCGAAACCATTACTACAAAATTGCTAAAAAGTTTCATCAAAAGCAAAAAACCTTAGACAATCCTGCCATCAAAATTTCTATTCATGACCCTAATGATATTGCCAATATCAGCAGGCTACTAGCAGTACTGAATCTTTGGATTATGTAACTCCCCACTGGAGTAATCCTGTTATTACTAGTGGCTTTATTTTGCACATTATTATTACTACATTAATTTTCAATTCATCTTTTATTTAATGTATCTGTTAAATAATAACTCCTACATTTTTTACTGTATCTGCTATGTACTGTAGTGTGTTCACTCAGTTTTGCTCTCCTACAATCGGATTCAAAGTACCATCATAATTCACACTTACTAAATTATCTTGTCGTGCTTACTAATATATTTATTGCTGGCAATGTCACCAACTCGACTGCTCTGGGCCTTAGTTTCGTATAACATAAAAATATTTCACTAATTATAACTCTCAAAATCTTAAAATTATTCCTAAAAATTAATTAATTAAAAACAGTTACTATCAACTTATAAGGTTACTTAATGGAAAACTTATTCGCAATATTACAAAGTATTCTAGATGGGGTAGGGCTTTTAGCCCAGTTACCCGGGTGCACAGACACCGTTCCACTTGGAGATTAGACAGAGCATGATTTCGCTAATGTAGCGCACGTTTGCTATTTTGTCCTCCAGCTGTTAATCTTGTTGTTGCTGCTGCTAATGCTTACTTGTCTGGCCTATAGTCAACCCAAGGACACGAAATTCCTCGTGGAAAGGAGCGCAAGTTTATGCCTCTCATTGGCAACAGGCTTGAGCACCTACAGGTGACAGTACGATTTAACTCAGTCCCACCCACAATTTTGAGGTGGGGTGGAATTTAGCAAAGTCGTACTATCACCTGTACAGTGCTCAGGGCTCTTGCCAACGAGAGCGCAACAGGAATGAGAGCGAAGAGTAGACAAGCAGCCTGCGAGCTCAGCGGAACAGTAAAAAAAAAAAAAAAACACTTAACAAACTCTTTTAGTAGACGGTTAAAATCTGAAACCTTTCAGACTTTTTCTCCTCTCTCTCTTTTTTTTTTTTTACTTTTTTTACTTACAGTTAAAATATTTATTATCATTTGAACTTGGGATTCTAGAAGCTCAAAACTTCCGCCGGACAGATAAAAAACGATTCAAATTTTTTAAATTCCCTCCACTTTTTCCATATTCTTTGTGAGCTATTTTACAATGCGAGTTTTGTAGTTTGTATTTGGCAATATTAGAGGAGTTTTTGTTGTTGTTATTATTCAGCTAATTTAAAAGGCAAATGAATAATTATTATTGAGATTAATAATTTGAATTAATAACTGCAGAAAATATTAAATACACCATTAAAGAGCATGAGTGTTTGAGATTATATATTTAAGAGATTAACTGAGTAAGTTTTTAAAAATAACGCATGAAGAGACATATTTTCAACCTTCTAATTTCGAAACTGGTATCAAGAAAGGCCAAAATCTTTCGCAAATTATTTACAAATCAAACTTGAACCGTCTGGCTGTTCTACCCCCCGACTGCTAGTGTAATTCCAATTAAAAAAATATATTCACTAACTTAGTGCTAAAGGCAGGCAGCAACGGAGATTTTAG
The DNA here is from genome assembly GCA_000611955.2 of Stegodyphus mimosarum. Lineage (NCBI taxonomy): Eukaryota > Metazoa > Arthropoda > Arachnida > Araneae > Eresidae > Stegodyphus > Stegodyphus mimosarum. The sequence goes on from KK119561.1 coordinate 173,782, forward strand.
CAAGGTAGACTGAGCTTGCAATCTCCCTCTCGGTAAACGTAAATACGCGTTTGTTATAGAAAATCGCTTTATTATCGCTTATTCGAAAATATTTACATTTTATAGCGGAGTAAATGAAACATTAAAAGTGCTGAAAAGATTTATCACAAAGACTCGTGTGTTTTAGGAACTGTGTTACTGAGAGTGTCTTTGATTTTAATGTGTAAGGTTTATCCTAATTTTATAACAGTTATTTTAAGTTTATGCATCTTTCTTATCCCTTCTAGCTTCAGCTTACAATTCCTACCAGAATGTATTTTTAGAAACGCGGTTAATGCAAATGAGTAGTATTTAAGTCGATGTTTCACTGACTTCGTTACAGAGCCCGAGTTCCTGACTAGCGCGCGTTTGGCTTTAGCTACGTCTCTCTCTAAGCTTTTGCTACGCTCGGCCGTACTTTAGGCCCTTGTTTGGCTTTGCCAACTTAATTAAGACTTAGCGACCAACCACTTAGAGCTTGATAGCTTCGGTTATATCTTTCAGTTAGCTTTAATTAAGCTTAGTTAAGTTTAATTTCATATTAATTTGAGTTCAAGCCCAAGTGGAGGCTTTGCTGTACTCTTCGAGTTAGGAGCTGATTGTGTCATATTTATTTTGAGAAATAAAGGGTAGCTAACCCTTCTTGAGTGTTACGTCTCTGTTCACACACTCTAGCGATTATTCGCTTACCAATGTTTGGGGTCTCAAGGCCTGAACTGTGAAATAAGAAGATGAAACCCACAAATGTAATCTGATGGAACAATGGGTTAAGGCTTGTAACAATTATTTCTCTTAAGCGTTAACTATTTTCCTTTTTCTAGGACACAAAATTTTCGTAATGAAAACAAGAAATACGTTTAATGGGGGTAAGAATGTAAGACACCGACTAGCATTTTTTTTTTCAGAAAAAAAGCATCTACAAAAATTTTAAATTTGCATAATATTACTAAACGCTGTTGAGGGTAGCAAAATTTCCATAATCTGAAACTGATTCTTTTTTCAAAATTGGTTTCATGATCAATCATTAAAGATAAATTTAATCGTGTTATAAAGTATTTTTTCGCTCCTTTCCGCATGCCTTCGAGGTGTAACTGGAAGAATATTCTAGATGTCCAGGGTTCGAGTACAGGCTAAAGCACTGCCCATTTTCCACGTCTCCTGCTTCAAATGACCTAATGACTCTACAATGTAATATTTTGCAAACACCTTGTATTTATATATTGTTGATTCCTTTAATTCTTTTGATCAACTTATAAAAGAAATAAAGCATTGAAGTAATTTTGTGATGCTAAAAAAGTATCCTCAGAAACGAAATTACTGTTATCGATGACAGTCATGCTGACAAATTAACCTGCTCGGGGAGATTCCAAACTTCTTTATTATAGCTCTATCTTTCATTGGATACGTAGGATTCGAAACAAATTACACACGTAACGCTTAGATTTTAAATCAAATAGTCGATGCTAGTCAAGAGCGTCTTCCGTGACCTTGGTTTGTTCATCTTTTTCTAGTCCCTGTGGGCAAGAAATGTACGAGAAACAAATCGTACTAGGAGGCGTTCAAGATTTCCGTTTGTTAATTAATTTTCCTCATGAAAAATGGACTTTCGCTTTGATCTGCTCAACTCTTAGAATTACATTGAACCTCGAAGTAATAGGAATTTCTGCAGTCCTTGAAAGAACTCGAGAGCTTGGTTTAAAATAACCGTTATTCTGTGTTTGCATATGGCTTAAGCCTTCATTTTGTAAGTCGTTACATAATACATAATTTCGTGAGATATTGAAGGATATTCAGGAATTCACAACATGTTATCTTCAAGAAATCGATGTTATTTCTTAAACCTAGAGCAGTAAATTTATTCGGTGAGGCTTTCTGCGATTATTTTGGCGAATTGAGGGGGATTTTCGAAGATTTCGCTAACATTAGATTTTTTTTTAAACAATATCGAATAAATACGCGAATTTCGATTTCTTTTCTATTAGTTTTTTATTTCTCTAATTTTTGTTGAATAAGCCGTCTAGACGGTAGAGTGGTTAGGGAAGCCGACTGCGATACCAAAGGACCCGGCCTCGAATCCTGGAGAAGCTATGTGTGTTACTTTCCGTCCCTTCATAGAAGGCAAAGATAGTCTACCAGTTAGATGCCTCCATAATAAAGGGACCACCGCTTTTGGTCTAAGTAGTGGCCAACGTCTATGATGATTTGTGCCCACCATTGGGGGGGGACTGTTGAATAATTTTTATATTTCAGTAATTTTAATACTATTTTCCAGTAGAAGTTTCATAAAAGTACACTAGAAAGTAATCCTTCTTTAAAATCCAAACTAGATTGCCCAGAGTTTTGCCACACTTCTTAATACGAGAACAGTTCTTTTGTCGAAATTACATAAATAAACCTTTGCGTCATTTGTCAAAGACCACAAACTGTTTCGTCTGCGACCAATCCCCCTCTTCCTTTTTCAAACCTGCTTTTTAAAAACGTTTATGCATGTACAATATAGTGTATAAAAAATTGTTAAATTGAGTGTTTATCTTGATATAAAACAAAGGTCTTGAAACCTTTCCAGAATGTAACTGGTTTATAAACGCAAATTTAAATTAAAAATTGGATAATATAATTTTCATTTGTTTTCAAGTCCTTCGTTTCTGGTAATCCCCTTCTCCAAATAATAACGGAAATTCTAAACTGCGATATTTTTTATAATTGTTAGTGTAGGTCTCAGGTGGCGAATGTTTCACAAATTTTCAGTCATAACCCGCAGATTTTACTTTCCCCCTGCGATGAAATCACTGCCATACTTACAGTAAATAGCAAAAACTGCAACAAAAGCGGCCTTTGCAAGTAAAAGAACAGACTTCATCAAAGAGTATTCCTTCAGATTCAATATCAAGCCTTCTTTCAGATAGTAAGAGAATGACAATATTAGTTTATTAACCTTACTTCAACCAGATATAACGCATTCATTGAAATCTGAGTATTTGATAAAAAGAAGGGTTTAGTATGATTTATTTGATTATGGCAAAGAACTCGAACGCTATCTGCTTAAGGGGAGGAAAGCCTTCGTGGATAACCTAAGGGGGAAATTAAAAGAATCCATTAAATTCAAAATTTTGATAAATGGATATGTCGTGACAATACCCAAAAAACAATGTTTACAAAGATGCTTTTAGGAATTTCTATTTGTTTCCTAAATCTGGAATCTCAAGTTAATAACAACAGTCTGAAATTCAGCAGCTGAGCTTGTGAATTATATTGATACACGTATATTGAAAACTCGTTTTTTCAAAATTAAAATCAAATGTACAAAGTTTTCCCCATGTACCAAAATACTGCCAAAAATCTTCTAATGCATTCATTTTAAATAAGAATATTTAGCAATTTTTTAATATTTAAAAATTATAGTTATTTGTCTTATACTTTCGCGCATGCCGTGACACAAAATTTGCTTCGCCTAAAAAATAGAATTGTACTCTGACAATTTCTTGAATTCATCAACTGAAAAACTTAAGTTGACTAAAGTATAAAAATCGCGTCTTGCAACATATTGTGAAGTGTTGATTCCCATTATTTGTTGTATTTTCTAGTTCATAATAAAAAATGCTTAAGATTAAAAAAAACTATGAATATAAAATTTTCTCACAAAATTGTTTCTGCAAACGTAAGTTAAAATCAGATTTTCAGAAACCTATTTTGAAAGTTTCAAACATCAATTTTTAGAACTTTCGTACTAGGAGACAGATAAAATTCGCTAAGCATACACGGCTTATACTCCTGAAACTGTTGAATACTTTTTGCTGACCTCTTTTAGATCTGAATATATTAGTTTTAATAATTCTTCTTAGCAGTTTTTGAAATTCAGTAATTCTTGAGTTTTTAGTTGATTTCCTTTTAATTCCTTACAAAACATGAAAATTTTCTACTATTAATAGAAAGACAGGACAGGAAGAAGGGAATGAGACCCTAGAATTTCACCGTTGGTTGTATAGGTATAGTCTTACTGCATTATCTGCACAGCTCCGCCCTTATTTTGGTAAGAAACAACGGATATCCAAGATCTCTTATCCACAAACCACTCGAATGGGCTTTCGGATTGACGGTCTTTTAAGTGCCCTCATGCCGCGCAGATATTTTACACTTCCGAAAATCTGTTGCCTTGTTCGGGATTTGAACGCGGACTTAACACTACCTGCATCAGTCTTCATTTTTTCAAGGAATACAGTTGTTCTTTTCCAAGCATGACTTGCTGCTTTGTTTTGATGAAATTCCACTCTTTGAAAGTCATTGGAATAAAGAAATGGAAATCCAAGATAAATATAGGAAAAGAAGATAAAGAAATGGAAATGGAATTTTAAGAAGATAAGGAAATAGAAATGGAATTTCATGTCAGATGGGAATGGATTTTTAAGAAGATAAAGAAATGAAAATTGACGAAATGGAATTTCTTCTGTCAATATCAGACGTCAAATGAAAATGGATTTTTAAGAAGATAAAGAAATGGAAATGGAAAAAAGAGAATTTCTTCTGTCAATATGATGTAAGACTTTCTCTCGATAGTACGTTGAGTTGGTTTTTAACATTTTTTATACTCTTCTTATTTTTAATTTCTGACTGTAAGAGAATCTTGCGACGGTCTTAAACTCCTTACTGAAACTTTCTTTGCGTTAACGGAACCAAGTCTGTACATTTTTTTCTCATGGTTTTTGATAATAAATAGACCTTTTCTTGTTGCGGTGACTTAGGTAAAGCCACGCTTCATCAATGGCCATGTTGCATTTCCATTTATCTCCTGCTAGATATTTTTCATACAGGAATTTACAAATCGTTCCGCGTTGAGTTTACATGCCTCAGTGAAAGTTGGTGAACATTATGTTACTTAGCTTTTTTAAATTGCGAATCTTTCTTATTTTATTCATTGTTACAGGTATATTTCAAAGACCTTTCCAATTGATTTTTGCGTCGGCAGAGTTTTCTCTAGTTACCAACATTTTAACTTTAGGAATATTAGAAAGAGTATAAGGTGTATTTGTTTTTGGTATATTCGTTTGAAGTATTCTTTACTTGTAGAAGTAATGACTGACAGTATTTCATTTTCCTATGTTGCTTAATTTGCACACAGAACTGTTAATGTTATGCATTTCTCAACGTTTTGAATTATGGAATAGAAATATTTCTCTTCGGAAAGCGGAGAAACATATCCTTCAATCATTATCTTATTTATATGGGACACTTTGAAAGAAAAAAAATAAATTAAAAAAAACGATATTTTTTATGTAAAATAACAATCTGTTACCATAAATTTTTATTTCAAAACATTTGTTTTTTTAAAACCCTCCATCGCAATCATTCAAAAAATGTGTAAACACCCTCTGAAGAATATGTGTTGGCGTCGTTATGCAGATCAGTTTTTGACTTCAGAAAAGAAACCTTTATAAAGCGTTTTTATTCGGATTGCTAATTAGTGTAGAAAATTAACAAATTCGGTTTGCTAATCAGAGTAGCCTACTTGGACAGTGGTGTCGTGACGTGACGATGCTCACCTCTTTATGAAGATTCTTTTTTACAAGTTAGAAACCTGTTTTCGCAATGTACGGTTATGATAGATTACACTTCTGTCTTTCCGGACAGTAGTCGACTTGTATAAAGCTCTCGACAACTTTGTAAGGTATTTTCTATCTGCTGAACGCATGTCTTCGAGATGTAATTGGAAGCACTTCTGCCTAGCAGCTGTAAGTACCGAGCGCAGTTTTCGGCAAAGGCATTGCTCATGTTTCCTATTTCGATAAATTAAACGGCTCTGCTTTAAGGTGGCGCAATCTTAAGAAGCTGCTCAATATGCTTCAGGTTGTACAGACATAAGGTGCCTCCCGGGAGCAAAAAACATGAGTAATCAAGAGTGCCCTCATCGCGATTCGAATCATGGATCTACCAGATACTAATTTACTCCACAGACAAACAAATTTATTCCAGAGAGCACGCACGGGAAAAAGCTGTAATTCATTATATTCTCTCCTGTCTAAAGAGTGACTGGAGAGAGGCGCGAGGCTGAGCCGACCAACTCCAAGGAGTGGCGAATTATCTTCCACCACATTTTAGTTCGGGCACCGCTGTAAAGATTGTTAGATTCTTTCACGAAACAGTAAACTTGAAAATCCTAATAATGCCATTGTCGGGATTTGATCCACGTGTCTTTTAATAGCTACCTGGACGTTTTGCTACTTACACCACGAAGGAAAATCCGATAATTCCTTGTATTCTTTCCCATACCCACCTAGAAGCTTACTTGGGAGAGGCATGGGACCCACTCATTCAAATTCAAATGGTGACGAATTATCTTTTTGTTCTGGTATAAATGTAGTCCCCCCAAGCAAGAAATTTGAGAAAGAAATTTTGTCTCTCCGGCGGGATTCGAACCGCGTAGCTTCCACTTGCCAGATGAAATTACAAAGCGGTAGCATGCACGGAGCGCAATGTGTTAATCTTATAGCTATATATATGATATCAACACTGGGATCAGAAGCATAGTTTTAAATTTAAGTCTAAGCTTTTATCTGAAAACAGCTCTGGAAAATAGAAAACTAAATGTCGGACGTATAAGTGGAAGATAAAAAACATTAAATAAAATTTCTTGTAATTTCACCCAATAAACTCTTCTCTACAAAAACTTATTTACTAAATAATGATTGATTAGAAAATATAAGACATATAATACGATCAAATATACTGCCTCAAGAGATCGAACAGGAAAATCAACGAAATTTACCTCCCTTTTTCTAAAGTTATTCCCGAAAGAATCATCAATCAAATATTTGTTGTAAATATCGAGGATACTAGTATCAACTACGCACTTTAACAGGATAGCTCATTTCATCGGCTGGCAGTCCTGTTTACAAAAAATGTAATCACTAAGATTGTCGATGAACGTTTATACATGCACTAATTTTATCCACGCCCCGTTGTTCTGCGAGAGGATGTTTGCACGCAAACGTAGCTTTCTAGTTAATGGCAGAACCGAATCACTTATGATGTATCCCAGTGACAGTGATAAATATTGTAATGTGCTGAATTTTACCTCGATTGATGTATCTTAATTCTGTACCGGTGTAAGTGGTCGCACTTAATTTCTACACATTTGGTTATTTCGCATTTATGAATAAAAAGAATTGTATCACTTGACTCTCTTTTTACTTGGCTGTTAATAAAAGACGCACGAGAAATTTTTGTTCGTTTTTTCATTATAAAAACTAGAGATTCCTAAACTAAGGGTACAAGACAATTTTTGGTAGGTTGCGAAAAGTGCTTTGACTTCCAATATCTAATTATATATTTTCATTTAAAATTATTAATTATCATATATTCCGGTGTACAACGTCCACTTTTAATTCATAAAATGAGATCGAAATTTAAGGGTGTGCTTTATAAGCCGGATATAAAAATGATTGATTTAAAAATAAGGAAAAAATGAGCATAAAAAAATTTGATTTCTACATGTTCCTAAATGCTGTTTCTGGCGATTCTGGCGTTTATCTGCGGCGTCCTTTCCGCAAAGCACATTCATTCTTTGCCCTATTAATTACTGTAACATCATTTTTCTTCCACTCAGTTATAGAGACTTTTACCAGTACCAAACATCCTTGCTGCAGCAGGATTGCCATTCGAAACCAGCACTGCGGTTATTTAGACCAAAGCGGCTTTGTCCCTAAAGGATTATTGTTTTCATTTTGCCATTTTGTGTCGGAAACATTAAACGTCTGAATCATTTTTCAAACTGTTGCCACAAAATATTGCAGTCCTCTATTATATTAAAGAAATTAAATAATGAAGAATCTGCATAAATGTATGTATATTTCTCCAAATGTGATAAAACAACGGTACCTACAGCCGTCCAATTTTGAATAACGTACGTTTCCACCCGAATATGCGCATCTGGAAGCCCGAATTTGGAATTTGTTTTATTATCTATTTCATATTTTGTAAAACTTTAAAGAATTTTTGATGAACAAACTCAAGCAATTTAACAGCGAGCAGTGGCAACATTCTACAGGAAAAAAAAACCTTTTTATCTAAAGCGCGAGGAACTGTGCTACGGAAATTCTAAAGATAGACTCATTTTAAAATTATTTTGCGATATTGCTGTTGAACTGAATTTTTTAGTTTCAGTTCCGGAGAACATGATATTTAATAATTAAAGGTAAGATAGAAAATGATAAAAAAAGCGCCCCTTTGGACGTAATTTAAATTCCGAAACCTTTTAGATTTTAATGTTTCTTTTTTTTCTTTGGGAGTAGCCGTATTTGCTACAAAAAGGAACACTAGATCAACAGCATTTCAGCTAAAACAAATGCGATTTACTTCGATTTTCCCTTCAAAATCACGGCTTCAAATGACTACAGAAAGAAAAAACGTCTGACTCCTTAATTCCACGAAATCATTCTAGCCGGAAGTACATTCGTATTCCAAATTATTTTCCCTTTTCTGGAAACCTTACAATAACATTCTTGTGCACACCGGCATTGAATACGACTCACCCTTTTTGCAGAACTATTCACTCCCTGAAGTATTTCTCTCGCACATATATTATTCCCCTAATCGCTTGTCAGTTCAGTATTCCGTTGATCGAAAGCCTGAGGAAAATCTTCGAATGGACGACTTTAAAAGATAACAACATCGCGCATGTATTTTTCAGATTCCTTCGTAACTAAAAGGGTGCGCGTTATAAGGCGAATATACCTAAAATTTTTTTTAAATGTAGTTTGAAATTACAGATGCGCGTTATACGCAGGAATATACGGTACTTTGCAGTTGTTAATGAATTAATAAATTATTCTTATTTCTTATTTTAAGCCATTATTATATAGCTTTCTTCTACGTCCTTTCTTCTCCTTTCCTTCTTCTGACAGAAAGCATGTGCATATGGGAAGCGATGAGCTGAATTTATACATATATGGGACTCGATCTAAAACATATTTTACATATGAAAAGGCCACGAGAAAAAAGCGTGTGGGCTGAGTCAGCTAACCAGTGTTCCCATTTACAGAGTGTTAAGTCTCGCCATATTTTTTTTATATTCGCTGTATTATTTATATTTGCAATGTAAACTGATGAAAGTATCCGGATGAATCTGTAAAAATTATTACTGCTTGAAATTGCGAGAAAATCCCCAAATTTTTGTTTCATTTGTTTGCTCTTCTCACATGTTTATTCACAAAGTTTATACGAACTTTCAACACACAAAAATACTTAGTATCTAAAAACACTGGAAAGTATCAAAATGTTTAATTTATTCTCTGTTTTGAAGCTGTGAATGGCAACGATTTGTAAAGTAATTTAATATGGAATCATAAGTTTTAAAACTTTCTTTTTAGAAAACCGAGTGACATGTTATTTTGCATAAAATTATGAATGTTAAGATTCCAATCATACGATCAATAGGATGTTAAAAGCCTTATTATTATTATTTCTGTTCTGCAAACTGTTTCGATGTTACTTTTACGATATTACGAGATAAACGAGCCTTTAAGGCATGAGTTACTTTCGTTCATGCCTACTTTGGTTATGATTTAGTATTACTTAAGTTATTATTTTCAGCATTAACATAGACATCAGCATCTTGGTTAATATGATTCAAAAAGGAGAAAAAAAATGGGGGAAAAAGAAGGGCGAAGAAGAAAAAATTATGTGGCTTGGACGCACTTAGCTGATCAATGTTTATGTTTAGAAGTAATGTTTTCGAAAATGAGAGTAATAAAAAACTCCGAGGGAAATCATTGAGAGATCAAAAGATTTTAGTTCTTTCCATGTGCTATTCCATGTTCTTTCCATGTGCTATTCCATGTTCTTTCCATGTGCTATGTTCCATATTAACACACCAAAAATATTATTTGAGACAGATCACTGAGGACTGAAAACAACGATTGAACGTTGGATAGAACACAAGTTTGTTGGCTCTATACATATATTTTAATTTAAAGCATTATTCGATTCGTTAGAGAATTGGAGCTTGCTTAACATGTCTGAAATTCGTAATGTGGTAATAAAATTAAAAATTCTTTTGGCTATAATATTAAATGTTTCTTACTAGCTAATATATAAAATTAGGCAAAAAATTCTACTTTGGACTGGTTTAGATTTGGAATAAAACTTGTCAGGACTGAGTGTTCGGTGCATATTCTTGGCAAACATCTTCGTGAAACTCCTTAAGTCCTGATCTGGAACAGGGAGCTGAATGCAGCTATTTTCTGGTGGTAAATACTGTGATTAAGTGGTAGAAGAACTGCACTTGAAAGGGATTTAAAATCCTCTTTTATTAGATCAGAATTATTTACAACCACTTCCCAACTCGGAAGGGATACAGAAAGTAAAAGACCACACTTGGGTCTAAAATGAACAATCAGATAAATTTAAACTAAAACTAAATAGAAATTAAATTAATCGTCGCTCACAGAGCTATACGCGAGGTTGGCCTCTAACTAAATGGTACGTAGCAAGATTTACTAATACTGACGCACTTGGATTTATTTCAATAAGCAATCACGTAAAGCGCTTTGGCTTAGAATTTAAATGCTAGCTGGTCAGGCGGACGTCGAATAGAGTGACCGTGATTTGAGACTAAAAACTCTCTCACTCTGAGAGGTTTCTACCTCTTGCTTAAATAGTCGTTGGCTCCACTTCAAATTAGCATAAACTGAAAAACGCGCGCTTCTTCTGACGGGAAGTTGAAAATGAGAAGAGATAAAAAGATTTAAATTAAAATAAAACTTTGTTAGTTTAACTAAAACCTTACAAACTCACGAACGATCATATATAGATTCTATTTTTGCTCTTGAAGAAGAGGATGTAAATCCAATTCTTCGTGTCAAATGTGAATATAAACCCTTTTCCTTTATAAAGTCTTCCACGAAGTTATTCATCCCTTGATGTGGCCACCTCAGCCTTAACGTGGTTTGCCGAAATAAACTAAGCCAGTCCAGATCTTATATTAATAATCATGTCTCCTAAAACATCCTTTTCGCAATATAAGGAATTAGAATTACCTTCATACTTTTACCGCTACATTTCCTATAAAGCAAAGATATTAAATTAGATTTAATATATCAAATTAAACATTTCTTGTATTTATATAAAGGATGACTAAATTCTGCTGCGTAAAAAGAAATCTAGATTGAGAGAGCCAGAGTTACAATTGCAAGCATTCGTGATATTAAGAAGTATTCAAATATCTCATAACTAACGATAAATAATATTAAAATCAACTGTTTGTATTTTATTTTGTCTCTACCTTTGCAAGATCTTTGCCTGAAGGCAGAGGTATAATTACTCGATTCGTATTCCTTACATTTGTACAAGGATCTGTAATTATTAGACTATTAAGCATCAAAGTCTGATAAAAATATGCATTATTAAAAAGCCACCCTTAACACTCGTTTAGATTATAGCGATATCTTTATTAGCGAATACATGCTTGGGAGTTCATGCTCGGACAGTTGCAGGTAATAATAATCATTAAAATTACAAGCTCTTCGTGAATGAGTGGCGGAATTTCACAGGATCTCAATGAAGTATGTATAACGTGAAACGCATTGAAAGCGCTTTTATTTAATCCAGTCTCTCAAAAGATTCAAGAAGAAACTTTATAAGTTTCAATATACGCATCAGTAATAACAATATGATAGACATTATACTAATATTCTGTTTCAGTTCCATAGCTCTGGCAGGAATGTCTGATTTTATACTTGCTTCTATGAATCTCTCTTTTCTATGGTGGAAATTGTCAATTCTTATTAAACTATAAAAACTCCCCCATCAGTTCTCGAGTTGTCAAGAACACTGCCCGAATACTGGAAATTCAGCCGAGTTCAATCCCAAGCGAACGGGCTGGTTGTATGAATGGTTTCCATAGTTTCCTCCATGCATCATAACATGAATAAGAGCCAGTTTCCCTGAAGTCCTCCAGGAAGTTACCCCTTTCTTTAGCTGAACAGCCCTCGAATGCTTTCCCATAGTCCGATAATCTAACCTCTGTCTACAAACCTCATTTTTAGCAAAGCCTGAGAAGAGGTCCAGTGAGATAAAATCAGGACTTCTGCGGGTTGAGGGTAGGTCTCCGTTCAATGCTTTGCTATAGTCCAATAACCTACTTTCTGTCTATAAACCTCATTTCTTACAAAGCCCCCGAAAGAAATCTCGGGAGGGGGTAAGATCAAAACTTCTTGCGGCCAGCCATGGGCCAGGTCTGTTTCTATCAATCCAGCCGTTCTAAGAATCGACGATTCAACTCGTCTCATATACATATTTCGCAAAGTGAAGCGGTGCATCATTTTGTTGAACGAAGATCTTCAACTGAGCATCTTCTATTTCCGTTTGCTCGATTTGATGGAACAAAAAGATCTATAGGATGTCTGAGTACACGCTGAAGTTCATATTAGCTTCAGCAAAAGATACTTTCTTCTTTGCCGCAACAAACATTTACTTTAATAGAATCTCGAATGTGATTGTTTGTTCATATTTATTTAGGAATGTGTTCGCGTGGATTTCCAGAGTCCCAAATTCGGCAATCGTGTCTAGAGACTATGGACTTTTCCGAAAAGAGGGTATTTTCAAGAAATTCTGATTAATCATCAATTCTTTATAGTACGTTTTCAGTGTAGATAATTCTATGCTCCTTGTCCTGGGCTTCGATTAAAAGCAATATTTATCATTTAACAAAGCAACAATTATCCTTGCATTTTATATGATGTTCTTCGATACAACCTGATATCATGTCCTACACTACTAATTTAGGAAGATTTAACCATTGAATACACGAGAAAATACACAAATTACTATGGAGTAAAAGGCATTTTTTAAGATTACGTACAATTTGAATGTGTGGAGCATTTATTGCTCATTGGAGAGTCATGTACGCAATGAACGCTTATAAACATAATCCTTTTCAATAACTGAGTTAAACTGAAGCACTTTCAATTCATTTAACGTAATATATATTTGACTAATATAATATATAATAAAGACGTGATCAAATCCCGTAATTAATTCTCGGAGGCCTTGTATATAACAACCAGTACAAAATATACTTGTTAACATCGTATATTTATTATTAAATGCGAGCTTATCCAAAAATTTTTATTTTTTCATAATAATTAATGTTGAATGTTACAAACGTTTCATGATATTTTAAAGATAAATGTTTTCTGTCCAATTTACTGTTGCTATTTTTATTAGAAAGACAGACGAAAATATTTTAAAATTGCGTTATTCTTCTAACAATAATCTTAACAAAAGGAAATAATGGTCTTGCTTTAAGTTAGCTATCCTGACAATTATTCAAAACGGGCATGACGTCTTCTTTAGAAAAGCGAGAAAATACACAAATGAAATCTTCACCTTTCTCCACTATAAATACGCAACTCAGAAGCTGGCACTTAATTTCTTGGACCTATTTCAAAATGAACATATACGCCCTACAGTTTCCAAATTAATTGATACAAAGCGATTTTTTTGGATGATTTGTGTACATACTTTCATATACAGTGATAATAATAGACTTAACAGGACATATGTCCTCCTTTAGCACAAATGACCTCTAGGATGAGCTTAGGCATTAATTGTACTAGTCTTGTGCACATACTGTTTATATCTTTATCATTGAAAACAAACTTTTATAGCATTCTTAATCATATCGTTTCGTCTTACAGTCCATTTTGCTAAGATGTTCCTCGAGAGTGTGCCACAAGTTTTTGATCGGATTTAAGTCTGGGGAATTTTCTGGCCAATGTAGCATAATAATTTACTTTTTCAAAGTGAACCTTCTGATAGAAGTGTGGCACGGAGCAAAGTCATGTTGAAATGCGCCTGCAAAGATTTTCGAGAATGGCACAATCCTATGTCTTAAAATTTCTACATATTTCGACGAATTCATCATTATGTCAATAAGACCCAGATTTCCAGTGAAATTTGCAGAGAAAAAAACCCAAAACATCTGTCTTAAGGAAATTTTATCGACTACGTTAAAGTCTTATTGATTCATCCTTGCTTCGTCCAACAACCTTAGATGATGTGTAACTCAAGACAGATAAACAAGTCTCATCGCTTAAATGTCTTTTTACCAGTCATTTGTGGTCTAAGATTTTCCCTTTTTACACGCGCAATAATCGCATTGCTTCATCTGACATACCAAAGTCTGACATATCAGAGGCTTCCTCGCTTTACAATGAGCAATAAGAAGATATTAATAATGCCACTTCAGAATAGGAATCAATTGTCGTGGATATCCAGTTATTAAGTGCGATAATCGTTGCTCTCATTCTATGTGTTATATCCATTTTTAGTTCATAAAATGAATGAATGAATTTACATATTTAAAAAGTATGCAAAGGTAACATCTTCTTCTCACAAAAGCTTAAAAATCGTGCAGTAATCTTAATTTATTGATTAAACCGATCGTAAGTAGTAAAAGAAGACATGCATATGACATTACACAGTCCAGTCACATTAATGTGACCACCACGTACTTTCCATGTCAGAGTTAAATAACCGATCACAGAAGGCAGGTGGCAGCACAGTGCAGTTGAGCGTATATAAAGGGTGTGTGAGGGCTTCGGAAAACATTTCAATCGTTGGCGTAATGCAGAAACGAAGCGATTTATCCGACTTCCAAAAGGGCATGATCATTGGCTTTCGGGCCAAGGGTGGAAGCATTTCCGAAACGGCTGAGTTTGTGAACTGTTCGCGTGCCGCCGTGGTAAAAGTGTACCGTGCATGGCAAAATGGGACTGTCCAAAATCAGCGACGTGGCAAATGTGGTGCACCACGGGCCATAGATGACAGAGGCGAACGACGGTTGCGGAGATGCGTTCGGGCAGATAGACGGGCTACCGTTGAGCAACTGACCACCAAAATGAACCAAGGGGCTACCAAAAGTGTCTCCCAAAGTACTATTCAGCGAACATTGCTGCGTCTGGGCCTCCGAAGCAGACGCCTGGTTCGTGCACCTATGCTGACTGCTGTTCATCGACGGCGAAGGCTAGAATTTGCACGCCAGTACAGCAGCTGGACGTCCACTGAGTGGCGACAGGTTGCGTTTTCGGATGAATCGCGTTTTATGCTCCATCGGACAGATGGACGTTGGCGTATAAGGCGTGAAACCTCTGAAAGGAACCACCCTGCAACCATTGCCGGAACGGTCCAAGCTGGAGGCGGGAGCATTATGGTCTGGGGAATGTTTTCCTGGCATTCTCTAGGTTCACTGATCATTGTGGAAGGCACAATGGATCAATACAAGTACGCATCTGTCCTTGCGGACCATGTTCACCCCTACATGCGCATTGTTTTTCCTCAGGATGATGGCATCTTCCAGCAGGACAATGCGAGGTGCCATACAGCTGCCAGTGTACGTGCGTGGTTCGAAGAGCACCAGGATGAGTTTACCGTCCTCCCCTGGCTAGCAAACTCACCTGACTTAAACCCAATCGAGCATCTGTAAGACCATCTCGATCGAGTTGTTCGCGCCATGGATCCTCAACCGCGTAATCTAGCGCAGCTGGCCACGGCATTAGAGTCGGCATGGCTCAACATCCCAGAGAACACCTTCAGGGACCTATGTGACTCTCTTCCTGCACGTCTCGCAGCAGTCCGCTCTGCGAAAGGTGGTTATTCTGGCTTTTGACAGATGGTCACATTAATGTGACTGGACTGTGTATAAAGCTGCTTTGAGAGATATGCTGACGCCACTGGAAACCAACTTAAAATTTTGTGAAAACGTCGCTTTGTCCCAATAAATTTGCCCTCTATACTATACTTACTTAATGTTGTTAATATTCTAGGACATATATATACGGCCTGGCCTGATGGAGGTTTTTAATGGTCACATAATGACGTGGCCGTTGAACTTGCAAAGAACCAATAGCTCTTCGAACAACGTTCAGAAAACCCTCGCAGTTGGAAGACAAGCGGATACCAAAGTATTTCAATGCAAACAGAAGTCAGTAATCATTCATAAATGCTGCATTCTAGCTCAGAAATATATTTCTTATAAAGTCTAATATCTTTATAATTCAGTCAGAAAAGTTTAACATCTTCTTTCTTTAAAGGAATGAGAAACTGTTTATTTAAAATGAAAAATGTTTCTTTTTCAGAAAAAGTCTGATGTGGACACCACATGACTTCCTTGTATGGCCTATTAAATTATGAACATATTTTTGCTGCATTTCATTTAAAATTATTTCCCCTAATTACATTAGGGACATATTTTTCATTCAATCAATTCAGTTCTGACTTCGCGGCAGGGGAAAAAAAATACATCAAAACCCAAAACGCTTCATTAAAAATTGAAAACAAAAACATAAAACACCAAGTAGAGTTAAAAACAGTTAAAAAAACAATTTTTGCAATTAAAGGCACTGAAGTTGGGGCAAAATCTGATTTAATTCACTATGCGACTAAGTTTCGCATGTAAACTAATTGCTGTATCGTTAGGCTTATTGGAAATTAAACATCTTTTAAATTTTTGATAATTCTACAACTATTGCATGCACATTAACTAAAAACATTAAAACCTTAACGGAAATATAAGAAGGATATAATTCAAGCAAAAATTAAGCAATTTATCAAGTACAAGAATTAAAAAACTTAGCTTACCCAGCTGTATATATATATACATATATTTATATAATTTTAGTGCAGCCGATTGCAACCGAAAGGAAAGTGCACACCTATATGTTATAGCAGTCCATATGTAAAATTTCAACGTTCTTTCAATTTCATTATGTCAGATACATACATACGTACATACGTACGTACAGACATCAAGGAAAAATTTCTTCTGTGTGCATTTTAAATCCATTCCACAATCCGTTTTGCGTAAAAGAGTCCTTTCTTCTGTATGTACGTAGAGATATAACCCCAAAACATCCTTCAAATGGAATCCATAATGGTCGAAATGGATATTTTCGTTGAAATAGGATTCCGAAATCTTTCGCGATTACAATATTTCCTTCACTTCGTGCAAGGAAGTAATAATGATAACTCTTTCGTAACTGATTAATATTTCTTCAAAATTAATTTCATCCTTTTCATAAAAACTGTTAAGCGCTTTTTTCTGCCGATGAAAGTAAATACCTTTCTTTAGTTCGCATAAGATGAAAAATGGCTCTTCTTCAAAAAAAGAAATAAAAAGCAGCTTTTCAATAATAAATTAGCATTCTGTTTTAACAATGTGGTGAGTTCACTCTTCCACTGGTAAAGTAATATTTCTTTTCTTTATCTAAATTGCCTCTATTTTGACTGAAGACGATAAATTTCTTCTTTGCTTTCGAAGTTGTCTTCGTACTCAAAATAATTAAATGAGAACCTTACAGATCTATAGGAAAAAAATGACGAGTTACAACCTGCATTTAAGGGGAAAGATGATTACGTTTTATTATTACGCAGAAAGATTTCTAAACTAATTACTCATTTAAATGATTTATAGTTAAGTAGTAATTAATTTATGAACGCTCCGTTTGTTCAAGGTAGCTTTACACAGGTATAGAATATTTCATTTTCTAAAATAACTGATTAAACAAGAACTGGTAACTCTTTATTGCACTGTCATTCATTATTGTGATTCCTAATGCCCTGCCATTCATTATTATTATTATTAATTAGATAGGCAATTACAGCAAAATTCTCACTCACTTTGTAAATCGTGGGGAATCAGGGAAATGAAAGATGATTCAACAAAATATTGAACGTTTTTTAAAAACGTCTGGGAATATCATAACTCCCCCCCCCCCTAAAAATCAGAAAATTTTCAAATGAGTCCTCTCAAATAATAAAAAAAAGCCTGAAAGCTTTCAAATTTTATGTTATGCTCAAAGAGACGTTCCTTTCATTTACACACATATACATGTTTCGAGAGCGTTTGGGCTAGAAATATTTAAAAACAGCATCTATACTATTAAAACGTGAGCGCGGCTGTCTGTTTATTTGTTTGTTTGTGGCATCACTTCCTCCGCAACGGCGGCTGAAAACGTTAATATTCGCCCTCAGTTTTCCGAGTGGCAACAGTCTCGCAAGCTGAAGAGAAAAGTCTGCTTTATTTCGAAAGGCGTTTCCACTGCTCGCATTCAAATCGTAGAGTTTTTTAATAAAAAAATGTAAGTTTTATAAAATCTGAAATAAAAATAGCATTGCCAAACATTAAATATATTATTATTATAAAAGGTCATGTTCTGACGTTGAAGAAAGCACACGATTTCACGAGACGTCATTGTATGTCGAAAATGTTTCGTTAATGTCAGTATTTTAAATAAATAGCTGCTGTTGGCAACTTTTTGTTTCGGATTAAGATAACTGACACGGTATGTTATTGCCATGTTAATTCTTTTATTCATATTAAGAAAAAGTTCTTATTTTACATTAAATTTAAATCATGACATCATAAATATTAATCTGAAGTGACCAAACGTTTTGTTTCCCGGTTGACAAGGAAAAAAATATTTACGAATTGGTTGTTGCTTGGAAAAAAAGAACCGATTTCATTCATACTGAAATGTTTTTATGCACTTTCTTTTCAGGTGTACACACACAGGGCTCATAAAGTTTACTTTGATCGCAGCTAGCAAATTTGAATACAGTACATTAAATTAACAGTTCATTTTATTTTCAGTACACAGAACATATAATTATTGCTTTAACTGTAGTCCGTTAGAATCCTTAGAATTTCAGATAAACAGACTCGCACTCTGAAGATAAAAATGTTTTATTCCGTTTAGTGTTGCCACTATCGTTGAGTTTTTTAATCAAAAATTCGTTAAAGTTGTACAAAATAGGAAATCTATATATATAAAGAAGAAAGTCTGCGTGTGTGTTTTTTCGCTAATAACTCAGTCACTATTACAGCTATCGTCGCCAAGCTTTCTACAATTCGTTCTGGATCCTGGAAAAGATCAACTTCCATGTTTTTCAAATAAAAAAAACTAAGATGAGAGATATTAATCAAAAACTCGAGAAAACGATATTTTTCTCTCTCATTTTTCCGAGTGGCAACAATCTCGCAAGCTGGAGATGAAAAATCTGCTTTATTTGGAAAGTTTTTGCCACTACTCGCTTTCAAATCTTAGAGTTTGTTAATAAGAAATTTCGAAACACGTTTTTTCTAAAAAAGTTTCATTGCCAAATATTAAATACATTATTCTCGATTCCAAAAATTCGTGGGAAGCCATTTCGACTATTCCCATTTTCGCGCGACTTTAATCAGCGAAATATTAATTAAAAACTCTGAAAGCGCTAATTTTGGCAATAATTTTTTCGAGTGTCAACAGTCCGCGCGTTAAAGATAAAAATGCTTTATTTCGAAAAGTGTTGCTATTGCTCTCTTTCAAATCTTAAAGAGTTTGTTAGTCAAACAAAATCTATATATATAAAGAAAAATGTCTGTTTGTGTGTTTGTTTGTTCGTGTTATTGATTTCTGATCAATAACACGAATTTATGATCGATAGTTTGCAACATTTAATCGACTAAAATTGCATATAAGGGAAATATTGGATGGAACTTGAGTTATTACGATCATTTGACTAGAAAAACGAAAATCATTAAAAACTGCGCGCCGTTGTTGCTGATATAATGAGAGAGAATTAAGTTTTCTACCGAAATTTTTTATGTGGGTTCCATATCGCATCAGACTGAAAAATGTATGACTATGAATCGTATTTTTTTCATCATTATTAGAGAAGGATTACAGCGGTATCATTCTCTCTGTTGTTAGATACATTACTCTCAATCTAACTTAACTGGCATCAGGTACTTCCGCTAGTAGATAATAAAGCGAATTCGAAATTCGGTCTCCAGGTGCCCCGTACTACGGTGGAGGAATACATTATTCAATATTTGATAGCTCTAGATACCGTTGTTTTTTCACAATAAGAGAAACATGCATATATTCATGCAGATTCTTCATTATTTAATTTCTTTAAATATATTATAGGGCAAAAAGTGATTCAATGCTTTTAGTGATTTGATGCAAATTGCCCTTTCAAGACTTGTAGCCTTACAGGGTTAACGCCTCTTTGGGCTACAAAAAATTTATATTTTAAATAGCACACAATTAGAAAACTTGCTTCCCTGAAAAAAAAAAGCAAATGGAAAATTAATTGAAATTTGTTTTATTTCAGAAAGTATTTTACTAATTTCATTTCTGAAATAGTTTCATGAACAGATGTCTCTTATCCTTTCGTCAATGAAGTGTTCTTCACTTTCTGTTTTAGAAAGGTGCCGTATTTACCTACTGTATGTTTCTTTTAGCAGAAGATTCTGAAACATTTTAAATATTCAAGTAATTTTGCCAAAGTATTCAGAAAGCGAATTCCTTGACTTTTAAAATCGATACTTTGATTGCTTGCGTCTTACCAAATGATTTGTTCAAGGACATTGGGCTGCAGACGTTTAGTGAAGAGCAATAATAGTGAAGAGCTTCAAGAAAATGGGAATATCTAACACTCATGATGGCTTTGAAAATCATTGCACGTGAGAAAACAGACTGAAGGGTGACGAAGATGATGACAGTGGTGACGAGGACAACGACTTGCAATCTGAGACGACACAGACAACAGCTCCAGTAGCATTAAATGATTTGAGATCTAGGGAGCACCAGTGAACAACAATAAGAATGGGAGCGATTCAAGATACAAGGGAATAGATATTTCAGATATTTTATTAGGTATTGTGTAGAGTCATCAGGTTATATCGATGCAGAGACGTGAAAAATGGGCAGTGCCCTCGCCGGGATACGAACACCTGACCTCCCAACTGCTAGCTAGACATGCTGCCGGTTACACCACGAAAGCATGCAGTAAGAAGCATGCAGAAAATGCCTTGTTATTGTAATTGTTCTTATTATAACCACGTCATTAGAAATTAAATTATTCAAACAATTTTCCCCTCACAAGTTTTGTACGATATAAAGTAAGTAGAGTAAGTTTGTACGATTAGTATAAAAAAGTGGGAAAAGAGAGTTAATATAATATTAATGGAAAGGAAATTGAAATTTTATAGTAATCAGTTCTGTTCATTATCATTTTTCATTTTTGTTTCAGTTTGCTAGAACTATTAAAGTTTAAAACTTTGTCCTTCCAAACAAAAAACTTTCTAATATATTGTTTCTCTTTCCTTTATGCTTTATGTCAGTGTCTGAAACTTGAAACTGAAATTACACTCTGGGCGAATGACGATCTGAAAATAGCTGACGAGTCAGATTTTTTTTCCTTCCCCAAAAGGAAAATTTATGTTTTAAATATTTTAAGTTTTGCTTAATAAATACTTATCGAAACATACATAAAAAATAAAAATGATACCGCAAAGGAAATTTTGTTGGTTACATTTTGTAATTCCAAAATGTTGAGAGTTAAATATTAAATTCTGAGCAAAAAAGATGATAAAACTTACATCTAAAAATCGCTTTAGCTTTAGAATTCTAATTCAACATT
>KK119562.1:1863-13030 GCA_000611955.2 Stegodyphus mimosarum
TTTTTAATTAATATCTCGGCTAATTAAAGTCGGAGAATTAAGCGAATGGTCAAAATGGCCTCCCACGGACCTCCCGAATCCAACGATACCTTCCGCTAAGCTCTGCACCCAGCCGTTCCGAAGAAGATGAGGTTACAAACAAACAAACACACAAACAAACAGACGCGCACGGATTTTAATATAGTAGAAGATAGAATACTGCATTTGAAACTGGTAGTAATAATAATGTTACTAAACATATAAATAAAAGAAAAAATGGGGTATTTTTTAGTGAAAAGGGGTTTTGTCTCTGAAGACTATTGTTTTCGTTTTGCGATTTTGGGCATCTGGAAGCCCAAATTTCACATTTGGAATTTGTTTTATTAACGATTTCGCATTTTGTAAAACTTTAACAAATATTTGATTAACAAACTCAAGGATTTCAAAGCAAGCAATGGCAACGTTGCGCAGAAGAAACATTTTTATCTGCGGCGCGTGAGACTGTGTATAGGAAATTCTAAAGATATGCTCAGTTTAAAATTATTTTGCCATATTGTCCTTTAATTGAATTTTATGGATTAAGTGCGAATAATATGATATTTAATAAATAAAGGTAACACACAAAATAAATGTTAAAAAAACGCGCCTTTGGACGTAATTTAAAATCTGAAACATTTCACATCATTTTTTTAATTTTTTTTTAAGTTCAAATTGGCTTTGTGCCTGAAGGACTATTGTTTTCGTTTTGTAATTTTGCTTCGAATTACACTGTATGTCCGTTTCACTTTTCAAATTGATGTTGCCACAAAATATGATCGCCTTGTATTATATTCGAAGAAATTCAATAATGAAGAATCTGCATAAATGTACGTGTTTCTCGCATTGTGATAACACAACGGTACCTAGATCCATCAGATTTTGAATCCTACTTCGAATTTGGGCATCGGGAAGCCCAAATCTGGAATTTGGAATTTGTTTTATTATCGATTTAATATTCTGTAAAACTTTAACTAATTTTTGATTAACATACTCAAGGACTTCAAAGCGAGCAATGGGAATGTTGTACAGTAAAAAACATTTTGATCTCCAGCGCGTAAGACTGTGTATCGGATATGCTCAATTTAAAATTATTTTGCGATGTTGGTTTTTGAATGGAGTTTTATGGTTTGAACATGACATTTAATAAATAAAGGTAACGCACAAAATGTTAAAAATCGCCCTTTGGACGTAATTTAAAATCTGAAACCATTCAGATTAACTCTTTTTTTTAATTCGCAATCAAGGGGTTAAAGAATATTTCATTGGGTCACCTACGCATAAGACTTGTAACAGCATTTCTCGCAAGTAATAATATTTTCTGTTTTCTAAAGACACAAATTTCGAGAATTAAAACAATAATTAGGTAAATAAAAAAACTCTTCTCAGATATTACATTACGCCCAAAGGGGCTTTTTTTAACGTTTTGTGTGCTACCTTTATTTATTAAATATCATGTTCTTCGCACTTAAACCATGAAATTCAATACGACAGCAATATCGCAAAATAATTTTATAATGCGCATATCTTTTTTATCATATAATTTCCGATTATATGTCTCGTGCTCCGCAGCCTTTTTTTCTTTTTTCCGTACTGTGTTGCCATTGATCTCTTTGAAATCATTGAGTTCGTTAATCAAAATACTTTAATAAGAAATCGATAATAAAGCAAATTTCAAATTTCAAATTAGGGCTGGCTTCCAGATGCCCATATTCGGGATGACCCGTTGTTACATTTATGCAGATTATTCATTATTTAATTTAACATACATTTATGCAGATTGGATGCAATGATATTTATGCACATTGGATTTATTCAGATTGGATTATGGAATGCAACATACATATATTTATGCAGATTCTTCATTATTTAATTTCTTTAAATATAAAGCATGGCTATAATATATAGTATCAACAATTTGAAACGTCAAACGGGCATTTAAAGTTTTTAAAGCAAAATGCCAAAAGGAAATTAACAGCCCTTCTGGGTAGGAGCCTTTAGGAGTAATAAAAATTAAGATTTTATGAATAATAAATACTAATTAAAGGTGAAAAACTCATAACTGATAATCTTGATATCTGTGTGTTTCTTATGTAGCTATATCGATGATGTGATTGAAAGTTCATGTTAAATAAAAGACATAAGTTATTTACAAGGTCACACCTACATTCTCAAGAAATACAGCAAGATCAAGACATTAGCGTGCAGCCAATTACAAAACATATGAAGTTAAAAACTAGTTTGAGTAGTAAAACATAAATGTTTAAACAAATCACTAGATATACGGTAAATTGCATCGAAACGCATTACTAAAAAAAATAAAACAGTGTTATTAAAACCAGCTTCCAGTTTTAATTTTATAAGAATTTATAGCGTATTGTTTCCCATTGCTTGCCAGTTATGGAACATTACATTATGTAACCTGCGAATTTGTTGTTTACAATATGTCAGTTTTCTGATTGCGAATTATGGAATATTGCATTATGTAACCAGCGCATTTGTTGTTTACAAAATGTCAGTTTTCTAATGTACTACCATTTGAAATTCCGTAAAATTTTTAATTTACGTCCCACCCTCAGAAAACCGGATGTTTGATAATTTATAATTATTTCACTTTATTGTGAACTTCTGATCGTTCCTGTCGTTTATAATTTTTTTAATTCATGTTTTTTAACAAATATTTATATTATTCCTCTAATTAATAAAACATATTTCAATTACTATATACTATTATGTATCTTGATAACACATGTCCCAGTAAGCTTTTAAATAACTCATCTTTCTTTATATATTGCTGAATTTGTTTTTCTAATTTTAAAATTAAATTAAAGAGTTTCTACACAAAATTGAACTCAAACTTGGAAAAATTTTAAAACTGGAAGTTTAAAAAGGGTGGCTTGTATATTGGTAGCATTATATAGCACAATCAAAATAATGCAAGCGCAAAGCAAAAAACGAAATTATGTTAGGTTTCAAACATCAAAACTAAGTTTACATTTAATAGATGGATCAACTAATTTAAAATGAGGAAAATTATACTGCACATGTTTTTAAAATGAGATGCCTTATTCAAATTTATGTAGAAATTAAATTGAAAATGGTTCCAAAATAGTGAATGACAGTTTTATCTAACTCATGCTTTTAACAAACTGTGAAGCTCCTGCAATTCTTATTTATATTATGAAATATAAAATAATATTTAGAAAGACATTACAAATTTTCATTCCAATATTTCCTTTCCTTTTTTATGTGCAAATAGTGAATTCTTATTCTAAAATCATTTTACGTTTTAAACAATGTTATGCGATTTAATCAATCACTTTCAAAAACATTTTGATTTTGGAAAAGAATTTTATATACAAAATAAGTGTTTTTGGGGTGTGATAACGAAGCAAACATTTTTAACAAATAGTTAAAACTATATCATTAAATGTATAATTTGTGTGCAAGATTGCAATTATATGATATTTAAAAAGCTATATGCTCAAGTTTCCTGGAATTTATTTATTAAAAATAGCATTTTTATAGGATAGATTTTCTGATTCCATCTGCATTTTCTTGCTGAATTGATGTATAGTTCTTATCGCGATTTTAATATTTCGAAGCATTAATAAAAGTCATTTTTGTCTTTTTTTCTGCAGCTGTGCTTCATTTCGTAACTTCATTTGCAATTTCAAACCTTTCCCCATTTCGTTTCATTCCCAAATTCGGGAACGGAAAATAATAGTAGGAAGCTTAAAATAGGTAGTAAATTATAGGGACGAAAGCTTTAGCTCACAGAAGTCGAAAACGATGACTTCTGTGAACTGATGCAATAACGAGCGAAGAAGAGAAAAGAATGGGTCTGTATGTTATGCTGAAACACATAAGCTTTTCAGTTTTTCTAGCTGGAAAGGTTTCCTCTGAATCCGTTCATTAAGTCACATCATAATATCATATTAGAGCAGGCCATTGACAGTTTGCCCTCGAGAAAACAAATTCTTTACAAACAGGTCCTTTGATGTTAAAACATTAAGTAAAATAAAATAACAGCAGTTGTCATTTCATCCCAGATGGCACTGCTATGCATTTCGGATGGTACTTTCATACCTGCCGTGGTGAATTCAGCGACTTTCACTGATACAACCCTTATGCCGTTTCAGTTTATTTTAATATAAAGTGCATAGTGTCATTCACATTTGATTCATTTTATGTTCCGTAATGATCTGATCAACAACATTAAGTTTATTTTTACATATTAATTTTAAGCATGAATTTCGCCGCAATGCGTTGCATTCGCGCGGTCTATCAATTAAAATTTGCCAGTAAGTCTTTGAAGGCAAACTAAGATCTTCACAATGGTCGTTGAATGTTAATGTTAAATTGATTTTGTTTTTGTGAACGTTTTTCGCAAAACCTCACTCCATTTGTGTCAGTGCTTCCACTAAAATGGTCAGCTGGAGTAGTCAGCTGACGTTTCTTCGTTTTAAATTCGCTTGAATCACATCGATTTTGTGGTTGTCTAAATGCAATATTCACAAATTTCTAGCTTAACATTTACTGGACCTTTGCTACCATTATACCCAATTTGAAACAAAATTCCAAAACAAATTATTTTCTTTTCGAGAACTTTCGGGTGACAAGTTGTGTCATTGATAGGGAATCCACTCTGCACGGTGCATGATTTCGATGCCTTTTGATTTTACTGAGAAAACTAATATAATTTCGATATAATACCCAATACGTTACCGTAAAATTATGTAAATATCAATGTTTATTTCATAGAACAGGACTCTGGTTTTCACGTAGTTTGAGTGCTATGTATAGTTTCCTTTGTTATATTTCTTTTTTATTTACTGCAACGTATCCAATAACTGTAAAATAATTTATCGTTTAATAGATAGTGTGGCCTTGATTTTGTTTAAAAGTGGGTTATTTTGTAATTGCATTGTATTGCAATAACGATTCTGAACAAATTAAATATGAAAGTTTGCTATGGATCTGAAATCTCATTCCGCTTAGGAGACTCTTTGTCTTGAAATAGTTAGATGAGAAGCAAATTTCAAACTGTTTCTCAATGAATCGATGCTGTTTAACTTCCTGTGAAGCTTAACTAATTCAAATAACTTCTATCTGAAGGAATGTATAACAAACATTTGTAATTTAAAGATCGTAAATTAGCATATAGCAGATGCAAAATTTCGGATGTTATTACTTTTGCAAAAGACAACTGCATCAGTTTGTCTCAAGTTAAAGTTGTATTTTTAAGAATTTGCATAAAAACAAAGTTTATATCTGTGTTCAAGGAAGCTGTGTACATATTCTTCAGTAAATGATAATTTGTTAATTTTCACTAATATAAGCGTTTAATATCATTATTATTACTTTTGTTCGTAACTTTTATTTCCTGCAAAAGTTGTTTTTATGGTTGACACTCTCTTTTTAGGATTGCATACAAAAATTAAGTATGACATAGTTGTGGCCAAACATCAAATATGATTAAGATAACCAATCGTTTCAGATATACTTTATTGGCCCATACTTGCAACGAGATGTCAATGTACTCATTTAGTTAATATAGAAACTAGCTTGTTGAGAATGCAAATCAGAAGCACCAGAGCACGTTGTTCACAAACGAAGGTGCATGAGATGTTTTATTTTCTTTCGATGTCACAAAAGTGCTGTTTCCAAAACCGCGGTGCCTAAAGTATGTTTCCTTCATTCTACCATTCATAAGTTGCAATATTTCTAACTATGTTTCTGTATGTCATAAGGTAACAAACAATATTGAAACAATATTGAAAATTGCGTTCCCTAAACTATATTAATCATGTGATAAGTATTTTATTAACTGATGTTTTCGCTGTTATTATTATGGTGACTTGCTTGAATTGTCTTATAAACATCAAATCAAATTCATGATTTTTATCAGGGCAAGAAAGGAGAGGGAAAACCATGTCGTTGGCTTTAAGGCCTTGAACACCTTACTGGCGATAGTATTGTTACGTTTTTCTCTTTTCCGTACGTACGTGAAGGGTTCGCGGATTTGGAGTGATTAACGACGACACTTGATGAAGTACCAAGACACACTTTAGTAGCCAGTATTTTGCAACACAGCTCCAAAACTACGCTTACAGTTGTCGAAGAACTACTATAAACACGCTGAGACAATCAGCGACATAGCCTTCAGGCTATCAGACTATAACGGTGGAGACAGCTCACGCACAGCAGCAGAGTACAGCTTCCGACCCTGCTCAGTCGTTCTCGGAACTTACTCTTGAGACTCTCCACGCAGCAACTCCCAATGCACTCGACAATGAACTGGAGTACAGCTTGCGACTCGGTTCGGTCATTCTCGGAGCTCTAAGATGAAATTCGATCCAACTCACGATGCACTAAGGAACTCTCTCGATGCATTCGACGACCAACTCGGCCCTAAACTACAAGACATTCGCTCACTGAGTGACTATCAACTCGCTAGACAAAACACTGATTGAATCTCCGCTTACCAGCAGGGTTTATTTAGCTTTTGGCTTGTGTTCGAGAACATTCTGGGCTAAATCAATAAGAATTCGTTCCAGGAGGTTTTTAATCCGTCTATGGCATATGGCTCATTTTGTCGCCAAATAAACGATTTCTCGCTAAATGCCGCTAAACCCTGCCCTTCATTGCCATTTTTTGGCAACCCTAAGCCTGCTTTGTGGGGAAACTATCTTATCACGCCTAGAATTTCGTAACACTGCCCCCTCCCAAGGACTGCACGTCCCAGGCAGTACAATCCTTGATCAGAAGTATAATTCAATACAAACAAAAGGTAATAAAACAAACAAATAGCATAACTAAAGCAACACATATTTACACTATGTGCAAGTTATATACACAAATTAACACATAGCAATTTTCAATTATACTAATTAAAGTTCATAATAGATTTCAGTCTCAGGCTTTTTATTAAGTTATACCCGAGTCAAATACTTCTCCACTGCAGTTCTCAGATGTATTTCTGTTTTTTATATCACAGTCTGAATATTCAGTCTTTTCAAGATCACAAGATCGTCACCACTTCTCAATATCGATTCTTGACGAACTCCAGATGAAGCGCTCTCGGACCTTGTTCATATAGCCGAAATGCTCTCCTGTTGGGCTCCTATGTATTTCCTTCAGAACATCAGGTATTCGGTTTCGAGGAAGGAGCAGCTGCCATCTCTTATTAGTTCCATCGTCGCTTTCCCATAGTCGATATAAGACTCCATTTCGGAAGTGGAGTGAGTCCCAGGGAGCCTAGTACCTTTTAGTTGTAGGGCTGAAGATGGAAATGTCCTGCCACTTGAGTTTTGTACTGGATGACTCCTTCAGGTCTACTATTTCCTTAATGTCAGGATCCGACAGCTGATCTTCTCTAACTTTTTCATCATTCCACGGATCTGGATCGGTTGATGTTACTTGTCGGATGCTAAGATTCGCCAACCCGTACTTAGCCTCGGCTTTTGAGCTATGCCTGTAGTGTGCAGGACAAGGCTTCGGGGATAAAGCATTTGCATTTTCGTTGGAGGAGCCTTTAAGATCTTTTATCTCAAAGTAATATGCCTGGAGTCTTTGAATTCATCTGGCTATTTGTCCTTTAGGACTTTTGAAATTCAGTAGCCAGGTTAGGGAAGCATGATCGGTCCGCAATAAGAATTTTCTGGGAAGCATGATCGGTCCGCAATAAGAATTTTCTGCCATAGAGATAATGGTGGGAATGTTCTACAGCCTTCACGATAGAGAGCAATTCTTTACGGGTGACGCAATAATTTCGTTCTGGTTTGGGCAAGAACTTACTCCAATAGGTTATTACTCGCTCTTCACCATTATTCATTTGAGAAAGGACAGCTCCCACACTTTCGCTACTCGCATCTGTGTCTAACATAAATTTTTTGTCGATCTGGGGATATGCGAGCACGAGTTTAGGCGTTAATGCCGTATTCAATTGATCAAAGGACTTCTCGCATTTCTCTGTCCATACGAATTTTTGTTTACTCTCTGTTAATTTACGCAGAGGCCTTGCGATGTGGGAGAACCCCTTCACGAATCTTCTGTAATAGGTAGAGTCCCAGGAAGCTCCGTAGTTGATGGATATCTACAGGGCATTCTTAGTTCTTAACTGCCAATACCTTTTCTGGATCTGTGCGGAAACCTTCGGCAGTGATGACGTGCCGCAGATAGGTGACAGCAGAACAACTTGCATTTTCAAGGCCTCAGCTTGAGGTTAGCATCTTTCAATTTCTGCAATACCTTCCTGATATTTTCTAGATATTCCTCAAAACTACGGCTCACTATAATGATGTCATCTAGGTAGACCAGACATGATTCGTAAGATAGGCCACGAAGCACTGTCTCCATCAGGCGTTCAAATGTTGCAGGGAAGTGCAAATAGCATAACTTTAAACTGCCAGAGTCCTTGACCAGTAGTGAACGCAGTTTTCTGTCTATCATCGGGATGAATTTCTACTTGCTAGTATCCGCTCTTGAGATCCAGAGTGGAAAATCACTTGAGTCCTGATAGGTTGTTACAGCAGCGTCAATTCTAGGAAGAGGGTAACTGTCTTTCTTAGTCACATTATTTAGTCACCGGTATTCGACACAAAATCTTGTCGAGCCGTCTTTCTTCCGGACGAGAACTATAGGAGTGTGTGAATGGTGAAACCATGTGAATGGTTCGATGAGGTCATTTTCTTGCATCTCCGCAGAAGATTTCCAACCTCTTCCTGTTTTGCGAATGGTAGACGTGTGGAACGCTGCTTGATCGGAGAGTGATCCCCCGTATCAATTCGATGTTGCATCAGTTTTGTACGGCCAGCATGTCTGGATGTTCTAGAAAATAGATCTTCAAATTCTTTAATTGTTTTCTCAGCCGCACGTCTTTGTTCATGGGTTAAGTTCGCACTTTGAAGAAGTTCTTCCATTAATTTCCTACTTGCCTCAGTTGGAATTTCAAGTAGAGCTTTATAAACGCAAGTAACTGGAATGCATGCTGTTAGCACTTCCCCCTTTTCGATGGTTCTCGATCTGTGGGTAACATTCGCCACTCTCAAAGGGATGAAGCAATGCCTCGAGGCCACAAATATCTCCCTTGGGCTATTTTCGGGGTATTCAATTAGTCCAAATCTCAAGCTATTCTTTTCTATGGAGCCAGCTATAAATAATTCTGTCATCGGAGAAAGGGTGACATCTTTTTTTGTTGTTACCTGATGAGCTAAGGGAATGATGTCCTTCATTTCAAATGCAGTTATATCTTCTTTTGCAGACAGCATTTAGTTACACTTAAAATCCAGCGTAAAGCCGTACTTCTGCAAAATGTCCAGTCCGAGTATTAATTCGTCCGCTATGTTAGCGATGAAAGCCAAGTTCTGGTATGTCTCATTTCCGAAGGTAATGGAGATGTTAATTTTACCTTCATTCGGAATCTTATCACCTGTCACTGTTTGTAAAGTCACACAGAGCGGAGTCCAGCACAAAGTTTCGTTCAATTCCCAAACAACATCTGTTCCCACGACGGTGACATTTGCTCCCGTATGTATGATCATCTTACAAGGATGCTTATTCACGTATCCTTCGACGATCAGTCCGTTGTCTTTGCCACTCATTGAAGAGATTTGAAGAACTTTCGGAGGGGCTGCATCTCTTCCTGGCAATCTCCGCCCCATGAGATTGCCGCATTTTAGTTTCCCTCGTTTTGTCTCGCGGAAGCTCTCTCTCCCAGTCTTGATTCATATGACATTCCTGAGAAAATGTCCTTCCGATCCGCAGTTCCAGCACTTGATGATTTTATTTCCGGTACTGCGTTTATTTGGCCTTCTTAACGCCCCTCGAATCTCTCTTATTTCTTCTCTCAGTTTCGCGACATCAAAATTTGGATCTTTTATTTTAGACACTCTAATAGAATGGCGATCTCTTTGAATCGTTTGTTGAGCCGACTCGAACTTCATGGCGTAGACCAAGGCCGATTTTAGATCTTTCAGATCCGCCAATCTGAGAGCCTTCAGAATTTTCGCATCCCTGACTGCATCCACGGAATGCATCAGGGCCAAAGTTTCGCGGACATCAGATGGACAATCTGGGTATGCTTGATTCGCCAACCTCTCGATCTCAGTCGCCAGTTTTTGAAGGCTTTCCTTGATTTTCTGCTGGTCAGTTTTCAGTTGCAGACGGCTACAGTCCTTCGCGCACTTTTCCCCGAATCTCATTTCCACCGAATTTGAGAGGGTGTTGAAGTTTGAAAACTGATCTTCGGAGAGGGCTCCTAAGATGTCTGCAGCATCTACACGGAGTCATGCAGCCAACTGCTAAGCCTTCATGTGGAAGTCTCACATGTTAGTTTCCGCTACGATCGAAAACTGGGTCTTATATACACTCTGTGATGATTTTCCATCGTATGTGCTTGGTTTGATTACCGTATGGGAAAATATTGGGGAAAACGTTAAATCTACAGCTTCGTTCTTGGGTTCAGTAAGATTTTCTTTCGAAACATCTACATCTTTCCTGAATTTTCTCAATTTTTCTTCAAATCTTTCTTCCACAGCTGCTACTTTTGCTCCAGTATCCTCTTTTAGCTCCGTGATCTCGCTTTAAATCGTGTTCGGCTCCAGTGCAGCTCCTGACTCTGCTCGTACTCTCGAGACTCTCCACGCAACAACTCGCGATGCACTCGACGATGCACTGGAGTACAGCTTGCGACTCGGATCGGTCGTTCTCGGAGCTCTAAGACGAAACTCGATGTAACTCGCAATACATTAAGAAACTCTCTCGATGCATTAGACGACCAGCTCCGCAGTAGACTACAAGACACTCGCTCACTGCTGACTATCAACACGCTAGACGAGACACTGATTGAATCTCTGCGTACCAGCAGGGTTTATATAGCTTTTGGCTTGTGTTCGAGAACATTCTGGGCTGAACCAGTAAGAATTCGTTCCAGAAGGTTCTCCATCCGTCTATGACATATCGACAGTTTGTCGCCAAATGAGCGATTTCTTGCCAAAAGTGGCAATCCTGCCCTCCATTGCTACTTTCTGCAACCCCAAGCCTGCTTTGCGGGGAAGCTATCTTATCGCGCCTGGATATTTCGTAATAGTATGTATTTGCCTGATCCCGTTCTAATTTTAAAACAGAAACCTTCCGACATCCAGATGTC
>KK119562.1:13057-65625 GCA_000611955.2 Stegodyphus mimosarum
CAACACTTTACGCCCCCACACAAAAGCACTAAATATTTACAAATATCCATTTCTCAAACATTTTGTTTCACGAACTGGCAACGGATTGCATGTGTTTAATAAGAATATTGAAATGCTTGTGTGATTTTATATGATTTCAATACATATATCTGCTTAATAAGTTTTAAAAAGGGAACATTAGGACATCTTTGAGATGCTAGATTGTAATCTGAAGTTTCCAAACTGCAGGTTAATTTTAATCTCTTTTCAAAAATTCCTACCTCATGTTAAAATTTAAATTTTTGCATTCTCGCTACCTTGAAATTGTTATTTTTGCTTACATTCATCACACACAAATGTGAATTGCCACATTCAAAACGCTGAAAGTGATAAGGTCATCAGTGTACCTAAAAGTAAGATTAAATTTATCAATTTGATGACAATTTTTCTTAAAAGTAAGTTCTTGTGCAAAATGAAAAAGTTTGCAAGCAGAGATTGAATACTTGGTGCCCTTGCGAATTCCGTTAATTTAAAAGAAACTTTTAATATTTTATAGAATATTTACTAAATTTATAGAACATTGAACAGTTAGGTAATCCATTTATCAAAATTAAGTATGTTATTGAGTGCTGAAAATAATTCGAGAAGTTGGATAAGACTATTATAAATTTCTTTTAAAAGAAAAAGTGCATAGAGTTTCAAAATTATAACTGTTAATATCATGTATAGAGTTTCAAAATTATAATTGTTAATATCGTAAACATATTAATTTTTAACTGTTGGGAACTTTTTTATTATTTTTAATAATCCAGTAAGGTTAAGTGCGTGTATTGGAATCATAGACCATCTGAAAGTAAATCTCTTTTATAATTTTTTCAGAGATAAAGCCAATGTTATTTTTACAACTTTTGGCACCATTTGCAATGAATCTGAATTTAATAAGTGTTTTATGAAATTTTGGAAGGACATAAATACTGTAAAATTTGTTATAGAAAGTTTTAATAGAAATTTTATTTATTTATTTATTTTGTGGAAGACGTTAAGTTTTTTTTAATGCTTTTTTGATCGTAATTAGAAGTTTTGTAGGTGACATTATTATCCAGTGCCCTACAAAATCTTCTCCCCGCATTACATTGTAATTTCACAATTTCAGTCTCATTACATCAAACTGTGATTCTGATTGACAAATCAATAATACTACACTAAAGTTTTTGAAAAATGCAACACTGTGAAGGAACTGTACAAGACAAAAAACAAAATGAACGTCGGAAATCAGTTCTTCGTATGTCCGCCATGCTGACCTATTAGATCCTGTACACGTAGTGGCATTGCATCATGCAGGTTCTGAATGTAATCCTGGAGAATGGAATTCCATATGGCTTGACGCCAAAGTTCAGTCTTAATGTAAGCCCCAGCAGCTGTACGAAACAGTCGCCGACCGATTTAAAACTTAGACATGCTCAATGGGCGACATATCCGAGGAAAAAACATGCCATGGAAGAAGCGAAACCCGCTGCAGCTAAGAAACACTGCACGGGCTTTATCCTATTGAAATACAACATCCGGAATGCGCCGAAGAATGAGGAGGACCTCTGGGTCCATAACTTCCCTTATACAGCGATCTTTGTTGCGGTTTTGCGCAGTCTGCACTAGTTGGGATCGACAATTATGTTCAGTAGTTCCTCACACCATGACGCCAGGAGTTTGTGCGCTATGACACTGGATAACATACTGTGGGAGCAGTTGTTCTTTTCCATGGCAACGTCTGACGCGTACTGTTCCATCACAATACTCCAGATTGTAGGAAGATTTATCGGAGAAAACAGCTTGTTGGCAAAGAGCACACCGCGCACTATGTTGCCGTGTCAATTGTAATCGGATGCGCTTGTGATTCAGTGACAGAGGAATTTTGCGTAGAGAAGCACTTGCACTCTTCATACTTCAGCAGACACAACGAAACGTAGAGCTAGACAACAAAACACTTGTAGCCGTGCTCCAATGTTTTGCTAACCCACGACAGAACGTTGTAAGAACCGTCACAGCTATACTGATGAGGTGCCTATCGTCCCGTGCCGTTGTGCTATTAAGTGACCTACTGCCAGGATTTCCTCTTGTTTGGTTTCTTCTGCACATTTCTTCCAAACACGCATCAGTGGGTTGGCATAAGGCAGCGTGCAAGCTGCGATTAATCGAAAAAAGTCCACGCTCTCACATACCGATATGCGGCGTCGTTCGAACTCCGTTGGCCCCCTCCACTGTTAACGAGGCATAGTGACCATTAATAACGGTCTCTGCATACAAAGGATGACAAATATATTTCAATGAAACTTTATAGGCCTTTATATACATGGAATAAGCAGACGTTTTAGATCACTTTGCAATCACTTTGTTATTCTAAACATTTGGATGTCTTACCGCACTTTTTGTTTCCTGTAAGTTTGGTTCAACTTGCATAATTCCTTCATAGTGCTGCAATTTTTACAAACATTAGTGTAGATTTCAGCAGTGAGATATTTAAGTAAATTAATAAATATCATTTCCTGCATTTTTTGCATCTATGATTTAAAACTTTGTCTCTAAAGATAAGCTCAATCATTATCGTGCAGAAGAAATACTTGTTAACGTTGTTAAATATCAGACAAAATAAGTCAACCAGTCTATTGAGAAAAAAAAATTATATTGTGCTTACCTCATTGAAAGAAAACACGTTGATCTTAACGTATCCATAAGAAATTTCTTGCCTAATGAACAAGGAAGAAAAATAAATTAAGAAAGTGAAAAAATAAAAGAAAAAGTTCGTTATACAGCAGAATGAAAATCACTCTTACAAAATCTAACAAGACAGGAAAGAAAAAGTATGGCTGACTTCATTAGTTGGCGGAAAAACAGGTAAAAAATTAAATTCAGATAAGGATATTGATTTTTTTAAGTACATTTTTTATGCAAGAACATTCAAAAAAAATTCCAGGTAATTTAGATGATGCTAAGAATTAGACATCCTCTGTTAGAAGTATGGTCCGCATATTAGGCGGAAAATATATTTTTAACAATATTTAACTTCCTGAATGACAGAACACTAATTACCTAGAGTTTATTTTCATAGGGGAAAACATGTTTTGACTTAATCATGAATATCATATCCATACAACAGCAGACAAAAACATATAATAAAAGTCGTTAAGCTCTGCTTGTAATGTTATGAAATTTGAGAATGAATACATTTTTTAAAGAACGGAATCACAGCGTATAAGCCATAAACAAATGAATCTAATTAAATATAACTTTTTTTAATTTTGTGCTTAGTATTATTGAAGTTCAGTTGGAAAATATAGAATTTAATAATAAAGTTATTAAACTTTTGTATCATTTGCATGACAAATCATAATACTGAATATATGTGTATTTTTATAAATTCGTGAGTGATAAGTACAAGAAGCACACAGTTTATGAATTAATAAACACAGCTGCATAACATATAGAGTAATATGTATTACATAATTTATCGAAAATATCAGAAAGGTTTGAATAAATTTATGTACTGTTATTATGAATTTGAGCTCGATGCCAGTAATAAAATCGCGTGGTTTCATGCAATAAACAATATATTTCAATATGTTTCTATCCTTTAAAATAATTTTTAATTGGCGAATTAATTTGTATCAAATTCCATAAAACAGTCCAGTTAATCAGAATAAATATTCGTAGTTAACGAGTTATTAATGTTAAGGTTTACTCTATTGGCCCTAACAAAAGCTGCAGTTTCTGTCTTTAAATTTCACGTCTAAAATTCATGTCTTTTTTTTTCTGAACAGTTGGATAATTACGTATGCTTTATGTGTGTTTGTCAGTTTTTCTCTTATACATTTACATTAATAAACTCTCGTTTGCCAAAAAAGTGTTGTAATTATGTCATTTAACTGTCTGTCTTAAAACTTTCAGCATATCAAGGATATATTGAATAAATCTAAGCACGTCTTTCACGCAAGTACTTTTATTTCAAAAAGAAATTCCAGAAATGAAAGGTCATGCTATGGGCGGGATCATCTTATAGTCATGCCAATACAATATATTCTGAAAGAGAACAAAACATTCTAAAACAAATAATTTTATGAGAAAAAGGGTATTTCATCGCTGCGAAAGCCGAAGCTACGTTTATGCAATTAATCCAATAACGATTCTCGCTTTAATGTTAAAAGGAAAATTTATTCCTAAGCAACGGATAATGTAATGCGTAGAAGCCAGGGTTGCCCAAATGGAAAGCTGATTGTGAGTGAAGGAATTCGTATGGAATCTAGCCAATGGAAATCTGAAAAATGACTTTCACAAAACAATAAATATATGCACCATAATCATGGTTATTAAAGTAAATAAATAAGTAAATACATGTAATAAAATTCTAAGAATCCGATTTCCGCTACATTAAAGCTGAGCTTGTAACTTTAATATATAATTTTTGTTATCATTCCTAAAATCTGTTAAGAGAGAACATAAAATCCATGCAGTGTTCCTTACATAGGATGGACGGTCAAATGTTTCGTAAAATGGGATACAGGAAACAATGGTAGGTTAATCGATATTCTTCTCAATCTTACAATAATGCTTTTCTCCCAGCGTTTCTGCTTTACAAGTAATTTTCAGAAAAACTATTCGTCACCGTCTTCTAAATTTAGTCATTGAAGGTGTACAGATGCATCAAATCCTGCGAAGCTATTTCTTCGGATTTTAAAAACCTCGAAGCGACCAAAAATTACTTAAGGCAAAGCCGGGACAAGGACGGGATATATGAGCCACTTTTCTCAGGTGAATGTGTGGGAAAGATGCTAAATTAACACGTTAAGCGCAGCGCCGAAATTGCTGTCCTTTCCATTCAGCCGGCAGAGAGTAAGGACTGGCGAGAATGAAGAGAGGACTATTTTTGTTTCAGCTTCTGTTTTTCTTTCGGACAGAGACAATGCTGCAGCCAATGAGCACGTGTACTAACGGCGAAAAAGAGACCTTATAATACGATTAGTTAAAAAAGATACGGAAGTGTAGCAACGATTTGGAATAGAAACTTTTGCTTTGTTCTTTAAAGTATTATTGCTCACCAGATCAAAAATGTTCGAAAGAGAAGGAGTTAGTGATACGGCGAGTAAATTATTTTTACCATGTAAAGATATCACAGAGTATTATCGTTATCATAATTGGTAGATGATAATTTATTAGACCAGCCAATGGAACTTGACAGTGACTATTGTGGCATAAGTGCTAACGAAACCAGAGACGAAAATGAATGGGTGAATTCAAAAGGCAATCGGCCAAATATTTTCTTTGTACAAGTAACTAAAGTGCCAAAAAAATAATTAAAATTAATAATTTTCAATTAATTAAAATAAGTAATTTTTAAATAAGTTTTAATGAATTTCATTGAAATTACTAAATTTTTAACTTTAGGGACAGACGCTTGCCCAATGGAAAATTCACTGTCGATCCCAGGAATCGACGCCGCCCTTGATGTATTAACTACGAAAAATTTGAAGTACGCTTTATAAACAGAATTATAATTGTTATCTTTCAAATCAGGAATCATCGTTATAAATAATCATATTTAAAACAAGAAACAAAGTCTACATTCTTGATACAATATCTCATTCTCTGCAGTACATGTAACATTCCCACTACATATTTCTCAATAATTTACACTATCAGGTTGCCTAAAGATTCAGTCTGGCCCACCATAGTTTCAGCATAATAAACAAAAAAAAAACACCTTAAGAATGAATTAATTAGTTACAACCATAATTGTCCCTTCCCTTATACGCTTGCAGGCAGAAACGTTTGAAAGCGAAATGTACACTGCGCAAAAATAAATAAATAAATAAAAAATAAATAAATAAATAAAAAATAAAATAAATAAAAATAAATAAAAGGATAGTTTAATATCTTAAACTCTATTGGGCCGACTGACGAAATTCAACTTGCGTTTCTCAGTATCGAAAGAATTATTAAATTTATAAATAGCATTGGTCTAATACACGTATTATTACACAAAATCGAACTTTTCTGAAATGGCATGCCAATCTTTTTCCACATTTCGATTCTAAGATTCAAGCTATGCCAAACTGTCAAATTTTGTAAAATTCGCAAGAGTAGCTTTTTAAAAAATTAACTCTCAAACGTTTAACTCCTAAATGATAATTGAATTTGGTGTATATTTATTAATATCTCCTTTTTTATTAAAGTTACTCGATTCCTTTTTCCAGAAATCACAATTTAGGCTTAATCTAAATATAATTCGCCCATTTTTAAAATTATATTTTTAGATTTGTACTTTTAAATTTTTTTAATAAATTTTTCGAGCAATGTTTTGTATTATTACCTATACAAGTTTTAACATCATTTTAAAGTAGATGTATTTCTAGCAACACCTGCAAAACATTAGAGTTTTTTTATTTAAAAGTTTATAAGGTATACATGAATTTACATACTGGCGCGTTTTGAAATTTAGCAGATTTGTTATAAGCGATAATAACTGCAAATATGGTTTCGCACTTTGTTAAAATTCTTTGAAAGTATGAACGATGACTCTTTTTCCGTTCGTGCATAATGAAAAAAAGAGAAAGGAAAGTAGGTTGCTATAATAAGAAATTC
This sequence comes from Stegodyphus mimosarum, assembly GCA_000611955.2. Lineage (NCBI taxonomy): Eukaryota > Metazoa > Arthropoda > Arachnida > Araneae > Eresidae > Stegodyphus > Stegodyphus mimosarum. The sequence continues at coordinate 19,667 of KK119562.1, forward strand.
GCCAAGGGAATTATTCTTAGCACAAACTTAAAACAAAAATGAGCCAAGCTAAATATTTGAATTTCTCCATAAATGTCGCACCAAATTTTACAAAATTTAATATTTAGGCATAATTTGAGTCTAACTATGGAACAAAATTAGTACGTCATTCAGAAAAAGTCCGATTTGGGGTCAAAATACCTATATTAGAACAATGCTATATATAAATTAAATAAATATCCTAAGTCACGCTTTCGAGACATGAAAAACACAATTTGAATTTCGTCATTTGGCCCGGTAGAACTGTCTTTTTTTTTCTCGCAGTGTACCTTGTTTAAGTTTTTTGTTATACCTTTCGAATAACGTCTGTCATTGACATAGGTGTATGAATTTAGTGCCAAATAATCTGCCTGTATCGAGTTAGTATTTATATATAATTTACTTTCAAATTTGAATTTAGCTATAATTTTCGAGATTTAATACCTGATGTTATTTTCTGTAGTCGATTGTTTTTGGAATGTATTGCTGGAGGTTAAGAAACTTGGCATTCCAATTTCATTTTTTGCAAAGATTAATATTAAAGAGTACAAATTAAGGGAAAATGAATGTACACGTTTATTGCTTCTATCGATAGTCGCGAGTTGCTTCTAAATATATGAAACATTATGCAGTAAAGCCCCATGAAGTAATCGATGACAGATGCTTGTTGTAGAGAAAAACATGAAATGGTATTAATCATATTAATGATAAAACTTTAAAAAATATTTTTCCTGGCAGCCGTCATTACTTAAAAATTGGTTCGTGATCGATATGTTGACCACGTTTTAACCATCACAACTCGCATACAAAGTTCTGTTCAAAATGAAATAAATCTTTCTTGTAAAAGAATTTTAGAGTTCGTCAACTGAAATCACTTTGCAAAGTAAATGATGTGTGAACATTAACGATTCTCCAATATGATAATACACCATATAAAAGAACTGGAGAATTATGTGCACGTTAGGAGTGAGGATTTTGTGGAGAAATTTTAAGAGGCAATCAGCTCTCATTTAATTTACATACAAATAAAATCAAACAGTTAGCTTGTGCATAGGAGACAAATGATCAGCATTCAACGGTTTTATTGACTTGGCTGCAAGCGATTATCCTCTTTAACAGGAAAGTTCAGAATTTATAACTTGTTATTTACTTACTAAAAATGCTTTCAAAAACAGGACTGTTTATAAGATATCGGTTTATTTATTTGAACAAAGCAAGACAGTAAGATTTATCTACTTGAGGATAGAGAAACTTCTGGCTCGCATTTACCTTATGGAAGAAACTGTCGGAGAAAATGACGAAAACGACAAACAAGGAATATACTGTTTGTTGAGATTTTAACGTGCGTCAAGTTACTAATGTTCAAGTTACTAATGTTCTTCTCGGCTACTGGTAAAAAAAATGAAGGTTACGTGAAATATTTCAGAGGAAATGATAACAGGTTGGCCTATAATAAACATAAAAAATGGAAATTTTTATGAAACTCAAAAGTGAGTTTACTCACAGATTCGAAACAATGACGAAGATATGTCATGAATTCTAAGAAATTCAGAGTTTCGACTTTAAAATTACATATGTGGACAACACTGAGTAAATTTAGAAAAGTTGGAGTTTGAAATAAGAAAATTAACCGTATTAGCAAACTGCTGCAAAATTAAATAATGAAGGCGAACCCGATACCCATGAAATAAAATAAAACGTTTTCATTTAGATTTTCTTTTTTACGCTAAGCACTTGCTTTTCGAGCATTCGGCACTCCTAAGACCGTAAGTGGTAGCCATTTTATTGTGGAGGCACTAAATAGGCGGCAACCGTTACCTCCTATGAGGGGACAGACATTTAACATCCATGTCTTCTCTGGGATTCGAGCCCGAACCTTTCGGTATCGCAGTCTGCTTCCCTAACCACTATACCGTACAGTTAGAAAATTACAACGATTTTTAACTATGTTTTGAAAGTAAATCTTATTATCAGACTATAAATTACTAAATGGGATATTGATTCATATTTACATTACACATGGTGAAATTCAGGAAATTTTTCCACAGTCAGCCTATTTACAAAAATACAAATTTTGGTCTAACTTCCAGGTTTATCAGTGATAAAGCAAAAACAGGAAAAAGAACGAAATGCTATAAAACAGACGTTTAAAAATTCTTCCTGTTTTGATATATTATAAGTTTCCGCTTATCTCATATAAGAAAGAAACTAAATTACAAAATAAATGCTTGAAAAATTATTCAAATACTTTTTATATTAATTACATTGCTACTTACATTTTCCAAAGATTTTAAACTAATTTTAAATAACTTCTGAAAAATATATTTTTAAATTTTTACATTTTTAAACTGTTAACTTCGTATGCGTTATTTCTCTGCACATAAAACTCTGATTAAAAATTTGATTAAGATTTGCCGTATAAATTCCTATAATAGTTGTATTTGTTGAATACGGAAATGTGTAGGTATAGTTAACTTGTATTATAAACGGAAGCCGAAATGTTAACCATAAGTGAAAATGTATCTGGGCATGGCTTTGCCTGAAGCAAGATTGGATATCGAATGAGGCAACATTGTAATAACAGCAGTTACCTTACACTGTATTGCTTGCATTCTGAAGTTCATAAATTATTTCTTTTGTTAACTTCCCCTTTATTTTATTCTTTGCACAGCTACCTCATATTCTCCTGTAACTGTTTTTCTACTTTCAATGTAATTAATCAATGTAATTCAATGTGAATCAATGTGATTAATCAATCAAGAACATCAATTTGGCCTCCCAGAAAACACTAATTATAACTTTGCATAGTGAGGCTGAACACACAAACTTCTTGCTTACAGAAGATGAAGCATTTTTCTGGGTGTACTTTTCTGTTTATCTTTAGGATAACTATGACGAACTCGTATTTAATACATGTTCTCATATTTGTATAAACACTGTTCTGGATTACTCTGAACATGACCATAAATAAATTCGAAATCCTCACCCGACCTGCTTTCTATACCGCTACATTGTGGATACCCGTTAAGCGGTTACATTTAACATCATGATATCCTTTTTAAACTAGTTCTACACAACCAAATGAAATACACTTAGTCTATGAGCCTAATAGTCGCTTATCTATTTGATGTCATAATTCTTCTATTCTGGTTATAATTTACTATGTGAATGATGTGGTTGAACGGCTGGAGTGTAGATCATATTAATATTATTATAATATTATATTTCAAATCGAAACTTTGTTGCCTATTCGGAAGCTGTAGAATAGTCTTGAGCATATATTTAAAAAGTAGTATAAAGTAATATATATAGTAAAAAGTAATATATATCATCCATAAGGATTTCTACGAAATCCTTATGGATGATATATATTTAAAATATTAATATTTTATCAAGTTCAAACTTCTATTTCGGGCTTATATGGAATTTGGACTGGCGTGTTTCAGAATACTTTTAAAAATTAAATTCTGTACAATAAAATTGTCATAAATTCTTATATACAATAATAAACACCATGTAAGTTTTCCAAGTCACTCTTTTATCACTGCTTGATCTAAATTCTATTGAAGCAGCTCAGTTTATGTTTAGCTCTAGAAGTTTATTACTGATTGTGTTCAAGACTAATGAATGCAAGAATTCGGGAAATATTACCAAAGTGCCCTAAATTATATTTTAGGAAAATTTGAAACACCAGATCACAAGTTGGTTGGAATTAACATATTTCAATACTTTAGTTTTAAGCTTCAACGGAAGAAAATATTGCGATTTTAGTTCCATTCAAACTACCACTATGCAGCTATCTGTTTCAGTCGCACAGTGACGGCCCGTAGGTAGGTTTCATTAGGTTCATTTGTGCCGCACAATACCTGAAATGTGATAACCTTTGAGACTACATAGTGCGACAGGATGATCAAAAACATCTCTTTTCCAAATCTGTAATTTTGTGTTTTAAGATTGTTGATATCTGTTGTAATATTTTAAGTGAATATATAAGTCGCTTTTTCGGGCTCCGTGATGCTAGTTTTGGAGTTCAGCCCCCCAGCCGGTGTTGTGGCTAGTGACCCTGACTGCCGTGGCGATGAGCTCGGGTTCAAAACCTGGAAAACGCATGGTTGCAACTGTCCGTCTCTTCACAGGAGGCACCGGTGCCCACATATTAGGTGCTTCCATAACTGGAATGGTCACCACTTGCGGCCCATGTAGTGGCACAAGACTAATGGCTGTTATACAGCACCCGGCCATTAAAAAAATTGCCAGTTTTGAAAAAAAAATAGGATGTAGAAACATCCTCTTTTTCCTACTATCTGCAACCAATTTAACACATTAGATCCTCTCGTTTGAGGTTTTACTTCGGTGCACAGAGGTAAAAGACTAAACGGTGAGGCTTAACCTCGGAACCACACATAAGTGACAGCAGCTTTTTCTTATGGCGTTTATTTTAAAAAGTAAATATCTTTTTCAGGTTTCCAACATAATTTCGTAATTTCCAATGTAATTTCAAAAGAGACAGCTACTTTTGAAAACTAATACTCTTTAATATTGCATATATATCTTTATATATACTTATATCAGAAATCATTATGGAAGCTAAAAAATTACTTCGCTTCCATACTTAGGGAAATTACAGCGCTATCATATATTTTTATATCCTTTGAGAAGCAAAATATTTCTAGAGACGTTAATAATTTATAATCAGACATGAAAGTAAATCGCAAAGCTGATTAGCGTAAAGACATCTTCAGATGAATTCCTGCTTTGATACGGGAGAAAATATTAAAGCCAGAAATAATTAGAAAAGAAGAAAGAGAGAAATCTGGGGATGAGTGCAACTGGCCTTTAAATAATATTTTTAATAAATGAATAATAATGCAGATGGAGCACTTCAGTATTGCAACTAAACAAAAATCAGCTTTAAATTAGATATGATTTTAGTAAAAAAGATAAATACATTTCTAAAGAGTCTGATTCATGTCTCTTTTGTTTAATATTTGCGACACTCGGCCTACCCGTTGTAAAAAATCCAGTTAGATAGATTCTTCAGAAATGTGTTTGTTTATTTATTTTTACCAAAATCATATTTGATTTAAAGCTTATTTGCTTTTTAAAGGTGAGAGACGCATATAATAGTGCTCTTGGATATATTTCTCTACACTTCAAGAAGTCATTTGCTTCGAGAAATGTTTGCAAATTTTAAGTTCCTCTTTGTGACCGGTTGGAAAATTCTGTCTTAGATCATTTTAAAAAAATCGTTGCAGCATTTTAAATTCCTCCTTGCGACCGGTTGAAAAACCCTATCTTAGATCTTTTTTTTTAAAATTAGTTTCGAGTTCCGTCGTTTTCATGAAAATTTTATGAAGCTATTATTTTAATTGTTTTCATTGTTGAAGTATGAAGAATTAGTACTTTACGAAGGAAAAAATATATTAATAAATATAAACGAAAACAATCTGAGATGCTTCAGATTTTAAATTACGTCCAAAGGGGCATTTTTTGAACATTTCGTGTGTTACCGTTATTTAAATATCATGTTCTTCCCACTTAAACCATAAAATTCAGCTAAAGAACCATATGGCAAAATAATTTTAAACTGAGCATATCTTTAGAATTTCCTATACACAGTCTCATACGCTGGAGATAAAAATGTTTTTTCTGTACAACGTTGCCATTGCTCCCTTTGAAATGTTTGAGTTTGTTAATCAAAAATTCGTTAAATTTTTTCAAAATATGAAATCGATAATAAAACAAATTCCAAATTTCAAATTTGGGCTTCCAGATGCCCATATTCGTAGCAAGATTACGTCATTCAAAATTCGATGGCTCTAGGTACCGTCGTTTTATCACAATGCGAGAAACGTACATACATTTATCCACATTCTCCAATATTTAATTTCTTTAAATATAATACAAGGCTGCAATATTTGGTGGCAACAGTTTGATAGTGTACCGACATTTAATGGTTCCGATGCAAAATCGCAAACGAAAACAATAGTCCTTCAGAGACAAAGCCCCTTTGGACTAAAAATCTGTTATTGTATTATGTGTAAAATGGAATAAATATAAGAATTTTTTTATTAAATTCAGTAATAAAATTGAGCAATGAAAGAAATTCATTTCTTTTGCTCTGCTGGATTCAATAGATTTCATTGATGTAATTCAAGATTGTAGTTATATCTATGTACTTGATCTTGTCGCATGAATTAATACATCAGAAGCTTTCTCTGTAAATATGTAGAAAGAGCCATTGTTTAAGGTGACAGTTCTCGAATAGTTATCTATAATATAAATAATCCATTTCAGGCCGTTTTTCTCAAGTGTCGTCATTTCGATTGGGGAAGTAATTCCTGACTTCGAAGACTCAACATTTTTGATTCTCTACGCAATTTTCAATCATAGCATAGTACAGTGATAAAAAATGGAAATTGAAAAATTAAAGGGAAAAAAAACTAACTCATAATTAATATGTTCGGATATGTACTCGTAAAAGATATGGGTACTAGGCTTAAGACATTCAATCGTTGTATAGATGACTCCTTTTATGTATATAAACATACGAGGGTGAGTTTCAAATCGTTTACCCTCAATAAATAAAAACGTAGTATTAAATGCGATTAAGAAGTACTATTCTTTATCTATATGCATTTCTTCGAGAATATTACGTAGGGTAGCCCTGAAAAAACTCTGTAAGGGTATTTCACGATCGAGTTTTTTACCCTTTCAGTAGAGGATCAAAATTTATTTATAGTTATTTCATATCAAAAAACAAAAGTTATAATTTATGCGACACCTCGGTTCACAAATTTAATTCGCTCCTGGAGTTACTTATCATCCCAAAAGTTTATAAACGAAGCTAATTCCACTGCAGAAGTTAATGTAAAATAGATTAATTTGTTATTTACTCAGACATTATTACTTAATTAATAGCAGGACTTTGTTCCCAAGTCCTAATAAAACACAAACGCAAATATTTAAATAAACAAAAATGATAAATACCGTATTAAGCAAATAAAACGAACGAAAATGTAATTTAGTTTCACCACTATTCTACTATAAGAAATGAATGGCTTAAGTGGAAAATGATGAGAAGAAGAACATGTTAAATGTTACTTTTAATAAGGGATTCTTTTCCTTATAAATATCTGGTTTCCAAAATCTTCCTATGCCGTCTTCTTTCATCTCTTCCTTGTCTCTTAGCGCCACTCCAGTCAATGTAAGACTCACTGTGCTTTCCTTTCACTAAGAATTTGTACTGCGTTATTTGTTGTTGTCTACATTTCAAAATTGAGACTTGAGACACCGCATTGACATTGAAAATGTACATAGCGTTGTAAATTACTTACGCAGTAGATGACGTTGTAGAATGTCAAAGCGTTATCGCTAAGGGAAAACTTTGAATCCGCTCCCCTTTTTCAAATATTTCGCAGGTGGTGGAACTAGGTTCAACTAGGAACTGCTTTCTCCTTCGCTGACATTATTTCCTTCATTATTGCCTTATGTTGCAACTTCGAAAGTTGTTACAGTTCTCTCTTTAGCATAGTTTTATCCTTGTCTAGTAATTTCTCCACGAGCCTCTTGTTTTCAAACCACGAACCCAAGCCTAAAGCCACAATATTTTAGATAAGCAAAACGTTTCCTAAGTTCAAGAGCTTCAAAATTTTACCTGCAAAATAGTAATTTTAGTATAATTTCTTCTAAGCAAAATTCATACTCCCCTAAGGCACTTACTACTGTAAGTCCTTAATTATAGTTAAATGACTGAAAATATTAAAATGATGTTTCATGAAGTGCTTGAATGTTAATTTTGTGGCATATGTTATCTCGAAACCTCTTTGCAGATCCTTATATGTTGCCGACTTGAGTTTTTGTAACTGACACTCTCCTTCATCCGAGGCGTTTTTGTTGAGATACTTTCTTTTTTATAGTGTGAAACTTTAGCGTCTTAAGATTCCATTGTAAATTTACCATATTTTTCTTTATCACACTGATAAATGAAGTGCCATTTTGTACATTAAAACGAGATTTTTCAGTCCGTCTTGATCGATTGAAAGGAGGATAGCGTTTAGGAATGTGAAAATATTTCCTTTTTCATGGATAATGATTTGAAAATTCTAAAATTTCTTTTCTAACAGAAGGACATCCAGGTATCTATTTTACTGGACTGAAATTAGTACAGGAAGCACTATAGTATAACATATTAATTTATTCTTTATAAATCTCAGTCTAAAATTAACATCATGACAATTTGAAAAGTGAACCGGCATTTATAGTGGAACAACGCAAAATGCCAAAACTAAATTAATAGTCCTTCTGTTCAAATTGCCCCTTGGGACTAATAATTTTTACATAATATTTACAGGAAGGGAATATATCTAAGCAATCTATCTAAAATATGACTTACGAAATTAAAGAGACTGTTAAGCTTTTCAGAGCAGCAAACCCTATGAAGCAATGGTGATGTTGTGGAGATTTTAACTATAGATCTTCCGATTGCCGCTGGATGTGCTATTCACTTAAATCACGTGCAGGGGAAAATACGATAAATCCTTACATTCTCCTCCATATGAAGGGTGATTACACAGACACATGTAATAAATAATCCAAGTCTAGTAGGTGAGGAATTACACCCGTTACACTCCATATCGGGTGCGCTGTAGAAAACAAATGTTTCAGACCAGTCAGCATGAAAAATCAACTGGCTTCTCCTCGACATTCGAACTACATATCTTCCATTTACCAGTTCGATTTGACAAACACATACATTACCACAACATTTGATGGAGGGATGACATAATTCAAAAGAAAGGAATAAAAAAAGATAGGAAATGTATTAGAAAAACAAATTTGCCTGCACAAAAATGTTAAAGAATATTTTTTAGAATTTCTTTTAAATGCATTTAATACATGTATAAATACTGATTAAATTGCAAATGCAACCAAATATTATTCTGCATAAGAAAAACGGGCTTCGTTTCAATGCTAAACACAGATTTCTTTTATTCGTATTGAGCTTCCAAAAATGTAATAAATGAGATTCCAGAATTCATTAGTGTTTGGAAAGTTTATTACGACAAAATAATTTGCAGTCTCTAAGCTTTAGCTTATTGTGATGTTAATAACAAAACGCAAAAGCAAAAAGATTTCATCAATATCAGAATAACATACTACTTCGCAGAGAAAAGAAATCTTAAGCGTTTGTATTGTATCTTCGAAAAAAGAAACAGAATAAGAAAACTATTCATTGCCAGAAGCGTTTAATTTATCGTTTTGTGGCAACAAAACTGATGGTATTCTGGCAACTTGCCCAGAAACTTGGGATTGATTTTAGGCGCATTTTGCTCTGCAGGGCGTAGGTTTAAAAGTGTTATGTTAAATAATATCTGTTATAGTCTGTTACAAGCTTGAGTCACTGGCTAAAGCAATTCTGCTAATTAATTTAAGATGAGTCCGAAATGGAAACAATTATCGATTTCCAGGGCAATTTTTCAGACGCTTACTGTTTTCTCAATCGCGTTAACGGATTTTATTAACTCATTTTGTTGAGAAACATTTTACGAATGTTTATACACATTTATTCACATTCTTTATCCACTGTCTTGAAATCTTTAGATCTTTAATTTTCAAACAATAAATAATTAAATTTTAAAGTTAGAAAATGTTTCTTTTACAGCATCTGATGTGTAAATAGGTAACTTATATTGCAAAATGTAGTTTTTGTTTTCATACTATATTATGTGCGCCTGAAAAATTAAAGAGGTCCAACAGAGACTGAGCGGTAAAGACGCTGAAAACTGGTAGTTCGGTCCGGGGTTTGAATCCTGGCAAACTTCAGATTGCATGGGCATTTTCGTGATTTTCTCCATGTGTAACGTGTATACGAGCCAGTTTCCCTCAGAAAGTCCTCCATGAAGGCATTCCTCCCCTTAGGCAAATAGCCCCTGAGTGCTTTGTTATAACTAAATAAGCAAAACCAAACCTGAGAAATATAACTTAATGTAATTTTATTATATCTTCCATTTGTAGTTATACCTTACATAAGTAATTAAGTCACTCTGCTGAAGTAATAGTCAGCATTCTAGGCATTAACTCTGAAAATTCATATTTTCGAGTTAGATTACAGCAAGATTATCTTTTATTTTGTCATGGATTCTTTGTTCTCAGAATCCTAATTCTCTTCCTTTAAATATATTAGAAGCAATCGTAAGCAAGGATAAAGTTATAAATATAGCAAATATACGTATATAATGTATTATAAAAAGGAGTGGAAGGTTTTACTTACTTATAAATCTGTTATGTCTTTTACGATACGAAAACCACGTCTTGTGACCTCATAGGAAGATTAGAAAATTGTGCTAATATAGGGAGATATGTTTATACAACTAAGTGAGTTGTCGTATGGATTTATGGTACCAAATTTATACAAAAGCCAACTAACTCGAGATGATGGTGAATGTCTCACAGCTAACTAAAAAAATGATTTCACCGAAATCTAATAGCCTTTTTATATATGAAGATACACTGTTGGCCACCCAAACTGCAACACCAAGAAAGACAAGAGATATCACAACAAAATTTATTTAGTAGATAACATGTTGATCAAGTATCAAATGATTAAAATTATAGACTTCTGTGAAGTGTGGTTCCTTTCAGAATCAGTAGCCAGAGTAGCCCCCATTGTTGGAGATCACCGCTGCCACACGCCTCGGCATTGATTCAAAGAGAGTTTGGATGTGTTCTTGGGATACAGCAGACCGAGCAGCTTCCACACGTTGCCAAAGTTCATCTGGTGTGGCAGCCTGGGATGTAATCTGGGTCAATCGTTTAGCAACCATAGACCACATGTTTTCTATCGGCAAAATATCCGGAAAGCGAGCTGGCCAGGGAAGCAATACACTGACGATTAACGAAGAACCCTTGGACAATGCGTGCCACGTGTGGCCGCGCATTATCCTGTTGAAATATGGCTGTGGGCAAGCCCTGAAGTTAAGGAAGGACAACTGGCTCCAACACCTCGGAGATGTAGCGCTGGCTGTTTAAAGTGCCGGCAATGCGTGCTAGAGGAATGCGAGAGTGATATCCAATACCGCTCCATACCATAATAACCGGTGCAGGACCAGTGTGGCGGTGCATAACGCAGCTGTTCAGCATCTTCTCTCCACGGTGTCTCCAGACTCGAATCCGACCATAGTGGGGTTGCAGACAGAAGCGTGACTCGTCATTAAAGACAATTTCATTCCATTCTGCCGTCCACATCCTTCTTTCATCGCCCTATTGGCGGCGGAGACGTCTGTGGTTCTGCGTCATGGGTGGACGAAGCAATGGACGTCTTGCGGACAGACCATTCTGCTGTAAACGGCGTCGAATGATACGCGCAGACACTGGATGATTCGTTACAGACTGAATGTGATGTGCTATGGTTCGTACCTCCTGCATCCAACGGTCACATATCCACATTACAGTTGTTTGGTTTCGTCCAACATGACTACCGATTTCCCTAAAAGATATTCCGCACTCTCTGTAGGCCACTATCCTTCCTCTGTTGAACTCGGATACTTGATAGATGATCGCTGTTTCAACGAGACATAATTGATCGTTTTTTTGAAAAAAAAAACACAAGAAAAACAGAATTGCCGAACTTGAAATTGTCGAAAACTTCAAGCCTTAAATAAGTGGCTTTGAAGTGGCGCCACAGTCACACGTGATGTGCGTCTGCGCTGAAATTCCAGTTATCATACCCAATAGAGTGGTGACTGGGAGTCGCCTCTCGAGTACATTGGGTTAAAATAAATTCCTTCTTACACATTCTAGTTTCAAAGGCTGCTGGAAATTTTCGCTGCGGCATTTCTAGCACTGATAATAATTAGATAACTTAAAACAAGAAAAAATATGAAGAAATATGTATATTGATTTTAAATTGTTCAGTTTGTTAAGCAAGGTAATCTCGTAATATTTGAAAGGTAAATTAAAGAACATACATTACATCGAATGACAGCAACTGGAATACGGATATGTGGTTGGTTGTGGGGTGGGGTTGAATTAAGTTCCTTGAACTTCTTGTAAAGCTTTCCAGAGTGTACGTGTGATAAATACATGTAACTTAGAGCCACGTAACGATATAGATGATTTGGAAGTATCCGCTAACATCATTTCTAAGATCAAAACGTAGACAGCCAGGTTCGGAGATATGATAAGCTAAGCACAATACAGGATCATTTTTCGCATATCTATCGATCTAGCGGAGCGGTAAACAATAGCTGCATTTAAAATCGCAGTGAAGGTAACATAGTAACAGCAGAACGCCAGTTTTCTTCAATTACGAATCATATTATGCATGACACATTTTTGTACTGCAAGAAATAACAAAATAAAGAATTCAATCCTTCCATGCACCCCCACCAGTGGCCAAGTGGTGGTTAAGACCGTTGAACGCTAATTTCTTGACGTAGGTTCGAACTCAAGCCGAGTTAGAACTCAAGTCTGCATAGTTGGCTTTCGAGATTTTTTTCGCAGTAACCCTTAGAAAGTACTCCATGGAGGTATCCCTCTCCTTAAGTAAATAGCTCTCGTGTGCTTTACCAAGTGACCTAACTTAATTTATCCTCCAGTGCATCATACAACATTCCAGTTGTGTAGAAGTCAGCAAATAAATTCAGTAATCTGAAGCAGTACATTCATTTTACAACAAACCTTAGATGAAATAAGATATTCCAATATCCCTGCAGCCATTTTTAGATAAAGCGAAATCTGTGCATTCTTTTTTAAAGCAATACGTATTTTTCTTGATTAAGGTTTTTATAATGCGATATTCTAAACCATAATTATCTTTCATTTTCATCTACATTTTTAGCAGTATTGATTTAAATAATGCAGCTCAAATTCATAAGAATTAACAACTGGATATAGTTATATATTGAATGCGTTTTAAATCATATCAATTAGGTATATTATTAAATTTTAAAAAAATACGGTGTCACAGCACGCAATATTTGAATTTAGGGCTATTGTTTATTAACTGATTTTCTAAATATCACTTGGATGTATTGTCATTTAAATGAACTTTAGTTGATAATGACTAAATAAATCACTAAAATTTGTAGCATATGACACTTTTTTTCCTCTTTTGTATACTTTGAAATTCATCTAAGTGGTATAAAATTTCGCATTATAAAACATAATGAATAGTAGGCTATGATTATATTTTAATGTTCTAATTTTGGCACTGCATGGAGATATAATTTAAACTTTCATGAAACAATTTACATTTTATTCGTGCCAGATATCAATAAATATAAAATGTTAATCACAAGAAACACCTCTGTAACTTTACAAACGCGCCTGCACTTCATAATTAACTCACTACTAAGCACAATTTTTACTAAAATTTAAAATTGAAACTATAGCATATTGTTGTAACTGGCGAAGCACTGTTTAACCGATACCTAAGTATCGCTGGGACATACGTGCAGAAAAAATGAATTTTGATTTGTAGTACTATAAAAAACATGCAAGAAAAATTAAGTTAGGAAATTCGTTTCAAAGTATTTATTTTAAATATATTTTAAACAGTCATTTTTTTTCAATTAATAACAAATTAAAATATATCTTATTTAATTACCTAATGCGATACAATTTTTAATAAAAAAATAAAGGGGCAAACATTGGATTATACTGGTATAAATTAAAAAAATTCAGATTTTACACGTTGCCAATTATACCTAATAAAATATAATCTAAGGTTTCACATTACAGACCTTTCTATTTGTTGGAAAAACAAATAAGATTCTGTTTACAAACGATAAACGGAAAGTGATACTTTAATAATGCTCCTTACCATTTAAAACATGGAACTGGGGGGGGGGGAGGAGAATATGTCAGCCACATCAGACATGTTCTATTCTGTGATGTTTATTATAAATTCCTAACAATCCAATTTTCACATTTACTCTATTCTCGAGGTCCGTAGTTAAGATTATTTCAACTTTCAATATTCAATTTTAATATTCAATATTATCATTACGCTATTAATCAATATTATTTGAACTATAAGTATCAATCCTTGTTTGTTTATTTTAATTTAGACTATGACATAATTTTGTGTGAACTTTTAACATAATTACGTTTACCATCCAACTGCTTTGCCTACCATGAAATAATCTCTTTTTTTTTTTTTTTTTTTTGAGAAATTTTTTTTTTTTTTTTTTTTTGCAGGTAAGAAATTTGAGGATAATCTGTTGGAAGAAGTATGAAAATTCAAAGTAATTAATGTATTTCAATTTTAAAACTATGCGCATATAATAATGCGAAAGAAATGTTATTTATGCTATGAACATTACTTCACATAAATAACTATGAATAACATAAGATTTAAATTATGTGCATGAAAATTTTTTCTTTTTGCTTTCAAGTGTGGTACAAATCTAATAGCATATAATTTGAAATTTATAATATCCAAACAAGGAGAGAAATATATTTAATTAAATAAATTTTGACTTTAGTTTAAGGTAGCTACCTTTATTTTTAAATAAATCTTCTTTCTTACGAAAATATTAAGATACTGACATGTATTATTTAAAATTTATTTATGAAAGAAGAATCCTTATTTTTGCGATTAAAATAAATGTAAAAATAAAGGAGGCGTGAAGTAACACTAATGATTATATTTAAAAATATAAATTATTTCGATAAATTAATAAAGCTGAAAACTTATGAAGTACACAAAAAACCTACCTAACATTTTTCGTAATATGATCTGCCAAGATGTAACTATGCATAATTAAGAGATTTCAAGGATTTTGCAAAAAAACTTATTAAAAATGGACAGTTAAAAGTGGCCTATGATTTCGCCTATGAATAATACGACAAATCTTAACAAGCATGTAATTTTAGTGATTTATTCTTTATATTATCTATACATAAAGCATCATGATTTATGAAACGTTCATCGGACTTCAAACAAATACAGGCTGTCTGATAAGTCAAAAAGTATATTTAAACAGGAAATAGGTAATGTTGTCAATACCTGTATTTAAGCATATAATAGGTAACCCTGTAATATGGTTTTAAGAGTAATTATACCAGATAACAGAAGTTTATTATTCACAATTTATATTTCAAATTACTGAAGATGCCTCCATTTCTTAGCAAGGAAAAGGAAGACAAAATTTGAGCAGAGACGTGTAATTCCTCAGTTTTCCGTCAGTGTTTGACTTTCGAGGTCAAACACTGATGGAAAGCTGAGAGCTTTTGTGACTTATGACACCTTGTCTATGTAGAGTAAGTTCTCTTGACCAATATTTGTGCATACTGATGTTAAATAGTATACGTTGTTGGTTCCACCCTTTTTTATTTAACAGTTAAATGTGGGGAACCTCTTACATGGATAAGCGAATAACCGCTTGATTGTGTGAACAGAGATGTAAGACTTGAGAGGTTAATTACCTTTTATTTCTCAAAATAAGATTTAACACAGTAGGCGTTGCTGTGTGCTCCTAACTCAGAGCGCACAGCAAAGCTTCCAGTTGGGCTTGAACTCAAAGTAATTAGAACTAAAGCTTAGCTAATGCTTAGCTAAAAAGATAAAGCCGATGCTATCAAGATTCTAAGCAGTTGGTCCCTCTATCTCAATTAAGTAGGCGAAGCTTTTAAGGGCCTGAAGTGCGGCCGAGCTTAGTAATAGCTTAGAGAGAGAGGTAGCCCAAAAAGCAAACGCCAATTCCTTAGAGAGTCAGAAACGCTGGCTCTCTAACGAAATCAGTGAAACTTCGACTTAACTACTACTCTTACTCATTTGCAATAAACGCGATTCTGAAAACACATTCTGGTAGGAAACTGCAAGCCGAACATAGAAAGGATAGAAAAGTAGCTTTAACTAAAGATAACTGTTAAAAACTTAGGATAAACTTTACAACGTAATTAAATTTACATTACTGAATTGGAATTGGAAAGATCGAAAGAATTTAAAACGATGAATTGCAAGATTATTTAAAAAAAGAAACGCAAGAACAAGAAAAACGAATTTGAATTTATTTTGCTTGTTCTTATTGTTAATTCATTAGACAATTTAAAAATCCGATTAACAGTTTGTAAGTACGTAATGATAGTGAATTTTACATACATTAATTTTGTTTACCTGACTTCTCTCTTTTTGTTCTTTGTTCTATTGTTTGTAAGATTTTTGTTCTTTGTAACTTTCTGCCTAGCCATTGGAAATAAAAAAAAATGTTTACCAGTCGATTATTCTTTAGATCATCTTAAAGACGCTTGAAACTAAAGGTGCCTCTAATATTTGATCTTTGATTAAAGTTTTATTATTGCAGTAATTGATGTGTTTTATTTTATATTTGTTTTCTAGGAATATGCTGAATCAAGTAATGATAATTTATTACAGCGATGCAAACGCTGCTTAAAAACAATTTCAAACTCTTATTGTAGCAGGATTCCATAAGGAACTTAAACATCAAATTTAATCTGTAATTTTAATGGTTATTAAAATAGTTCAAGAAAACTTTAAAATAAACGAAAAACATTGTTACCTGTAATATATTTTCAAAGTTTTAAATTGCGAATTTACTTTGAATTAAATAAAGAGCCTTAAGTATTTGACATTTCTAGTATAGGCCTCAGTTCATCTACTGAAATATCTCCATTCCTTTGCCAAAGAATAATTTATTGATACCGAACCTTAGGGCAATTTATCATACAAAATCATCTTAGAAAAAAGATTAAACAGAAAAAATCCGCCGAGTTTACCCTGTAGTAAGTCATCTTTGTATTGCAGAAGAACGTGGAAAAGGTACCTATTCAACATTATTAAACAACATTAACGCTGGTGGTGGTAAAGTATTTTCTTGTATGCTCAATCTTTAGTTTCATATTTTCTTAGTATCAAAGATAAAAAATATTTTTGAAAATACTTTATCGACCTCTTTTTTATATACGGTTTCGGTTAATATTTGCTTTTAAAAAAAAAGTCTTGCGCAAATTTCCTTCTAAACCGTCATGCTATGAATGTTACTGTTCGTGACCTTTCCTCAACGGCAGAAAGCCAAAAAAACATCTGTATCTTTTGATCATATTATCATATTATATCTATTGTGACCTTATTAAATAATCAATATGTTTTGTTCACGGGGCAAAAATTTCTGATTGATCGATCACCTGTGCTCTGCTTGGTTTACACTCGATACTGTGAAGGTTTGAATTTTTCTTTTCTAGTGCACCAGTTTTTAAATTTCTTCGAAACGCTGAAGTCTAAGTTGTTTCTTCCTAACTTGTTTGTATTTAGTTGTTCCACAACTCTTCGGCAATTTTTCTCATTGAAATATTCGGAATACGTTTTACTTTGTTTTCTGATAACTTTCCGGTTTCGCGCAGTGGTTACTGCGCATTCCCTTCCCTTTCCCAGTCAAGTCTTCAGTATTTTTAAAAGTGTTTGATTGTGCAAGATAGTCAGTTTACTTTGATTCTTTTTCAGCAGACAATTAATTTCACGTTACCTCTTTCTTAGCGTGTCAAATTTTACATTGCAGTTCGTTTGCTGGTCATAACACTATATAGCAAAAATAAAATAACAAAACAAGAAATAAAAGTAAAAACTTCAAAACGTATTTTCATAAGGTCGTTTAATGCATAGAAATTTAATAGGAATAATATTGTCCTTCCAAACTTCATATGGGAAATGTCATTTTGTCCTGAATGCAATACATTTTAAAACATCTAATAAACTATTTTTATCATATAGAATATTCTATATCTTTTTATAAATCACTGTTCTTTACAATAAAATTTGTTTATTTATGAAGCACGAAAGGTAAAATTTTCATATACACAAATAATACGAAAAGAACTATGTTTTGTAGATGATATAAAATTCTAACATTTCTTACTCTTCATCCGTTTTCCAAAGAAAGCATTTCTTCATGAAATATCTCCTAATACCTTTCCAAACCGATAGAATTAAGATAACATGCAAACTGTTAATCATTTAGAAAAATGAGAAAAATAATTATTTTAAAGTTACAAAATTTTTTTCAATATTTTCAGCTCAGTTGAAGAGTAAAATGATGTTTTTTTAATTTATATTACAACATAATTTACCCTTCTATGAAGCCTCTTGAAGCTTCGTAACGAAACAAAGTTACTATAAGATTGGAAATTTGCGTTTTAAATTTTATGACACAAACTGTGAAAATAACTGGAAAATCTTCTTTTTAAAATTATAATTAATTTACAAAATGTCCCATTTTCTCTAGAATTTTGAGGATTGTCATGCATGTCAGAAACAATTTCAAATCTTATTTAGGAAATTAGGATGTCTTACAAGAACTCATAATTTTCATAATGCTTCTAACCTAGTAATTCGCATATCTTCAAAATGTTGTATATTTCCCAATTTTTGAAAAAACAGCAGTAAGTACAAATAGAAAAAAAGAAAACGTCTAATTACACAGTTAGCGATTACGTTTCAAGCCTGGTATTACGAAATGGTTAAGCAACCAATTTCATTCATATTAGTCTCGCTGCATCTAACCATCATATTAGTCTTGTTGCATCTAACCTTCATAAACCTATCAGGTTTTCTTCATATTACATTTATCCATAATGTTACCTCCTCATTGCTTCTTACTTGTCATCATCCACAATAAGACATTGACAAATATTGTATTTCGTAAGCGATTACGATATTTTGAAATACTAGATTAGAAATAGGTCCCCATCACGTGAAAGCTGAATTAGATTTTTCATTAAGTGCTCTAGGGAGAGAGAATAAGGAATCTAGAATAGCAGAAAAAAATTGAGCAGATTATGAATATTATTATATTATTAAATAATAATAATAATTGTTTATTATTATTACAATATTTATATTTATTATAATAATTGTTTATTATTATTACAATAATAATAAATTACCGGATTATTGTTTTTTAAAAGATGAATAATGTAAATCAGTTATTTTGCGCGTTTATATGCGTAAGAAGCATGTTTAAAAATAGCAGATACATTTGGCTCCGATACCGAAAGAGTATTTTTGCGATAGAAAATATTTCGTACCAGAGCGGTAAATCAATCAATGGATTTTTCTTCATTGTTAAATTTAAAATAATCCTGAATTATGAAATGAAATTTTTGTTTGAAAGCTGATAAACAACATAATTAAGAAACCTAAAAGTTAAGCACTTAAACAATACACTTAAAAAATACTAAAAAAAAAAACAAATCTGAAAGCTTTCAGATTTTATATTACTCCCAAAGGCACGTTGTTTTCATTTACATACACATACACGCTTAGAGAGCATCTGGGCTAAAGTTGCGGCTAAAAGGGCTTCTAGGTGTCCATATTTGGATGGAGGACTACGTTGTTCAAAATTTGAGGATCTAGATATCGTTGTTTTTTCAAAATGCGAAAAACATTCACGCAAATTCTTCATTATTTAATTTCTTAAAATATGTTGGAGGGCGATAATATTTGGTGACATCAGTTTGAAAAGTGAGTCAGACTTTTATAGCGATTCAACACAAAATCCCTTTTTGAGACTAATAGCCCTTCTGGTCTAACGTTCGTTTGGGCTAAAAATGTTCATTCTGTTTAAGCTTATTCTTTCAAGTTTCGTTTACTTGTATCTGCACACAAAAACTTTATTTGTTACCCTTTTACACTCATTGGCCAATGAGTCAGAAACCTTTGAGATTTTCATTTGAATTCGTGCTAGGGATGAAGTACGCAAATTTGTTTTATGACGTATGCAACTTAGAATCTATCATAATCGAACTTTTGTTAATCGAATAGGTTCATTGTAATAATCGTATAATGTGTTGTTGTAATTCTGTATTCAATACGAAAGTCTAGAATTAATGCAAAGTATCTCTGTAAATGTATTGCTAGGCTGGCTTCTGATGCGGGCTAACCGAACGCCCAGCGGGTACAGCAGTGCGGCGGAGCAATACCTGTGAAAGTCACTAATGAAGGTCTGGTGCTCCGTCCACTTTTACCTGTCCCTGTGGTTAGAATGTTAGTATAAGTAAGGTGTAAGAGATTTCACGGTGTTTCACGATTAATGAAATAAAATGGGAAAAACGACAGATCTTTTCCTATTTGAAAAAGGGCTTATTGTTGGTGCCCGTTTAACAGGGAATCTTCTCTAAAGCAGCCATATCAAAGGTTTTCAAAAGTTGGAATCAGAACCCACAGTCCTTGTCTCGAAGAAGTAACTGCGGTTCGAACACAGTTTTCCAAGAAAGTGGAATTCTCCGGCGAATTGTACGGCAGAACAGGGATTCTATTGGGCTTCAACTGACATAGATCATCAACCAAGGCTCTTCCCAACAGATTTCAGCGCGAACCATGCCCAGAGTATTGCAGAGGGTGGGTATGAGTGTGGTGTCGGGAAAGAAGACACTGGACATCTGAAGATTAGAAACGGGTAATATGGTGAGATGAATCACGTTAAACCTTGATGAAAGACGTCAAATTTGGCGAGAACCTCATGAAGTCAGGAATCCATCTTGCCTTACTCGCACTAAGCAAGGGTCTGGTTGGAATGTCATGATATTGAGCATGTTCTGCTAGCATGAAAATGGTGCCCTGGTGTTCCTCGAAGGTAAGCAAACAGTCACGGAATACCCAGATATATTAGCAGATCGAGTGCACTCTGCAATGTTGCATTTTTACCCTGATGTTGACGAATACTTCATGGACGATAATACAACTATGCATAGTGCCAGAAGTGTTCAAAATTGGTTCGCTAAACATCAGTCCGACTTCTAACACATTCCCTGGCCATCACAGAGCCCCGATCTTAACGCCATAGAAAATGTGTGGGATAGGGTGGAAAGACGCATCAGGCAGCACTCTCCTCTTCTATCTAATTTACAAGATTTAAAAAGCTGCATAGCCAATGCGTGGTATTCGTTGGATATAAATGTACTCCAGAAGTATGTAGACGCGATGCGCAAACGAAAGAGAGCAGTGATCTGTGCTAAACGTGGTCCAAAAAAAATATTGATTTTGGGTTCCCAATTCATTGGCCAATGTGTGTAACTCTCAGATTTCAGATTCGAGTTACATTTACACCTAAAAACGACGGTGTATAAGTTATAATGTGTTTCATTAAGTAACATGTTGTATTTAACTGAAGATGAAGCTTCCTTTAAATAAAGTTAATAACATGCAGCTCTGTTTGTCAAAGCTATAATTTTTAGTGATTTCATTAAAAGATGGTGTAAATAATTTTTTCATTTCTTACTACGAACGTTTGTGGTGTAACTCGTAGCACGTATGGCTAGTAGATGGAAGATCAGGAGCTCGAATACCAGGGAAAGTATCGTTATCATTTCATATTTCCTGCTTCAAATAAATGCCTAGTTGTACAATAATTTGGGATTTCCTTTAAAACAGTCATTAAGTGCTTTTTTCCTGCTTTGGCAACAGCAGAATGAGCCTATAATTTTTGCATACGTATTTTACGTCATCGAAAGCCAAGGACGGGATTTTAAACAGTTTTATTAGAACAGATGTTTGAGACAGTTTTATAATTTATACAGAAAAACGAACATGAATCTTCAAATTGTTTTACAATATAAGTAGCAAATTTCAATATGATCTCCTTTGGTTCTCCTATAGATCTCAAAACTGTATTCGATTTTAATCCACGTTAGCTGGATCTTGTTTGGTTTTGTTTAGTCTATTTAATTACTACAGAGCATACAAAGGCTATCTGTCTACTCGGCTCTTGTATCAATTATTCTCATTAAAAAATTTATTATGTCCCATTTTGGTTTTCAAAACAAACCTTTTATATATTTTTTTTTACTTTGATCCCACATGAAAAAGCACGTTATAGGTATTTAAAATCAAGTGCATCCTTTTCATACAGTACGTATGTAATGTAAAAAATAAAATAAATAAATAGTTAAATAAAGCTATTAATAAGCATCAGCATCAACAACTGCTGATTTTAGAAAATCATCCTTCAAAATTTTCGTTTATTTCATTTTTTATTAGTACATCATTTGCGCTTTCTCTAGAAAGAGATTTTACTCAGTATTTGCTACAATTTACAACATTTCAATTTAACTAGAACTTTTCTTTCAGAAATACGTACATTAAAAAAAACTACCCTCCAAAATTATTTTTGTAATAACATTCGACGTTCATAACACGATACGCGCTGAGCTTGAAATATGATATATGTCATCGCAAGAGAATAACGGGAAGGCCATGATTTATCTTTGTCATATAAACATAAATTTCTATGGAAAGACAAAAGTAGAAGTTCTAGCGGGGTCTAGAATCTTTATGTTTTATTTCATTTATTTACTTATTTTTCTAAATCACAAAATGTTTTAAATCATTGTTTGAAGCCATCTGAAGTTTGACTACCTAGAACTATTAGTTATCTAATAACGGGTAGTCTAGGAAGCTTTTTCCGAAGTTGCTTCACTGCTTTACAAGAAATTTTAAATGTCCATTCTTAGTTACGATGCAAACGGCAACGATAATTATAGCAGTGAATCAGCAATTAAAAGGTTTTATTGATAAACATTATTTAACAGAACGGCTCACAGAGTAGTTAGTGTACATTGTAACGAAGGTTTTTAAAGAAATCTCTCCATTTTGTACGAACAACAAACTTTGTTATTGAAAATTGCCAAAAAACGAAAAACATATTAAGCGCGTGCATCTTCAAGAGACGATGTTTTATGCGCGAGGTTTTTTACATTTCTAATTGGGTATTATATGAGTAGCATAGCAGAACAAAAAAGTCAAAAACAAAACGTTGCAACATATGACGCGAAACAAGATGTTGTAACATATAACATAGATTTTTAATACTAAAACATTCTTGAATAGTTCTTTAAAATCTTGGACTTTATTTATAACCTGATTAATACCATATTAATACCATAATTGTGAAGACACATTTATTAAACTAAAAAAGTGAAATTTTTAAAATCAATTCGATAAATTATCGTCTTGTTAAACACTACCGCCAGTTTTCCTGCACTAATTCCAGATAAAATCAGTGATGCCAAACGCCATTTGCTTCACTTTATAACACGTTCTTTATAAACAACACGCTCTTAAGACCTCAATACATTCAAAAAATATATTTGGAGCCATGCTGTCTGTCTAGCAGTTTTTACGCATGCGTAAGGAATAATCTAGCTACGTTCTGTATTATAAATAACAAAAATATGGTTCGTATTTGGAAATTACTCAAAATTTCCTATGTTTAATAAATTACGAACTGAGTTTGTTACTAAAACGAAGAAATTATGTTCAGTCTCTCGCTCTCTTCCTTTCAAAATTTATGTGTCGGATATTGGTTATCTGCTTCAGAAATTAAAGATGCAGGTTTTTAATTAGTATTTCCAATTTAATACTCCCCTTTCAGATTTATAACCCACTTAAATTGTAGATACCGAAAGGAAAATTAACAATAGACTTGTGAGGTTCATCTATTAATTTTTAACTAACAGTTCATTTTAAGTTGAAAAGCCTTTCTTATTTACTCTCTTTTCACCCACGCTTTTCATGCCAGAATGTAAATGAGACAGCGAGAGGTTTACTCAGGTTAAGGTAGAATGAAGTGCTATTTAAGCAAGTTTCGGAAGTTAGTTTTCAGAGCGTATCTGCCTAGTCTAGGTCATGTTGTCCTGTGTTTATTCGCGACTTACGTTAGTGGCATTGACGTGCTCTTGCCTTTAGACGTGTCTCTCCGGTTACTTTAGGCCAGAGCTTTTCCTGCGCGTTGAAGTATTCCGTGAGCCGTTAGACTAACCTGCGCACCTTGAAAATACTATTTATTACGCATTTCTATTAAGCCAGAAGTGTTGCCTTCTTGTAACCCATGTTGGATCATTTGTTAATTTTATGATTGAATAAAGGGTTTTATACACAATTCTTCTGATCTTTGTTTAGTTTCACTAGGTTCAAAGATAATTTTTCAACAACCTTTTAAAGGTTTATGTTCCCAAAGTACAGACTTTATAGACTGTTGGAAAATAATTACAGTCCCAGAAGTATATGAACTGATTTTGCTTAGGTAACTGAAAATTTCTCAAGCTAATTACGGGTGCGTGAAAAATTATATTCTGCCATTGATCAGTTTTCATTAACTCAAAAAATAATTTAAAATTCTTACTGTTTAGTTAAACGTTGTATCTTAAATTTCCTTTTTATTCAGATACATTTTCCTTACCAAATTCCGATTGTATGAAATAAAACGGTTCGATTTTATCTTAAATTTGTAGGGTTTATTTTAAATTGATAACGCTAAACAGTCCAAACCCCAACAGACGTAAAGCGAATTGTCGCTGTGACTGAAGTAACTACAGGAGATTTGAAAAGGTCTAAGCAAAGACTTTATTTAAACAGAACTTAGAGCATAACTGCACGTTCTTGTACCAACAGAATCAGTCCCAACTATTGGCAATGCAACTAAAGTAACATTCAGTTTCAAATTTAAAAAGTACACTAGAAGTCAAAGATTGCACAATTAAATTTAACTGGCTCAGAACTCGATTGCCGACATTTAAATTTGACACGCATGTTAAAATTTAAATGTCGGCACCAATAACCCAAAGCCGAATAATTACAAACTTATCAGAGCTAAGTAGCATGCCCGCGAAAGGAAAAAAAAACATTGTGTCGTGCAATGCAGAAACCTCAACTTAAGGTGGGGTTGTATACCTTCCAACACTTTTTTTAAAATTTTTAAGTTTGTAATTTAATTTTGGCTTTAAAATAATTAATGATGAAAAAATGAAGAAGCGGAGTTATTTATTGACCATTAATTTTGTATTTTTGGTGTAAAGTGAAAAAAAAACAGCAATATTTACAATAGATTAGAAACACTGTCAACAAAGTGTAGTATATTTTCATATTTTGTAAAATGCAAACTCATCACAATGATATTCTTAAGGACACAGCCTGTTATTTTAAAGCTAGGAAGTTATTTAAAAAATTTACAAGCTAGAATGTGTAATATAACAAAAAAAGTATTTTCTCATTAAAATTCACGCTTAACACATAATAACTTTATAAAAATGCATTTATCAACTAGTAAATGGTCTGTCTCCCTACATAAAGTGTTCGAAACATGTATACCAAATTTCATAAGATTTCAATCATAATGTTTAAAGATATTGTGTTTCCCGTTGGCATTAAAACACGAGAAATGAAAAACGAGATAAACGCATGTAAAGAATTCAAACACTCGATTACTTTCTTTTAATCACTTTGTAAACTTAAAATTTCCCTGATTTATAACTTACGTCCTCTTGTTTTTAGAATTTACATTTTTTTGCTATCTCGCAGCTTTTAAAATCTTTCTCTTCTTTTCAAAGCCAATCAGGGAATGTCGTTTTGCCTTGTCAATATGGTTAATATCAAACGTTTCATACTCGTTTGCAGTATAGTAACCAATATCTATACCTAATTTTCTAAGGATATTAAAGCAGCCTCTATAGCTAACATTGAATTGTATAGTGGCGTCATATACTCCAATTTCACTGTTTTTAGGCAGACGAAAACTTCTTTTGGTATGCTTTCCCAAATAAGACAGTTAAAGTTCTCGTTTGCATTCTGAGGTTTTCCATGCAAACATCTGCTCAACAGTTCACGTGAATACAGTTCTATATATGTAGGCTTTATTTTATTTAGTATGTTCTGTAGCAAAGCAGCATATGTTTCTTTGAGCAAAGTTTTAAGTCCCCAAAACAAACTCTGACACACCGACTTCGTTTTTTAAATATGTACATCTGGCGCACTTCCGGAATGCTTTTTGAGGAGAAGGTGTTAACAAAATTACTCTCTGACCTCATTTACATTCTGGTGAGGGCACAGAAAGGAGAAGTTATAGTAAGGGCTAAAATTCTAAAACTGGTTAATTTAAATAATAATCTTATAAGGTCGTTTTGCTTATGATTAGGTAGTTAGGATTTATTTAATTTATGTTATATTCCTGTCGCTACGTTTCACTTATATTTTCCGGATCTTTTTCGTACGATTTATTAAACGAGTGCTTCTCTCACATTTTATGCATGCTACGTTGCCTTTACTGAGAAATATAAACTTAATCTCAGTACCCTATAAATTATTAAAATTTTATTCTAGACTTGCTGGTCTTTATTCATTATTTAAAGTGACATGAAGTAAGTGTATTAATATGCGCAACAACTTGCATTTTGAAGCAACCTTTCAGAATATGCTGCATCGATGTTGTGTACTCAAAATCACAAATAGACATTATATGTATATTTTTTAAAACATAAATGGTAATGCAATTAAAGTACATATGCACTCATACATATTGTTTTTCATAATAAAACTAAAATCAGACTACTAATATTCAGTTGTTAGATGGATCAGTTTTTGGTTTTATCAAAATCCCTAAAAACGTAATAAATATTCATATATGAATAGTTGAGGACTCTAGCTATGAATAAAAAAGCAAACATGATATGATAAATTAAAATTTTCAAAACTATATAATTTTGCGAAGTTAGATGAGTTACCAAACTGCTTTAATATTAATCAAATCTCAAACAAGCGTACCGATTTTATAATCATATTATGTTTCTAGATAAGAGAAAGATAATAACCGGATGACGGGAGTAATTTAATGTAATTTCTGCGCACCACGGACATACTAAACCTTCAGCTGCTACCAATCTGCTCTCAATATTTTAGCATAATAATTATATCAGATGAGTTATTTTTTACCTTAGATATTGGTAAGCACCTAGTTTCTTAGTTAAATAATGCAAACAGTTTTCTAGCAGAGTACTAATCTTATTTAAAAATTTCTCTTTCGTGGCTAAATATGAATTTTAAAGTCAATATGCACATTTACTTTTATTATTTCTAACTATGTTCTAGACTATAGAGCTAATGTGCCTGCGTAAATCATCTCTTTATTTAATATCAGCTTTAATAGCTCAGTTCCAGGCCTTAATGTTTCCTTTTTATCAGTTTTATTTTCTCGATATCCCTTAAGTTAATAAACGCATTTTATTGTTGCACTGAAAAGTTTAAATATTCTCGTCGAAAAGGTAACGAGCATTATAGTTTTCAAACATAGTTCAAAAACATTTTAAATTAAATTGCCTGAAGAAAAGAAGACGTAAATTTCTAACATAAAAATGTGCATTTTATAAAGCCAGTGTTTTGAAATTTGATTACTTACTTCTCTGACTGTTTTTTAATGAAAAAATAAAATCATATTTGCCTAAATTTTTCGATAATTTGAATTTAAAATGCATTGGCTCGTCAGATGTTTAAACTGTTATAATGCCTCCTTTGAAATAATTGTTGCTTTACACGGTTTTTCTAAGTAGCTTTATTTAAAAATTAGAAGAATGCACTCGTTATAAATATTCTTACAAGTTTAATGTAAGTTTACTTATACAATTAATTATCACATTAAACGCCAATATGTATTTTGCTAATTACATACTCATTATGTTTTTTAAGACTATTTTACATACTCGTTATATTTCTAAAAGTAGTTTTGAATTATTTGGAGAAAACTCGCCTATGTGCAAGAGGGAAATTAGTAAAATAGATTTATCTATTTCTGTGAGGTTCTTACTTTTAGATTTTAATTAATTTAATTTTTTTAGATTTTAATTTAATCTCGTTAATTGCAATCTGTAATATTTAATGGTTATGATTTTTAATAGTAATAGCTAATTACAAACTGTAATAATTATTATATCTTTAAGGCATACACTTTGTAAAAAGATCAGAGTAAAATATAATTTTGTTCATTTCCTAATTCAGCTCAATTCAAATTAATTAATTTCTTTAAACTACAGACATAATTTATATTTATATCATCAAGAAAACCTTCTCGAGATGTCCAAGAATATCTAGAACTAGAAATTAATAAGTGAGTATATTAGAAGTGTTTTTTCTAGTAAAACATTATGCGTACCACTCTTCTTTGCTTCTTATGAATATTTATTCCAAGCCAAGGTTTTCACATTATACATTCAAGACGGTTACAACTAAAACAAGAATAAGAAAATTATGTTCCTTTCATTCACATAATTCCCAATTTTTTGTATTCATTTTGTTTGTAATGCGTTAGTTTAATTTTGAATTTTGTGCATTTCATGTTGTGTCGCAAAACATCATAGCATAAGCAAACTGCCTATGGTATTATCTTTTTCATTGTCATCAGCTGTTTTGTTGACTATTGCGAGGTTACATCCTAAGAAGCGTTATTGCGCAAAAAGAAAATGTTCTAAGTTTTTATATAATTGCTGTCGCGTAGCGGCTGTATTACCATGAGTCATGCAGCTTGTTGATGTAAATGTGAAGTTATAACGCAGAAATGAATTTTATCATTTACCAAAACAAGATAAAAATCAGTAAACCGCCGATGCAATATCTCCGTGCCGAGATAGCCTCTCTTACTCTAATCAAGCAGCCGGGAAAACTACACCGAGATTTCGCATGGCTCTATTAGATTAACTTCAGTATCTTCCATGTAACGAATTTCAAGTTTTCTACGTCATTTCCCTTTCATTTCCGTCCGAAATATTTCTCAGACTCACTTTCAGTCTACGACAAGTTTGCAGCCAAAGATCCTTTGATCCAAATGAATAAATCTTGAATGTTTCTGAACTTACCCATTTTAATACCAACTATTTAATTTTAGAGCTTATTTGTTGCATTTTGATGTCAGTTACATTTACTTTAATGAAACGCTTTTCTCTTCCGTTATTAAATATTTCCATAATTATACTAATGATTTAGAATCAACAATTTCTGTCCTAACACACTACAGCAAAATCATTTACAACTGAGTTCGAAATAATAGGCTGAATTTCCACTTTCTTAGGTTCACTTTTACCGGACCTAAATTACATTTACGTTTATTTGAATTTCCTAATTCAAATTCATAATTTATTTTTTTCCTAATTAAAACAAAGGCAAAATGTTTACACTGTCTTGCATTACATTTTTTCACAAAACAATTTGTGTTACAAAACAACACACATCTCTTTTCCTTTATCAGACTATCCCTTTTGAAATCTGCAGGTTGCTTATAATATTTGTTTATGCCGTAGAATATTAATTTATAATGTAAATTTCAGTGCTGATTTGTATTCAATACAATTTTCATTATTGATTTGTAAATTTGGTAAAATCTTGACAGTCTATATCCGCATTGAGGGCTTTCATCATAAGGGGGGGGCGCACCAAAAGACAATTATGTGTTTACATTTTATAATTGCTGTTCCGTACTTGCTATTGGTGTGAGTAATGTAGCTTGTTGATGTTCCCATTAAAATGTGAAAAGGCCAGTAATATTGAATTCTCTAATTTACTAAGGTAAGGTCAATATTCACTACTACGATGACTGAATAGCTTGTCATACCTGATTATCTGCTTAATCTAAGATGTACACTGAGCAAAAAAAAAGGACAGTTCTATATCTCCCGTCCTACTGGGCCGATTGACGGGATTCAGATTGCGCTTTAAATGTCTCGAAAGCCCGAATTAGGATATATGTATTAGACTTATATATAGCATTGTTCTAACGTAGGTATTTTGGCACAAAATCGGACTTTTCCTGAAATGCCATGCCAATTGTTTTTCCCTATTTCGGTTCTACGACTCAAATTATGCCCAACTACCAAGTTTTGTAAAAATCGCATTTTTTTTCCGCTCATGCACAGTATAAAAAGTTAGGAACGATGTGGCTTTTTTTCCGCTCCTGACAATGGAAGGGATAGGAAAATAGGTTACCATGTATTAAGAAGTTCGTCAAGTTAATAATTCCTGCCGAAAACTGAAAAAAACTCGCCAAGTTAAATTTTTGAATTTTTCCGTGCGAACCAAATTTTACAAAGTTATATATTTAGGCATAATTTGTGTCTTAGAATCCAAATATGGAAAAAAAATAGGATGTTATTTTAGAAATAGACCCATTTTGTGTCAAAATACCTATGTTAGAACAATGCTATATATAAATCTAAGATATATCCTAAGTCGCACTTTCCAGACGTGAAAAACGCAATTTGAATTTCGTCAATCGGCCCAGTAGAACGGCAAATGTAGAAGTGCTTTTTTTTTCGCAGTGTACTTAGCAGTCACTGTTGCTATCGTATTATAGCTAATAGTATCTATTAGCATTTTATTTTATTAATTTCAGTAAATAAAGTAATTAACTTATAGTAAATGTATACTGTGAAAAAAAAACGCATTTTTATACTTACCGTTCTATTGGGCCGATTCACGAAATTCAAATTGCGTTTCTTTCACGTCTGTAAAGCACAACTCAGGACATATATCAGATTTATATATAGCATCATTCGAATATAGGTATTTTGATATAAAACAGAACTTTTTCTGAAATGACATGCAGATATTTTTAAAATATTTATGCGAAGATATTAAATTTTGCAATTTTTGGTGAGAAATTTCAAAATTTATCCTGGCGCATTTTTTTTCAATTTTCACCAAGAATAATTTACTTAGCGAAATTCTTAATTTATAGTAACCTACTTTCCTTTTCTTTTTTTATTGCAGACGAGAGGAAGAAAAGTTATCGTTCATACTTTCAAATAATTTTAACAAAGTTCGCAAACCACATTTGGCGTTATTATCGCTTTTAAGAAGTACGCCAAATTTCAAAGAGCGCAAATATACAAATTCACGTGTATCTTAGGAAGTTTTGGATAAAAAACTAAAATTTTTTGTAGGCTTGTTTAGAAATACATCTATTTTAAGATGACGGTAAAAATTTTAGGGATTATAATTCACAATTTTTTCAAAAAAATTATAAAAATTGTTTAAAAATATAAATTTTAAAAAATGCGCGAATTTTAATTGGAATGAAAATTAATTTTGAAATGGGAAAGAAGAAATCGAGCAAGTTTAATAAAAAAAGAGATATTAATAAATATATATCAAATTCAATTAACATTGAGGAGTTAAAATTTTGAGAGGTAATTTTTTAAAAACAACTCTTGCGATTTTTACAAAATTTGGTAGTTTGGCATAATTTGCGCAGTAGAATTGAAATATGAAAAAAACATTGGCATTTCATTTCTGGGAAAGTCCGATTTTCTGTCAAAGTACCTATATTAGAACAATGCTATATATAAATCTAATACATATCCTAAGTCGGGCTTTCGAGACATGAAAAAGCAATTTTAATTTTGTCAATTGGCCCAGTAGAACGGGACATATAGAACTTCCCATTTTTTTGCGCAGTGTACATAATTATTTCCATAAATATTAAGAAAAATTTAAATTTATTTACTATATGCGTAGAAATATTATTTTATTATATTTAATCAAATCGGAATGTTTCACTGAGGCTGTTGAGACATCAAGTATTTTTTGAAAGTAGGAGAGATGAAAAATGAGCAATGCCTTTGCTGAAACTCGAACCACGGACCTCTCGAAATACGCGCCGAGTGTGCTGACCACTACACCCGGAAGGCACGCTAAGAAGGCGAGCGAAATACATTATAAACCAAACCCACTTTTGTGCATTTATAACACTTCTTGTTAGACTTGGGGAGATTTATAAGCGTGGAATACCTGATCTCCATATGTACATGATTTGTCCAATTTATCTTACATATAACAAGTTCACCATTCAGCACATCTGGATAATAATAAATATAAGTAGCAAAAATTGCAATGACTATAACTGAGGCGATTTTTTAAATTATGCGTTTAATTTCATGAGTCAGAGCAAACAGTGAAAACGTTGAACAATTTACAGGACTTTGTTAAACATATATTGGAAGGTGAAATATCATAATTCAATCTTTTTTTTTCACTTTACAATAAATGTTTCATCTAGCAAAATGTTTCCTGAGGTTTTATATAGGTTATAAGGGTTAATAAAGCAGAAATGTGTTGGCTGTAAATGATTTAATCATTAGTGAAAAGTAGTATAGTAATTATTAGTATCTGAGTTGCCTTGCCTCATGCAAATAACAGACACAGAAGTTCTCCAATCTCTGCATGCAATTCATGTATTCAGTTTTATATATTTTAATCAAACCATTGAGCTTTTTCTCAGTAATATTTCTTAGAAAGGGTAAAAGCAAAAACCTTATGTGAGGAAATATTTTTATATTATTAATAATACTTAATATAAATTTCAGACTACATGTTTTTCAATATAAATGATTGAAGAAATGTGCAGTTCTTTAAATGCAATATCGATGTTTTAATATCATCGACAAACTGTTTTTTTTGCCTCATATTCAGATCCTAATAAAAAAACTGGATAGATATTGTTCACGCTGCCTATTCATTCGCCGTTGAAAGTACTTATTGACAAATAAGAGTACTACGTTAATTTACAACCAACAGTCGCCCGCTGTTGCGAAGGTTTACAAGCTAGTATACGATTATTCTGAACCGAATTACATAATATATGGGCCAAGTAGCAACATTTTATAATTTACAGTAATGATGCAACTAAATAAAAATTATCACTTATATGCAAGGAACTTTATTTTAGCTAGGATATTAAGACCTCATCCCCATCTTTATATTTATAATTTATGAACTAAACTATCTTGCCGTAGATTAACGGATGATAAGCAGCACCAAAATTCTGTTTCTTAATGGAAATTATGTAACATGTATAAGTTTTTAGTAAATGTATCTGATTTATAATTCAAATGCGAGAAACAGCGTTCTGATTTTGCGCTATTGTGTGCATAATTTATGCTAACTCGTTATTTTTTGCAGAAATGCTACGAAGTTTTAAATTTTATGACTTATCATCTAAGAACGTTTTCAGCTATTTTTTATTTTAAACATAAATTTCAGAGTCCCAAATCCCTGCGTATTTAAAATGTCCAATTTGATTTTGCCTTATTCCATACAAAGCTGATGTTTATTGAAATATAACAAATCCGGAACACTGATGCAGCATCCGACACATTATATTTTAACCACTGCATATATCCATTCAAAACTTAGCGCATGTGATGAAACAATACTACTCATTATATCTCCATTTCAATCACATAAATGAACTTGAAGATTTCCTTTTAATCAAATCAAAACTTAATGTTGTTGAAATTTCATTCTAAATTCTTACTTCGCTTTGATTATAAAAAAAGGTTAATTACGGAATCAATTACAGTCAAGCAGCATTTAATTTGACACCACCGCTATATTAAATAAGGTACTTCGTTTTAATCTTTCAATGTTTTTCTCTTTCGGAAAATCTGCACAATAAATTTAAGAATTTCTCATTCTTTGTTAGTTCAGAATAGGAATTTACTTCGCAGTTTTGTTTTGTGAGAGGACAGCCAATCAATGTTTTAATCTTTCGTCGAAGAAATGAAGTTTCATTTAATTCATTTCAATTGATATATTTATTTATAATTAATAAAATGCAGTTGCTGAAACAGAGGAAATATTTTGTATTTTGCGAAAAGCTTGATTGATCTTTGAACTTAATCATCAAAATCCTTCCTTCAGTGAAGCTGTTCTTAGTCTTTCTATTTCTCTTTATTTAAAGTTAAAACAAAATTTGATATAAACACCACATGACTTCCTTGTAACGAAATATTAAATTATACGCACTTTTCATTTCATTTAAACTTATTGGATTGAATTAAATCAACTTCATTGATAGCCCATAAACCACAGTAGAAAGAATGCACTCACTACCTTTGCTTACCACAGCGACACTCTGGTACTAGCTTCACTTAAGAGCGTTCCATCTCATTCATTTTATAGCTCATCAGAATGCACAAAAATTATGCACATCATCTGGAGAATTACTTAATCGTTGCCACATGCTTTATTCACATACTATAACAAATCTAAAACGATGTGTAAAAGAAATTAAACAAACGAAAAAAAAGCAAAAAATTTTCACAGACGATTCAGTATTTTGCATTCAATTTATTCAGTCCTCACTTCGCGACAAGGCAGAAATACATAAAACCTCAAATAATCTATATTAAAAATTACGATGTAAATCTTAAAAACTTATTTGCTCGAATAAATTTCAGAATGGATTAAGCATGATTTAATTCGCAATAATAAAAGGAGGCATTATCCTTGTTCTTGCATAGCTTAATTTCTCTAGACTGGCAACAAATCCAATATTCTTTTAAGCTTCAAATGTAAGCAAATATGGCTGCTATGGTAAAAATATTTAGGTTTAGCTGCACTTAAACAACATTTAAATTATTGATAATTCTACAAATATTGCATGCATACTTACTAAAGGCATAAATACCTTAACCGGGAGCTAAGAACAACATAATTCAATCATTTTTAAAGCAAAAACGTGCACAGTTTACCAACATATAACAATAAAAAAACTAAGCTCACTAAGCCGAGTAGCAGAGTATATATATATATATATATATATACACATATACATATATTTATATACTTTTGATGCGGCCGATTGCAACCAAAATAGTAGGAGCACATCTACATGTTATGGCAGTCCTATATATAAAATTTCAACTTTCTGAGGCTACTCATTTTTGAGTTATGCGAGATACATACATACATACATACGCACAGACACCACGAAAAAAATCTGTTCAGAAACCATTTTAAATCAGTTTTATAATTTTTTTGGGGAAAAGCGTCCTTTATTATGCTCTTACGTTCAAATATCACGCAAAAACATAGTTAAATTGCATTCGATAGCGGTCAAATCGGATATTTTCTTTGAAATATGATACCCGAAATTTATCGCGATTACGATACTTCTTTTTCACTTCGTACAAGGAAGTACAAAAAATGTAGTATGTACACCACATGTACATACATACTTTCCTTGTACGGAATATTAAATTATACGCATTTTGCATTTCACTTAAACTTATTGGATTGAATTAAATCTACTTCGTCGATAGTACATAAACCAGTGTAAAATTAATGCACTCTTTAAAATTCACTATATGTGTTTACCATAGCGACACTCTGACACTGGGTGGATTCACTTAGTAGCGTTACATCTCGTTCATTTTTTAACTCAGAATGCACAAAAATTATGTATGTCATTTGCAGAATTATCTAATGGTTGTCGCATGTTCTACTCATGATTTAATTCGTAGAAGTACAAAAAATGTAGTATGTACACCACATGTACATACATACTTTCCTTGTACGGAATATTAAATTATACGCATTTTGCATTTCACTTAAACTTATTGGATTGAATTAAATCTACTTCGTCGATAGTACATAAACCAGTGTAAAATTAATGCACTCTTTAAAATTCACTATATGTGTTTACCATAGCGACACTCTGACACTGGGTGGATTCACTTAGTAGCGTTACATCTCGTTCATTTTTTAACTCAGAATGCACAAAAATTATGTATGTCATTTGCAGAATTATCTAATGGTTGTCGCATGTTCTACTCAAATACTATGATAAGTCTAAAACGATGTATAAAAGAACAAACAAACAATTAAACAAACAAAAAAAGAAAGAGTTTTTCACAGGCAATTCAGTATTTCTCATTCAATTAACTCAATTCTCACTTCGCGACAAGGCAAAAATACATAAAAACTGAAAATATCTATATTAAAAGTTAGGAATATGCAATTAAATACACAAATGAATTTGCCATGTTTTACTTACTATACGTGAGGTTTTTATCAACAGTAGCTTAGAACGCGATGGCAATTCGAAGGAACGAATGCCTTCATGCAAAAAATGAAAACCTTGGATTGTTTACATCTTTGCCGGAGTTCGCTGAATCTCTAATCTATATCGACTACCAATGTTAAATAGTCTTATCTTTATCTATTTTGGCCAGCGACTGGCAACTGCAAATAGGAAGAAATTAACATTTGCTATACTTAATCTTGATTTTTCCCTGTATATATCAGAAAAATAAAAAGTTCCAAAAATTTTCCTCATTTATTAGAATAAAAAGTAGAATCACAATCAGATCTCGTGCCCAGTGAGAGAATTTTTGTCATTTGTGCCAAAAAAATAATTAAATTTTACATTATGGCTTCTGAAATATAATTACATTCATGATGCATTTTATCAAGACAGTTTTTGTGAACTTCTGTTTTGAATGAAGACATAATTCGGTTAATATTTATATAAATTTGTGCAAAGGTTTAAATAACATTTATAAGATAGAGAAATACTATAAAAATAAACTGCATACTTTTCCTTTAAATTTTTATTTTCGTTTATTTTTAACACAAAGGGGCACTTTGCCCAGAAGGGCTATTAATTTCGGTCTGGGATTTTGCGTCGTCCACTATAAATGACGTTTCACTTTTCAAATATTTGCCACCAAATATTAGAGCCCTGCATTATATTTAAAAAAAATTAAATGATGAAGAATCTGCGTGAAAGTATGTATTTATCGTCCTGTGTAAAATTAATAAGATACCTAGAGCCATCATATTTTGAATAACGCGGTCCGCCACTCGAATATGGGCATCTGGAAGCCTAAATTTGGAATTAGTTTTATTACCTATTTCAAAATTTGTAAACATTTGAAGAATTTTTGATCAACAAACTCAACGATTTGAAAAGGAGCAATTGCAGCAGTGTACAAAAAAAATTATCACCAGCGCGCAAAACTGAATATCGGAAATTCTAAATGCAGTATGCTGTTTTTAGATATTTTGTGCTATTGATGTTGAATTGAGTTTCATGGTTTAGTGCGAAGAATGGGATTAAGGTAACACACAAAATGTTAAAAAACGTCCCTTTGGGCTTAATATAACATCTGAAAGCTTTCAGATTTATTTATTTATTTATTTATTTTTATTGTTGTGATTTTTTAAAAGGGAAAAATCTTCAAGTCAAATTTCAGTGTGGATCCAATATACTAAGTCCGATATTACTCAAACTTTTTTATTTACTCTTAGAAACATTATAATTAATTAATTACTCTTAAAATATAAAATTTCGAAAGGTTTAAAAAATATCTCAATATTACTTATGAGAACTTCCTATAAGAATTTTAAAATTACTCTGTCTGTGAAGATCAAACACTTAACACAAAAAAACGGATTATTTTATGAACTTACTGAAATTCGTATTTATTATCGTTTCCACTGTACTTTCAGTCAATGGTTTAACATCTTTGTACAATAAATTGCAGGAATCTTAAATTTTAACTAAGCCTAGTTTCTTTTTATGTTAGGGTTTTATGCATTCATTGAGCTAGTATATTATCTAAGGAATAAATCTTATATTACAAATTCCTTTATTTCTTTAAGCCATTAAAGCTTAATATTATTACTATTTTTAAATTAAAAACATAACGTATATTGCAGTTTCTTTAGCATCAAATTAGGTTATTAATTTTAATTACCTCAAATTCCATCATATTTTGCTTCGTTTCCTCCTTCCACAAATATAACTTCATTCTGGACAGACGGCAATATTTTAGCACTTTTTTATGTAATTTTACATACATAGCAAAAAATATACTTTATTTAATAGTGAAAGTGCATATTCATTAAATTTGAAGCTCTCAAATTGAACTGTTTTAATTAAAATATATAATTATAGTTCATCTTAATAAGTTTAATTACCTAACTTAACATACATGAAAGAAAGCGCTTTCTTAATATTTCCAAGTGTAATTATAAATTAATTATCAAAGGCTTTTACTGAACGGTAATATAAGGATTTTAAAATGCAAAGTGAACATAAAAACATTGTTATCAATTCAAACCTAAACTGTAATAAAGGTAAATTTAATTCGCATTCAGTTCAAGCTAAAATAGTAATCTGCTTTATATCGAGTTATAAGCGGATTAATTTTCTTCCAAAAAACTTGCTATTGAGAACTGTTTTGCACTTTTATGCATCTTTTGTCTTCTTATTTAAAACAGGAATGGCCATAAATTAAAAAGCCTGTAATTTAATTTCCTGATTCCACTAATCGGGTAATCTACAAATTAACAGCCTACATTTAAGCTGATTATGGTAATAACACAATTTATATTTTCCTTCATACATATTAGTCCTAGTGCTTCTTTTCATAATTTCGCAAAATTTATTTAAATTTAATCACATAATATTTTTTAAGAAATGAATTTTTTTTCTGCATTGCGTAATACTTTTTGATGGGTAAGGAATGTACATTGATTATAATATGAAAAGGTATTAGATATTCTTTAACGTTTAACAGCAAGTAAATCAATGTATGCCAGCCCATAATTATAAAAAGGGAAATTTTGGAGTAATGTATCTATGACTGCCTTGAAATATAGAAGCAAAGTCTTTATTCATGAATATTGTGAAGAAGTTCTATGTTTATAGATATAATATCTTGATTTTGGCATTTTTATACTCTATTATCAGGAGCAAATTATACCACAGTCAAGGAAGCAATTTCACTTCTGCTACTCAGAACATCAAAATAATAATGGTAAAATTGATGAGGAATTGTAATTAATATTATGGCTCTAAATTATATCGCATGTCCCCCCTATAAATTGTAGTTTATTAATATGACAGGTTCTGGTGTAGATTATGTATATATATGTATATATGCTAAAGTCTATTTCACTAGTTTTTACAAAGTATTATTAAAATTCATATTACGAATGAGACTCTATATTACCATTAAGATGGGCAATGCTACCAACGATCTTATATAATAACAGACTCGCTTGCTGTACAAATGATACTTTCTAAAACTAATGAAGAAAAACCTTTCAAGAAGTACAAATTTACAGACATCCTCGTAGTCATAAATCAAAATGAACCAAACGCAATGAGAGAGATTTTTAGAATGGGAGCGATCCGTTGCGGATTACTCTGTCTCGATTATTTTATTATATAAGCCCTTTCAAAGTTAAACGGTCTCGGTTATTTTATTATATAGAGTGTTTTCAAAGTTAAAAGCAATATCATCTATTGCACATGTAACGTAAAGACAGTATCACGCAGTAAAAATTAAAAAATTCAAAATATAAAGTTTGTTTAACGAATCGAACCGAGCACAGATCTCAGTTCGATAGGCATGTATAGGAAGCTTGAAACAGTTATTTACGTTTTCTAGATCTAAGCACGTCTAAAATCACAGTTCAGGCTACTGACTCGTTAATCAACTATACATGGTCTCTTTCTTCTTGGCTGCACTGAACATGACGATGACACCATCCTAAATGGTCCCTTTCGGTGACGAACAGAAGGAGACACTGCTTTTTTAGAGTAAAGTCCAGCCTCGAGTAAATCTTCCATCAGCAAGGGCAGATAGAAGTGGGCATGGAACAAGAATTTCATATTCACACAAATGATGCAGATTCGAAAACGAACTGTGGTCCGATACATCTTCCCGTAGGACACTTTACTGACACAATCGCTGAGCTGTTTGTGTATTGCCTTCAGCAAATCCATAAATGCATTTATTCCAGTTTTCTGTCCGTTTAAAGTTTTATGCTGCTCTTAAAGTGACTACTACTCGAATGATGAAAATTAGAGGTATCCTCACCAACGCCCTCGTAGTTAACGCTATCTACAGGTGTACGATGACGTTTGCGATCATGGACAGTTCTGCAGTTATCAATCCTTTTGGATGTGCCATAACTATAAGTAATGTCTGTACCAATATTTGTAGAAAACCCTGTATATAAACTTCAGCAATTATATTTTCTGCCTATTAAGTTAAATAAGCATATTAGATGCATGTGCGCAAATTAGTTAGGAATATTTTTACGCTGTAAATTATGTATTATCAGTTATGTTTAACATAAAATCATATAGTTGATATATTTACATTCAATGTAAGAAAAAAGGCATTCAAATGGGCGAAATGTACCATTTAGTGTACTTTCCGCAAATACACTTATATGGTATTTCTCCTGCCTTCTTAGCATGGCTTGGCGGTGTAGTGGTTAGCACGCTCGGCGCGTATTCGAGAGGCCTGTGGTTCGAGTCTCGGCGACAGCATGCTCATTTTTTATCTCTCCTGCTTCTAAATAACCTAAAGTCTCTACACACTTTAAATAAAAACATTCAAGCTTAATTGGAAGGTATAATTTCTAAAAGAGTGGTGGAATCTCTACAGGTACGATGAAATCCTTTAAGATGCGGTTAAGTCGAAATATATTAATTAAAACAACTTAGAATTCTACTAACTTAATAACGTAAAATATTTTGATACTAATTACAAATAAATCAAGTTCAGACGTTTATGAGAGAAATTACCAGCTCTCGTTTCTGCATCTACATCTCCAGCGCTAATATTTATCAACCAAAACTTCAAGTAAAAATCAGTCGATTTAAAATCTTTTCTTCCTCATAAGAAACGGAACGTTTAAATAGCTAATTTATATGTTTCAAAATATTAACGTAGAAATTCGCAAGCACTAATAAACTCCTTATTATCCGTCTGCAGTTAGATGCTTATGAGGCATGGAGAATATGAGTGGTTTAAATTTATTCAAATATTTCTGTTTCGAATTCCAGGAAGCTTCTGATGTTTTATAAAAAGCATTAAAAATAACAAATGTCGAAACATTTTTTGTGACTGAATCTTTTTGTAAAGCACTCTTCTTTTCAACAAAGTATTTGCTTATCTGTCCAATTTTAATAACAGCAGTAGGATAGCAAATTTTTATCGCACCATTCGAGAGTTCACGAGTGACTTATATCCATCCTTAAAGATAGAATAGTGCAATCTGTGAGAGTGCTTTGTACCGTTTGAGCATTTATTTTATATTTCTGAACGTTTTTCTCAACAGTAATTTATCAAATATGAAGAAAAAAACGTTTCGATTTCTATATGAATCTTTCTGAATAGTACGCAGAAACGTTCCGCAAAATATAACTTTCCAGGAAATGTAAATATTTTAAATATTTTTTACTGAAATCTATTTTAAAGTTGATTTACGGATGCTGAATATTTTTCAGTAAAAACGTTTGGACCGTGAATGTTTCTAGAAAGTGTTTTCAAATAAATGTATCATTCAAAAATGTATATGTTCTTAAACTGGTTGGGTGTGCTATATCTAGTTCCTTTAAAAGCAAATAATTTATGTCCAGGATAAAATATACTTCACTGTCATTTTAAATTAAAAAAACCATCTGACAAAAATAAAATCTTACATCTTTAATCATTGATTTGTTCTTTTAGCTATGAAGAATCTGAAACTGTGAAATAAAGCTATTAATATCCACGGTTTTTAAATTCTGCTTATATGTTTCTTATTATTAACATTAATCGCATATTTTTTTAAAAATCATTTTTTTAGAATAAAAAAAACTTTTGACTTTAAAACATTACGCTAAATCTCCCAATAAAAAGATTTGACGCAAACATGATCTTCTCTGGTAAGCAAAGAAACCTGATGCATAAATGTATTACTTTACAAC
Source organism: Stegodyphus mimosarum (assembly GCA_000611955.2). Lineage (NCBI taxonomy): Eukaryota > Metazoa > Arthropoda > Arachnida > Araneae > Eresidae > Stegodyphus > Stegodyphus mimosarum. Next base: position 61,015 of record KK119562.1, read on the forward strand.
CAATTTTATAATTTTATATCGGTTACAGTTAAATAAGTGAGGATACGTGCATTTTAATCATGTAAATGGTATTTTGTTCATTTTCACTTGCATTATTTTAGCAAAATATGTTCAAAAAGTTTCACTCCATTTCCTTTTTTTAATCAAATCAATAGTTCTGATTGAAAATAAGCTGGTGATCAAATCCACAAAATCTAATGTTGCTGAAAATGCATTAATTTCTCTTTAGTCAAATATACGATCTTTATTTCTAAGTAAAGAAAATAATTATAAATCTTCTAAGTAGACCTTAGAAGTTTCTAACTCGTTTCAGAAAGTTATTACATTATATTTATTTCCAAACTTAAAAAAATATCTAAACAAATTTTAACTCATAAATGTGATTGTGATGCTTTTGGAACGACATTTTTGAAAGGTCATTTTTTAACTAACTCAAAAGCCAAGAAAACTGTACCACTTCAAATTTAAGATTTACTTACCTTTTCAAAATATAAATTGTTAAAATATGATATACCTTTCCTAAAATTTAAATTGATAAATTATACTGCATTTTTAAATATATTGTACATACAATATATTTTAAGATGAACAGATCTATCTATCACTTATAAATATTTTGCATTTAAAATTATCAAATTAGCAGAAGTATTAAAAATATGCGACATAACCCACTAATGCAAAACTCACATTACATTAATTTCCTGAGGAATCTCATACGTTTTCCAGAAGAATATGATACGGATCTTTTTAACTCAAGAGGTAAACTTTTAGTTCTTTACTTTAATGAACAGAAAGGCTCTTTATTTGCAATTAAATAACTACAAATAATTTTAAAATAACTAAGAACATGTCCCTAAGCAAAACGTTACCTTTTTATACTCAATAAAATCTTTTTTGAAAATCATATTTGAGATATTAGGCATCTATACAGCTATAATCCAATTCCATGGCAATTTAATAGTGTGCAAAACGCAATTCATATTAAAAATAATTTAAAATATAGTTTAATTAAAAAATTCTTAATTAAAAATAAAAATAATAATTTAAAATATATTTTTTTAATTAACTCGGATCTTAAAAGAAAAATTCCTAAGGTCAACAGATCATTAAAAGGTCCCTGAAAAGATGTAAAATAATCAAACTGAACGATTAGCTGAAAACTAAAATAGGTAAATCTAAATAAGAAAAGAAGCAAAGTTTGCAAAACTTCATATTACAGTTTAACACCTTCGAGACTTTGCCATAAAAGCTTTAAAACATCTATAAAAGTTAAAATGCCTCAAATCATAATATTAAAGTTAGAGAGTGATTACAATAAGTAATTTACTTATTTCTATACTAGATATTAAGAATATAGAACATACACAAATTCTTATACTTAAATGTGTCTTTCAAAAAGGGAAGACAAAATCATAGGGAAAACTGCTATAGTATGATTTCATATTAAATCATTCTTATATAAATATTTTATCATTTACTTAAAGAAAAAAATTCTTTATTTATTGAACATTTATTTATTATACAGGATCGCTTGCGCATGAGACACGAGCACTGAGAGTAATAACATCTCAAAGCAAGTCCCTTTAAAATGCTTAGCGAAACTTTACGTTTTCCATCAGCCGAATGATTTTTTAAACGAAATTTAATTTAAAAAGTAAAGAAATTAGATTAATTTATGGATCATTAAAGGGGAATTAAAATACATCAAGATTTCGCGAACTAATATTTTTGAAGTAAACATTGACTTTCTATCAAATTAATGCGAGGAGATACGTAAAACGCGAAGAGTAAGAAATTATAGTACCATATACACCGTGATTAGGTGATTAAGCTAATATGCTACACATTTTATACTATCTTAATCGACTAAATAAATATGTAAATTTCCCTTAATTCAAATATCCTACATAAAAAATGTAACTACTGATTATACTGCGTATTATTATGAACATTTGTACCAATATCTGTGATTAAAATTCCAGAGTTCTTATATATTTCTGTTGATAAGAATAAATTTTATTAACTTATTATCGGACTTGTGCATTCAGTCTATTACGAACTCATACGCAAGCAATATATCACCATAAATTAAATAAATGAGTCCTTGTTCCTCATCTGATACCGATAATAAGAAAAATATGGTACGATCTTTCCTCAGACTAGTATTATTCATGTTATTCAGAGCGTAAAATTTTCCTTTCGACCACTAAGGTAGTGTAAGTTGGGTTATGGTAAGTCTTTTAAAAAATAGATGAAAAGACAAGCACTGGATAAAAAAAAAGATTTCGCGCACAACGTTAAATACGTAATAAATATGACGTGATCTAAAAGTGTAAACAAACTGCCATGGCAGCTTACGTAAGGCAAAGAGAAATCAAATCAGAAACCATGAAAAAGTTCATACTTTTTATAGTATGACAAATAATGGTCGGAAAAAGAAAAGAATGACATCAGACAGGAATTAGTTCATGTATTCAGTTTATTAGGGAAAAGAACATGGGCAGCTAAGGTAAAACTTATCGAAGTATTGTTTAAAGAAAACTGGGAATTTACTCAAGACTATTCTTGGAAAAAGTAAAATAACAATTGTCGTTGAACATAAGCGGACGAAAATGTAATATATTATTTATGAGGCCCTGAATATCATTCGCAACATGATATGAAAACGAGCTAAATGTTTATACGTAGGAAAGGACTTCGAGTGGCATAAAGATACGCAACACTCCGTGTTTAAGACGATATACTAAGTAAAAATTAGGTAGATATAAACGCTTGATGTAGTAGTTTCATAACGACTATTGTAAAGCGACAAATATAAAAACATCTTGACTAACTAACTGCCATCAAAAGAGTATGTAGAGATGATGGTAATCGACAAAAGTACTATTCCTTACTATTCAAACGTGAAATCAGCAAACATATTGGAACACATTGCATACACTAGCATGACGTATGAGTACAGTGGTTAAAAGGAGGAGTTATACAGTTTCGACTGATTTAAGGACAATGATCTAGAATAAGCAAATTATGTCTGTTCCATCAAACCAATACTTGAAGCCTTAGAAATCGATATAATTGTGTGCATAAATACTATATGCAAAGTATAAATCAATCAATCATATCAATCATATCAATATAAAAATTTGACAGATGATATAAGAATAACAAGAAAGATTGAATACAAGAGATGCTTAGTGTCCTATAAAAAGTGTGTTAAGAAAGTTAAAAGAGAATATAAGAACTCGATTTTTATTCAAAATCGTGAATATTATGAAGGTCTCTTTAGAGTGGCTACAAATAAGTCAAGGAGACCATTTATTATCAGAGATGAGGATAACACGATTGCATCGAATATTGAAGAAAGATATAAAAATATTATTAAGGAGACTCTGAATATTGATGATGCTGATAAAGAGGATGCTGTTGAGAACATTAATTTTTTACAAGCTAATGAAAGAGAGCCGGACTTTACATACGAAGAAATTTATGAGATTATTGCAAAAATGAGAGATAGATCGGCCCCTGGTCTTGACAGAATAAGTTCAAAATTTGTTAAGTGTCTTTTCAATAAATACCCTTCCTTTTTTGTAATTCTCTATAATAAATGTATGCAATTACATGTCTTTCCTGAGAACTGGAAGGTTGGCAGACTAGTACTGCTACCGAAAGGTGAAAATAGGTTTCGGCCTATATGTCTTCTAAAAGTCTTTGCTAAAGTCTTTGATAAACTGATTGCCAATAGACTCTCTTATGCTGTTGAAAATGAAAAATTGATTGCAGATTGCCAGTATGGATTCCGGAAAGGGCGATCGGCAGATCTGGCCTTATACAATGTAATTACCACAATTCGAGATTTGAAAAAGGTAGAACATGTTGCCCTGGTGTCTTTTGACGTCAGGGCGGCATTTGATTCAGTAAAATGGTCCTCCGTCTTAAATAAAATTTCAAAACTCAATATTACAAAAAATCTGTTTTTGACTGTTAGAGACTACTTTAGAAACAGGAAGGTTATTTTTACAGGCATTTCAGAACAGATGTATGTAGAACAGCAAATTTACAAAGGGTGCCCTCAAGGGTCATGTAGCGCTCCCCTGTTCTGGGCCCTGACAGTGAATACACTTCTCGCCGAGTTTAACATACCAAATGCTAGAATTGTATGCTACGCTGACGATATTTTGATTATCATAAATGGAGTGTCTCTGGAGAAAATACAAGAGACTTTTGTCGGTGTTGAAAGAAAATTGACTGACTGGGGTAAGAAAGAAAAAATTCAATTTAACATAGATAAAACATATGGTTTGTTTTTTCCAAGAGGCGGTGTCAAAACCCGTCCACCTAGATTGAAGTTCGAAGGAAATAATATTAAATTTCAGAACAGTATTAAATATCTCGGACTCATAATAGATGAGAAATTAAATTTCATAGATCACTTCAAAAGTATTCATAGAAGTACTGAAAAGATACTCCAATTCTATAGAAATAATTTTAGTGGTGATACTCTACAGATGAAGGCGGAAATTTTGAAAAGGATCTTCAGTTGTGTGGTTCTGCCTAAGATATTGTACGGTATAGGTGCGTGGGGCCCAAGGGCAGGGGAACTGATCAGGTTGC
>KL820010.1:0-78767 GCA_000611955.2 Stegodyphus mimosarum
ATGTATAGTATCAATTTTGTTATGAGAGAGCAATTTCTGTTGTAAATTTAAATACTAGAGACCCTGAATCTCGAAGCTAATGCAATTTAATTTACAAGTGAAGGCATATCAAACATAAATTTTTTAAATTCAGCTCTTGCAATGAGCAGTTACATTTTAACTTATTCCTATTGGTGTGTAAGGCATTTAATTTTGTAAAAATATATTTTTATATACATGCTAATATATTGCAAATGTGTTTTTTAATGCTATATATTTTATACTTTCATTCTCTCAAAACTGAATCAATCTTATGCAAGTAAATCTGCTGTTCTAGCCAAATTTTCAATAATTATTGCTATAGATATGCTGATTTGCATAAGAAATTTCTAAATATCTTAGCCACAGCAGTAATGAATTAAAAAAAGTACCAGGAGAAGGGTGCCATAGCAGTAATTGAATAAAAAAATACCAGAAAAATGGATAATAGAAACTTTTATGACTGAACTCTCAAATAACTTCCTATAATTTACAGTTAACGGTAAACATAATTATAATTAAGGGTTTAAGGTATTCTCAATCCATATTGTAATATAGCCCATTTAACGCATTTCTAATTTATGGTTCAACATTCCCCATTCTTGCTTTAACATACTGCCAATTCTTGGTTAAACCTATTAACAAATAATGGTTCAACCTATTGCCAAATAATGGTTCAACCTATTACCAAATAAAGGTTCAGCCAAAGCACCAAATAATGGTTCAGTGTTTTACCATCTTTTGGTTGCAACTTTTTCAGCACCATAGTTTGGTGAAACTTTGAACCAAATTTTTAACAGTGTATTTGTAACAAATACGTAACTGAAATCTATTCGAGGGCCACATAATATTGCTTCGAAAGCTGCCAGTTTAAGACCACTGTTTTAACAGTTCTAAACTTGCAGATGTTTGATATATTAATGGAAAAGCACCATCTATCAGTTAAATTTTGAACTGAAAAATAATATTTTTTCCAAAAAGAAAAAATCCAACTCTTCGATAGGTTATTTACTAGAAAACACCTCTGTGATGCGTTAATTTGTTGATTTTATACGATTTTTTTTCAAGTACCCAGATTAATGGGGCATTTTGGTTCGAATTGTTTTGGTATATTAAATAATTAAATATGCAAGGCAGTATCATATCCTCCTTCGATGCTATCTTGCTTAAGTGGTAGCATTACCAGTTAACATGCATGGTTCTCATCCCAGCGAGGGCATAATTGCTTTCTTGCGTTTTCCGCTCTGAAAAATATATTACCACTACATATATGCAGAAATGTAAATGATGTCAGTTTTGATTTGCATATACAAGTGCGCATATGACCCTAAGAATACTAGAATTCCAACTAACTGAGACCATAGCTTATTCCAGGAACCCTAATCCAAATAACTGGTATCTTCCTTTAACTAGATATTCTATCTGTAAGTCAAATACGTTGTGGGGATTTATTTATATTATTTTAACAGTTAATTTTATTTTGAAGCAACTTTCTCATTACTCTCGCTTTCTTTTCAGAATGTAAAATGAGGTAGCGCGCGTGTATTCAAACGAGGTAGAAAGAAGTTAGTATTTAAAAGAAGGTTTTGGAAGGTGAATTTAGAGCAAGAGAGGGAAAGACAGAGAGAGCATGTTCTGCCTGCCTGAACGCTACATTTATATCTTTGATTTACAAAGGATTAGATTTCTGTGGCGTTGAGTTATTCTAGCCATTAGGCTTGTTTACGTTGGCCTTTACGAGTCAGAGCCTGCCTGCGCGTTAAGTGACCAGTGAAAAGCCGTTAGGCTAACTTAATTCTATGCTATTTTAAGTTACTTCTTACCTTTTGAGTTAAGACAAAAGTGTTGGCTTTTGTAAGCACGAGTCGGGCCATCTGTGAATATATTTAGTTAATAAAAGGTTCTTTACACCCTTTCTCTGGACTTTGTCGTACTTAAGACTTCAGGATAATTCCTTACACAGTCTGTTAACGTCTAGTAAGTTTATGCTGGCTAAGTACCGGATGTTACTGTAACGCAGATGAGAGAACGTTTCATTTATTTATTTTTTGCTTAATCTTCTTTCTTTTAACAGTGAATATACAGCTTAAGAAAATACTATTTTTACTTCCTTAAATAGTAGTGCAAAACTTATTTCGACAACTGTTTCCATTGCCTATACATGCAAGCTATTTCTGCATTAAGTAAAATAAAGTAATGAAATTTATTTTTATTTACATAGCTTCCTTACCCTAAATGCATAATCGTTTTTAACTGTTCTAAAATTTAACAAAGAAATTACTTTTTATTTGCTTAAAACTAAAACCATAGCACATTTCTGTTTAACTCAACTTAACTAAACTGTCCATGTTTATTTACAAAAAAGAATGTACAATATAGTAAGCAAATGTTTTTCTGGTAAGTTATGTGTTTTTGAAAATGATATATGATAATATGGTATTGATAATCAATAGTATATCAGAGTGAACTCTATTCTGACGACTATCTCTGCAACAAATCTGAAAATGGCTAGTATTTCTGAGACTTGTAGTAAATAAATAACAGTGTTTAATGTTACTTCTCTAAAGCGATCCCCTCTACAGCCGATTAAAGTCGTGGTATGTGATGATATATTAGTGATTATGCGATGATACGCTGTTGGTTTAAAATGACTATGTATGACATGTTAAGCCAAAAAATATGTCTCATGTATTCACCTAAATTTATAATTTGTATTATAAAGTTTATATTATATTGTAAGTTATTATAATATCCCATAATAGATAAATATCCCATAAAAATGTATGATAGATTTCTTCTATAATTCAGCATAAATTTTCTGGATTATAAAATTCTTGTTAAATCATAAATTTAATAATTCTTGAAGCATGTATATTACATTATTTCATATTTTTTTATTACTTAAGTGAGCGAAAAAAAGTAAAATATATAAATAAATTAACAACAAATTACTCGGTTTTGTAAGAAGAATGAGTAATTCAGATAACTGGAATTGGAGTACATTTACGTTTTATATACTAAATATAGTATTTTATGCTACTCTGTTTTCCATTTCTCACTTTTTACTTGCATAGTTTGCTTTCTGAGTTCATAAAAATATTTTTGATTATTATAATTATTGTTATTCAGATCGGAAATGTGGAAAGAACATAAGAAAAATAAATTACATTTTTCTTATATTATATAAACCTTTTGTTTTCTTGATTTTTGGATACAATTAGCGCAGTGCATTTTAACGATAGCTTATTTTTTCCCACACGTTCTATGTTACAACGAAAGAATACCGTACATCCATTTTTTAGGCTGGTTATCATTTGCAATTTTATATATTCTTGATACATTTTAAGTAACATTTAAAAATATTATTGATAATTTGTAAGTAATATTGGCATTATACTTTCTCTGTATAGGTCTTTCTTTAAATCCTTTTCCTTTCTTATACTGATAATTAATTGTATAGTCGTTTAATTAATGAACTTATTTGTTGACAGTTAAAGTATTTAATGACATGCTAATAAAATGAGAAATGGGTGTTTGGTTAGAATAGTTAGAACGCCAAATTTTCAGTTCAATTAAACATGGCCACTTTTTGAAGGATTTTTAACTAAAAATTTATTTTCTTAAATTTTTGTCTTAGATTCCTTACATTGTTTTCATAAATAAATAAATTTTGCTCGTAAACTTAAATCTTAAATGTTGGCTTTACAATATTCACGAATAGGTAGGTGTAAAATATAATATTCTAATAAAACAGAAATAAAAAAGTTAATAAATATCTCATATTTCTTACTTCGCCGCATCATTAACTCAAAAATAAAGTAAAGCGCTTTCATAGCAGAACAGGCAACCTATAAAAATATGGTATTTTTTTAAATATGTAAACAGAAAGTATCTTACCTTGTAGGGTTAAAAGCGCCAACCAGTTCAAAACCATCTCATTTCTTTGATGCATGTGATTGATGGACTTGCAATAAATTAAAGTACAAATGGATAGAATATTTATCAACGCATTCTCATGAGACTCCCCTTTCTGATTTGTGGGCTCATGATGATGTCGTAAATGATTCAATCACAATTATTTCAAATGCGAGTTTAATGCTGCTGCAAATGTAATTTTTCCAGTTTTAGAAAGTTATTTTTCAATTGAAAACTCCAGCCGCTTCTGAAGTAAATTTTACATAGTGCACTTTATTAAGTGCTAAACACTTTCAAGTTCAGAAATGAAGAGATGTATAATACACACTAAATGTAATCTGCAAATTGTCTGATTTTAATGGGAGAAATAATTTTGTATACAAATTATCAATGCGAGAACAAGTCTTTTTCTTTTTATGTTGCTCACTTACAATCCAGATGACTTTTCGGAAGGAAAATTTTGTTATAAAACATATTGGCAACTATTACGGTAGTTTTAAAAATCACATGATAAATATATACTTAAGCTCGTTCTTTGTAGCAGAAGATCATTTATTGTAAATTCAGACTTTTGTAGAAACATTCTATCATTGCAGATTTTCTGCTGGATAATCTTCAATTGCTTTGCTACTGCGGACAATAGTCTCAGAAGACGAACACGGTTTTGTGGTAGATATTAGTTGCAATACACTACAGGACATGACAGAACAGAACAGTTCTCACCTGCTGCTGTTTCAGGAAGGTGTTCAGGGATGAACGCCCCACTCAGTGGGATCAGCGAACGCGAGGTCCAGCCGGAAACTGCGGTATCTGGACAGCCTCCCAACAAGGCTAAACTGAAAAAACTTCCGTAGAAGGCAGTGGGCTGTAGTTCCTACCGGTTGAGATCGTTAACTTCATAATATTACTCGCGTCGGTATGCATAAAACGGAATAAAATTGTCAGATCTTGCAAACATTGCGCAATCCAGTACTTGACCATCGTGCGGACAATAAAGCTATTGCATAACAGCAGCTCAAGGCAAGCAAGTGTCTATTAAAAATAAAAGTTCATTGTGTTTAAATCTATTAAAAAATTCTATTTATCAAAGCTAAAAGTAATAAAATAAGCTTTGTAAGTAGATTCATATCAGAAGAAAATGTTAGGGTAGTTAGCTTTTTACAAAACCCTTATTTGATTCCGAAACTTATTATTATTTTCTCTATTATTTGATTACTGTCTGTGCAATTTAGATCGTATCACTGCGTCTGGGGATTGAAAGTTTCTTAGATTATTTATTTTCGAATTTCTCGTTACACATCCATTGTCTGAAATGTCTGAACAACGCAAGAAAACAAAACTACAGATTTCAAAAACGTTTCCCTTTTCTTTATCCTTTTCTCCTCCGGCTTTAGAATCTTTTATTTCATAGTTTTAATTTTTTTTTAGATATTTTTTATGAACTTGTGAACTGAAAAATTATAATGGTGAGCTTAACATATATCGTTAGATTCTTATTAAGAGTTTAAATTTCAGCTTGAATTTTTCTTTTCCCGTTTTCGGCACTTGCTGCTGCGGAAATAAAAATCTGTTGTTTTAAGAATATTAATGCAAACAGCTGTGGAAATTAATTTATTTAATAGTTTGGATAGGTAAAAAAGTAAAAACAGTTCTTAGTGACTTGGGGTTAATATTATTAAGTTGCTAGTGTTCTGTTTACGAATACGAAATATTGTACTTTCTGAAAATATTCTAGAATATTTATTCGAAGACTATTTTAATTATGAGGTGAGTGGTAGCTTTTTGATATTACTTAAAACAGATAATCGATAATTTACATTCTTAAGAAAGAAGGAGCTGAGAAGGTCCCTTCGGAGTATTAGTTTTCGGAGCAAAGAGCATGAAAATTTGACTCTGCTTTTCCCGGAGTTCGTGAATCTTCCAGTGCTAAATGCGTACACACGAAAACATGCACGGGGACATGCAATACAGTTGAACCTCGGACCACGAACGTCTCATTTCTTGAACAAATTATCACCTCGGATGACGAAAGGTGTCTCAGGTTATTGGACGCTCAAGTGTGCGACGTAGGATTTTCAAGTGTGTTTCGAGATAACCTATACCACATAGTTAATGCTCAGAGATGTCTGGAAACACCTTTATAATATTTTCCATTGCGTGACTCTCAACTGACTTAAAAGATTATAAATTCGGCCTGGAGGAAACTGTAACCAGTTCATGTTGCTAGCAGAGATTTTTAAAAATATTGATTCTTAGGGCCTTTTTTGTTAACTATAATATTAAGTATCTAAGAGAAACCATCGGAAGTTATAGGAAGTTAACTAGAGGATGTGGAGAGGTTACTAGAGGATCACCAAAATGAGCTCAATAAAAAAAAATTTGCAGCATCTTCAGAAGCAACAACAAATTTCGATTGCAGAAGAAATGCCTTCAGAATAAGAAGAAAAAAGAAAGATGATTCTTATTTTTTATTTCTCAAAATTTATTCTAAATGGTGTAAGATGTAAAATTTTCACGTAACATTATCACCCTGATAAAGCAGTAGGACGTTACAGCATAAGCATTTTCAGTGACAATGTCGTGTCTCACTTTAGAAACATTTTAAAATATCCGTAATAACAAATCACAATGCACAAATTTTGAGGGAAACAGAAGCCTAGTGTGTCTCCAGCACAGTTGAGGGACGTTTAGGGACAAAGAAACGATGAAAGAAAATGCCCTTCTAAAGGAGACAGTTGCTTAGTCATTTTATAGAAGCTCATTTCGCCTCAAAACATTATTATCTTCCTTATCATTTTCCATTTATGCTGACCATTCTCCATCGTACTAGTGCAGTAAAATGAAACTAGTTTTCCATTTTTTTCTGTTTAATTTTGTATTTATCTTTTTATTGTTTTATATTTAATGAATTCCATTGGTTTTAGATTATGGATTTGTGCACATATTACTGTTGCAAAATTTAAATAAACAATCATCTGTGGTCCAAGAACTAATTTATACATTTTACAATAGTTTTTATGGGGGAAATTGATTCGATTTGCGAAACATTTCGGGTGACGAATGGTCTTTAGGAGCGAATTAAATTCGTCAATTGAGATTTCATTGTTATTCCATACATTCTCCTCTCCTCTTCGTGAAGGACGAATGGAGGGTGACACTTGCCGATCGAGGTAATGATAAATTATCATCCACTACATTTTTAATTCGAGTGTCGTCAAAAAGACCATTAGTTCTCTTCGGAATAGAAAGCGGAGAAAAGCTATTATGCCTTCACTGAAATTTGAACTGCGGGGATCTTCCAACGCTAGATGTACGCGCTAACCATTTACACCATGGGAGTACGTTCGGGAGAATGCAATAATTGCTTACACTGTTAATTGCAAGTAAGTTGTTCCCTCTGGCAAAATATTTTGCACATACTGTTGGTTTAGTTTTAAATTGTTATTAGACTGAAAAGCCAGCTTCTTTATGTTTATGTAAAGTGTTATCTTGTCAGGACTGAGTGTTCGATGCATATTCTTGGCGAACATCTTCGTGAAAACTTAAGTCCTGATCTTGAACAGGGAGCTGAATGCATCTATGTTCTGTGGTGGAAAACGGTGGTTAAGTGGTAGAAGAACTGCACTTCAGAAGGATTTAAAATCATCTTTTATTAAACAACAATTATATACAGCCACTTCCCAACTCGGAAAGGATACAGAAAATAATGACCGCACTTGGGTCTCAAAATCTTTCTTCCAAGAAACAGTTCAGCGGGTGTTTTTTGTATTGTATCGTGTTTGGCAGCTCTAAGGGCAAATGCAAATTCATTTATATGTCTATCCCAGGTATAGTGATAATTCTTAATGTTTAATGTAACTTCGAATGACTTTCACTACGTTTCTATTAACTCGTTCCGCTATGTTTGACTGCGGACGATACGGGACCATCTTAAGTGACGTATGCCCAGTTTTGCACACATTTCCTCAAAAATATTACTAACAAATTGGGGACCATTGTCGGAAATAACTTTTAGGGGCGCCCCGTATTTTAAAATATACTTATTTAAAATTGAATCTATAGAGACATTAGGTTAATTACAAGCAGGAGACATGAAAAATATGCAATTCTTTCGCCGGGAATCGAACCACGGACCTCTGAAATACCGGCTCAGTGTGCTGACCATTACACCACGAAGGCACGCTAAGAATGGGGGAGATATACCTTATATACTCCCTTTTTTAAAGGGCGACTAGGGTTTTAGGGGACCTAGTCGCCAAATCCTGGGTGTGGAGAGTCATCATCCACAACCCTTTTAGTTCGGGCGCCAGTGTAGAGACATTAGGTTAATTACAAGCAGGAGACATGAAAAATATGCAATTCCTTCGCCGGGAATCGAACCACGGACCTCTGAAATACCGGCTCAGTGTGCTGACCATTACACCACGAAGGCACGCTAAGAATGGGGGAGATATACCTTATACTACAATTTTTGCAGACGTGCGTTTTAACGGAATCAACTCTAACCATTTGCTAAAATGGTCCACTATAAATAAAAGATATCGGCTTTTGTTAACTTTACTTCTAGGATAAGGTCCCAGTAAATCAATGCCTATTATTTGATTTGGGAATTCTGATTTAACACTATTTAGGAACCCTGCCGAGCGGAAATTAACATAATTATTAAATTGACATGTTGGGCACGACTGGACATACGCCCTAGTAAACTTTTGCAGTTCGGGAAAGAAAACTGCCTCGCGAACTCTTTGGGCAGTTTTTCGTATGCGCAAATGGCCCGAAATGGCCGAATCGTGCAACTCCTCTAATACATTCAATCTAATGCTAGCTGGGATAACCGGTCTAAAATCGTGGTTTTCATTACTCGTTTTCGTATAAAATAAAAGTCCATCAATTATTTCGTAATTTGCGGCCCTATTTTTTATTGGCACAATATCCGGATGACTGAAGTTCTCAGGGTCGGCCAAATAATTGTATATATTTTTGAACTCCGGATCTTTTCCGAGTTCGGCTATTACTGTTTCAAGAGAATGTAATACTTTGGATGTCAGCATGGCTATTTTAAACGTATTCCCATTTTCATTTAAGTTAATTCTGCTTAAAGCATCTGCCACAACATTTTCTTTTCCCTGCGTATGTTTAATTATTAGATTATATTCTTGTAATTTAAGTGCCCACCTTATTAATCTGGGTGATAAATTTTTTCCAGAGTAGAGTCTGGTGACCGCAGCGTGGTCCGTATATACAGTTACTGGAGAACTTCCAAAGAAAACACGAAATTTATGAACTGCTGATAACACTGCGAGAGTTTCCCTTTCTGTGTCCGAATAGTTTCTCTGGGTTTCATTTAACGTTCGACTGAAAAAGGCCACGGGTTGCCCATTTTGAGAAAGCCCTGCCCCAATCGCAAAATCTGAAGCGTCCGCTGAAATTTCTAGTCCTTTATCCCCCTCCGGAAATTTTAAGACGGGGCCTTGAGTCAATGCGTCTTTCAGTTTTTGAAATGCCAAGTTGGCTTCTGCTGACCACGAAAACCTAGCTTTCTTTCTTTTCAATTTTAGCAGAGGCTGAGCTATTTTGGCAAAGTCCTTAATGAAGGACCGATAGTATGAACACATACCAAGAAACGACGCTAACTTCTTCGCTGTTTTAGGAACAGGCTAATTTTTAATAGCTATTATCTTTGACTGATCCGTTTGGATTCCATTCTGAGAAATTTTAAACCCTAAATAATGTAACTCTTTTGCGGCAAATTTACATTTGGATGCATTTATCTTCAAACCAGCTTTGTTTAACAATAAAAACACGTTTCTTAAATCTTGTAAGTGTTGTTCTAAACTACTACTCGTAATTATAATATCGTCTAAATATATGAACGTACTTTTACCAAGGACCGGTCTTAAGACAATGTCCATACATCTTTGGAAAGTTGTCGGCGCTCCGGATAAACCAAAAGGCATCCTAAGAAATGCGTACGTGCCAGACTTAGTTACGAAGGCGGTTTTGGGGACGTCTTCGAGTTTTACCCCAGTCTGAAAATAGCCACTCGTAAGATCTAATGTGGTCATATACTTTGTAGAGGTAATATTTCGAATTATCTCTTCGATTATCGGCAGAGGATATACAGGGTACTTTGTGACGGAATTGAGCTTGCGATAATCTGTAGCAAAACGCCACCGCTTCGGGTGCGTAATCGGATAATCATTATTTTTCTTGCATAAAACTACTGGGTCAGCATAACTGCTAGAAATATTAGTAATTATCTTGTTTTTCAACATTTTCTTAATATGGTATTCAATTATTTCTTATTTTACCTTATCGTAGCGGTAAGGTTTTTTTCTTACTGGTTGGGCGTCCTCTGTTTGGATTTTATGATTTGTGACCTGCGTGAAACTCGGTCCATCGCTAAATAAATTTGAAAACTCACTTACCAAGTTTGCAGTTTTTCTTGCTCTGCTGCCGGTAAGTGCTGTTAGTCTAGATCATTTTGCTTTACCACTGGTTGCAGTTAGGGTCAATTTTCCTCCCTGGAAATCCATTTTAGCTTCTGCCAATCTAAAAAAATCCACACCCAGAATAATACATGTTTGCAGGTTTCGCACAATATAAAATAAAATTTTTACCTGCTCGTCGTTGATACGCACAAAAAGTGACACTTTTCCTAAGCATCTACACTTCTCTCCTTGGGCCGCTATGACACTCGTGTCTCTTGCACTAAAAATTCTGTAACGGCGAAAGTACTTCTTGAAAAATCTTTCCGAGATAAAGCTACTTTGCGCTCTTGTATCCAAAAGAGCCGTCGCCGGTATATTGTTAATTAAAACTTCAATCTTCAGTAATCTTAAATTTTTCACGACCACGGTGTTTAAATTAGTTGTGGAAGGGTTTTGCGAGACTTCGGACTTCTTCACCTTCCTGGAAGAAATCCATCTCAGTTTAAATCCTTCTTCTTATTCTGGTTGCCTTCTGCATCTTTGCCCGTTTTTCTATTAAAATCTCGTCGTTCGCCGCTCGATTTAGGAGATACATCTTTCTTCGGCCATGGCTTCGCCTTGTTCCCGTAACCCTGTTGTTGCTTCTGCTGGGGTCATGGTGTATTCCACTGACTTCTTCGCTCAAATTGGCAATGTCGTTCGTTGTCTGTCGTTCTTCGACTTTCAAATTGTACGGCGAGCTCAAATAATTTATCTAAAGTCGTTGGGTTTCTTAGCTCGATGAAATCTTGAACTTGGGGCAGTAGCCTAGGAAGTATAATTTGAATAATTTCAGGATCCAGCGACTTCCATACAAAAGCTTGAAAACTTGGATTTTTCTCAAGATAAAACTTGACAAATCTTCTACCTTTTCTTGATAAAGGCTAAAATGTTCCGCCTCCAGTCTGGCTCGATCTCGTACTATAGGAAATGCTTTCACTAAGGAATTTTTAAAATTTTCATAAGTGTATGTGGGGCTTCCCGATTCCCCCAAGAGATTCTTTCCAATACACTTGAACCAATTTAGCGCTTGGCCCTTCAAAGCGCTGATGGCAAGAGTGACGTTCTGAAATTCGTGGACTGGATATAACATGAAGTGGGCGTCTAGTTTTTCCAGGAAATTAATTACGGCTGACTTGCCGTGAAAACCTGTCGCTGGCTTCATGGCTGCCCGCATTTATTGTACAATGTAGCCAAATCCTTCTAAGGCAGGAGGTGGTATCTCAAGGTTCTGCACAGGTACTGCAGGTATCTCAGGTTCCTCTTCTTGTCTTTCAGACCATCCTCTCATTTTTCTTCTTTGGGCGCCAGTGTCAGGACTGATTGTTCTATGCATACTCTTGGCGAACATATTCGTGAAGTAGTCTAAGTCCTGATCTTGAACAGGGAGCTGAATGCAGCTATGTTCTGTGGTAGAAAACGGTGGTTAAGCGGTAACCACCGTTTTCTACCACAGAACATAGCTGCATTCAGAAGAACTGCACTTCAGAAGGATTTAAAATCCTCTTTTATTAAACCACACTTATATACAGCCACTTCCCAACTCGGGAGGGATACAGAAAATAATGACCGCACTTGGGTCTAAACTGAACAATCAGATAATTTAAACTAAAGCTAATTAGAAATTAAGTAGTAGTTGCTCACAGAGCTATAAACGCGAGGTTGGCCTCTATGCTAAATGGTGCGTAGCAAGATTTAACTAATATTAACGCACTTAGAATTACTTCATTAAGTAATAGCGTAGCAGCGCTACGGCTTAGAATTTAAATACTAGCTAGTCAGGCGAACGTTGAACAGAGTAGTAGTGGTCTGAGATTAAAAGCTCTCTCACACTGAGAGGTTCCTACCTACCGTTTAAATATAAACTTGTCTCCACTTTAAATTAGCATAAAGCTGAAACGCGCGCTTATTCTAACTGGAAGTTGAAATAAGAACAGATAGAAAAAGGCAAATTAAAATAAAACTTTGTTAGTTTAAACTAAAACCTTACAATCTACTAATAAGATTTAAAATATGTTGTATCGTAACGAAAAAAATATTTTCTTTCAAAGGCATCGCAATGAACTTGTGCATAAGCATCTTATTTTATTTATATGCATATGATTCTTGAAGATGTGTGTAATGATTTTACAGGTGATATATTTATTTTGGAGTTCGATTTCCGCTTGACTCCGAATTATCCTTAATTTATGGACACGAGTGTAAATTATAGAAGCGATATATATAGAAGCGTTTTAAATAGAAATGTAGTCTTCATGCAGCGGCACTTGCGGTTTAAATTCTGAATTTTCTGGTTTGCAAGTTATTCTGCCGTCCAACTGAAATAAGGAATTTCTAAGTTATGTGTTCATCAGCTAGGCACATTTGATTAGCCAGAAAATTGGGTGGGGGAGAAATCAAGTTGACTGCGCATAAAGGCGTAGCGGTAGGTGTGTGTTTCTTCCCCCTCCCTTCGGTGTAATATCATTCTACCTCCTGTGGTGCAGCCTGGATAACGTTTCTGGTGATGAGGTGGCTAAGGGATCGATAAGTTCGGCCATTACAGATGAACTGCTTTTGAAAAAGTCTTCGGTCCATTGGCAGACACTTGCAAATCAGTAATCAGTTTCATCACTCGTAATCCAGGTAATTCATTAGTATCAAACTAACGAGTTCTCTGGATTACACTGTTGACGCCACGGCATGCAGAAAAAATTTACATTAAATTACATAAAAACTTACGAAATGGATTTGAATTCTTTCTCTACATATTAGGCATAGCGTAATTCTGAGTATGATATGTGCAAATTTACGCGTGTGCACCACGGAGGACCTTGGACTGTAGATATCGGAATGTTTTTCAGTTAGATCTAGGCTTAAACAATTTGTATGCAAGCTGGACATCCTCTCCAAATATTGACCGGAACTCTTTAGTTCGCAATTTTATGTCACGTGCAGGAAATCTCGTGACTGCAGCCACGTCGCACAGAAACTAACAAACATTTTTCGGCTGTCAGCACGATGAAAAGATGAAATCCGATTCGAAATTCGTCATTTGAAGTGAAATAGAACGTAGAAAGAAACTGTTACCGTTTCGAATAATAGCGCGTATGAAAGTAAAATGATTCTTCTCTTTCTTTATTCATTTTCCTCTTCGCTGCCAAATGGCTGATCATACAGTTACTTTAATAATGATGGCATCACGCAACTAAAACCCAGATTGACCTGTTATTTTTTTATTTTTGTTGCTCCTAATAAAAGGTAGCAGAAAAAGCCAATTGCTTAAGTACTGTCTGCATTTGCCTGTTATACAGGAAACTGAAAATTTAATGCTCCGATTGTAAATGGAAATAATACCCAAAGAGTGCAATACTTTAATAATGAATATTTCACTTGTGTTTGTAAAGGCAATTCATATCCTCTTAATAAATCTTTATACATAACTGTGTTATATTTTCATGGTAATATTAGGTGCAAAATCTTTTGGAATTACCTTTGTTTTTGTGTGTTAGTTGGTAATTTTTTGTTTCCCTTTCGAGATCATTCTACATGATGCATTACTTGGTTTGTAATCTGGATTATGTTTAACCAACCATGTTAAGATTCTTTTACCAAAACAGTGAACTTTTAGATCGAATGTACGCCTAGTTTTATAGTTGGCTGTATTGAACACGATATTTAGACTAGGTGTTATCACAGTTGGAGAAATGGATAGGTAGGTAACTTTATACTACAAAGTACTTGTCCGTTTGGGAACAGATGCCTTTGTGGAAAAATTTTAAGAAAAAACCTAGCTCATGTTTACATTATAATACGAAAAAGTCGAAAAAATTCTATTACAAACCCTTTGTTTTTTAGCTCGGAAATAAACTCGAGATACAGCTGTTGATGAAAAGCGAAGAGAGGTAGAAAACCCTTCGATCCATCCCTAAGGGAATTCTCCTCTAATTCTCCATCAATTCACTTTAAACAAAAGCGGAACTTAGCAGCCGACATGCCACAACCAGCATACGACCGGAAGTACAAATGTATGCTTTCTCAAAAATCGGCTTTTAGTTAACGCAAAACGTTCCTGTACATTTACATTCAGTAATAAAATTCAATATTAAAACATATTTGTGCTGATTTTTTCCGCGCATAGTATCACTTTTCTAGTTAATAAAGAACTTCTAAGTTTGATATTATTTAAATTAAATAGTTGCTGATAATTTCAGCCTTTACTATAATTTCTCCTTTCCGTTTCCTAACCAGAAATGTAAATGCGTTAGAGAATAGGTTTTCTTAGATTTTCAGACAGAGCGCGTTTCTGTTGCGGTATAGCCGCCGTCATTTGAATTACTGTATCAGTTAGAAGTTCTGAGCTAACTTGGAAAAAAGCCAAGATTTGATGGCAGTAAACGTTTTGATATTACGAAGAAATTTTTCCCTCTCTAGTAGCAACCGCGAAAATATGTAACAAAAGAGAGTACAGTCACCCTAGAAAAAAAAATACCCTTGCCGACTAACTTGAACATAATAGTAATACAAAATTTATTGCTGGCAGTCATTCAAATTCTATTAAATAATGTACCAGCAGACGCATTATTGGATACAGAGACGAAAAATAGTTTCTTGGCAAAAAGAAACAAAGTATTTGGTGTTGAAGGAACGAGAGTTGTTGCCGCCCAGGGCAAACAGCTAGCAAACAGAGTGCATGGATAGGAAAGATCACATTAAACGTACAGGTGACAGGGGGTCCGGACACACGGGCGGCTTTCATAGACTAATCGGGTATTATCCAGAACTGTTTAATGCAACACCCCCGGCGCCCCACAAAACGCATGGGGAGTTTATTAAGATGCTACATATGCTGATGAAGACATTAGACTACACATTTTACACACTGCTACACAGATACTATGTGTAACAGTGTGTAAAGTTGAATGGCAACGTTCACCAGCGGATATGTTGGGCGTGTTTTGATGAGCTCTTAAAATTATGCTCGTTTCTCAGTAAAAATTATATATTTTGTACTACAAATGACTATTTTATTGTATTTATGTGTTGTGCTACCTGAAGACTCTTTTTTTTTTTTTTTTCCGTTTACATGACTGTTTTTGGATTATCTTATGTTTCGACCCGCCGCTGGTACTTAGGCCTAATGACGCTGTTTGTTTACTTTCTGTCAATACTTTGTACTTATCTGTTTTGGATGTATTTTGCTGCGTAAAGTATGTAATTTCTGTTTTATTTCCTATTATGTGCACTGGAAGTTATTTTCGGCGTTTATTATCATTTGCATATGCTTTTCGCTGCTTTGATGTATGTTTTATACGACTTTGTATTTCTTGTAAATTTTCCCATGAACGAGGTTGAAAAGCGTGTGCTTTTGTTTCTTCTGTGGATTATTATCAGTCTTTATATGTTTAGTATGAATGCACACTCATTTTGTTATGAAATTATGCGTTTTTTAAGGTTGCCGCTATAAACAAATTGTTTTTTGTGCATATTTGTTTGCGAGCTGTGAAGATTATATAACTGACTTCTTCAGGAATTGTTTGTAGTTTCAAGCTTAGTGCATAGATTATTTTGCCTATATTGTGTTTTTTATGTATCTTTGTCAATGAAACTGCTAATTGGCTTTAAACTGTGAATATGATTTTCTGAAATGTGCAAATATTTTCTGATATTTGTTTGATGTATTTTATGTAATTTCACCTACTCCACACCCTTTTTCTTGACCTTTTTACGTATTCTGCGTTTCTGTGCTTACACAGTCGATACGTAGTGATTTGCTTTGCATACATGCTCGAGAGACGTGTAAATTGTTTTGCTTTTTATCTTAAGATTTATTTTGCATTTTCTCGTTACTTTAAAGATTTATACCTAAATGCATATCAGAAACTATTCTGTGAGTGATTGAATCTTAACAAAATAGGGCCTACTATGACTCGTTTGTTTACATTTGTATGTAATTTTGCATCAGTACCAGTCTTTTGGCCCGCTGGTTAATTTTTGCGTTGGAGCTTGCTGTTCTAGATGAATTGTTTTAGAATACGTTTTATTTGATTTCTTGTATATTTAAATGTACAATGTCCATCTTTGGGATTTGTTTTGCATACCATTATGTTTTTTTCTTTTGATTGAGATTCTACGGGGAGTCCATCGCTTTATTTTTCTGTATTTTAATAATTTTTGTACAAATTCTTTAAATTGTAAACATTTAGAAAAGTTTTGAATTCTTGCTCTGATTCTGAAATATAATTTGTATTTGTTTGCATCCTTTGTTGTTTGAAAAATTGAAATCGGTACACTTTGTATTAAGTCAATTTCTGTTACCAGTCTTATGGCAAATATGAAACGAAAAGAGTAGTCTACGACCGACTGTTTAGTCCGACCGAGAGTCTGATGAGAATGTTTTGCCCACTCTATCGCTTGATAAAAGAAACGAAGGTGGCAATGCTATTATGTCACTAGTTCGACAAACTCTCCAGATTGTGAACGAACTAAGAGAAAAGAAAATGGGGAAGAAATATTTAGATGCCATATCCGAAAATCTTGAAAATATTAATGCCTTGGCAGCTAATCAATGCTTGAAAGTTATTGAAGCGGAAATGTCAGCAAAGGAGACTTTTGATGTTACAACTACTAACAATTTTTCAAAACAAAATGAACTTAGAGTGATGCAGAAACTGGAGGTTCTGCACAATGAAATTCCATTAATTAAAGAATTTGTGAGACTGAACGAGGCAATGGATGCGGATGAAGTAATAACGGGTAATGATGAAATTATTTTACGCCATTTGAAGGAAGTTGTATCTGCACTCGATGTACTGGAGAACTTACCGGCCCCTGAATCCCTTGGGGTTCATCCACGTGAGAGATTTGTTGGGATAAATGGTGATCTTGTACTAAGATTAGGCTCCAGCGAAGAGGTTTCAAGGCTGGATGCACAAATCCGTGTCGAAAAGAATGTAATGAAGTCATTCGTACAAGGAGAAGAAAATTTATTACTCCTAAGATCATTATCTATAATGTTCCTAAGCATCTTTTAAACGATGATGATTTAGTAAAAGCCCTAAAGAGTGACTGCAAATGTGGTATTGAGAAATGTGCACGTTTTCTTTTTGAATTCGGAACAGGAGAGACAATGATTTGAGCCTCAGGATTTTTCAGATTTTTCATTTATGCCAAGTTGGTTTCATAGATCACCGAAGTATCTCCATTGGATGGCGCACCTATGATGTTAATCATTTTATAAGACCTAAACAGGGCCTAAACTGTCAGGAATATGGTCAGGTTGCCAATTCTGTCGACACCTGGTCTAAGAGATTACTTTGAGAAATTTTAACGTGTTTGTAGAATAAATTTAAGCTACTTCTGTACTTTGTGATGTAAAGTGCAAACTGATCAATCTTTTGAATATCAATAAATTGTAAATGTTTCTTGAAGTATTTTGACAATGTGTAAACGTAAATGTATTCTGTTAACTATTTTGTAAGAGTTAAAATTGCTAATGTATGTCTGAGATATTTAAGTGGAAGCTTGCAAGTAAAAGCTAGCGTTGTGAATGTAGTTAGTTAAAATTAGGCTGTCCAGCCAACACTAAAATTTTAGCAAATTTTAAGCTTAGCATATTAGGTACAGTCCTGAAATTAAAGTATTCGTTGAGGTCTACTGTGTCTAAGTTATTAACATGTAAGATTTCGGTGGGGTGGTAGTGTAGAATACTTGTACAATTTCACATGTTCTCACACACAGTAAAATGCTGGAAAGCAAAGGTGAGAAGTCAAATTATAGTGAGAATGCAAACTGTATGAAAGATTTTGATGAAGTTGAAATGGTAAATGAAATTATTTACAGGTTTAAGCTACTTTTTCCTTCCAAATGCCTGGGAAAAGATCCGATCCGATGTCAAAACTATTAATGATTTCATCAAAAATTTACTAACCAACTTGAGGTTTTTTTTTGTTTTTATTATTATTATTATTATTATTATTATTATTTTAAATTCTATTTACTTTACCAAAGGGGCAATTTGCCCAGAAGGACTATTAATTTCGTTTTGGCATTTTGCATAGACATAGATTCACTTTTCAAATTATTGCCACCAAATATTGTCGCCCTGTATTATATTTAAAGAAATTAAATAATGAAGAATCTGCATAAATGTATGTATTGTTACGTTTTTCTCTTCTTCGCACGTACGTTAAGGTTTCGCAGATTTGGAGTGATTAACGACGACACTTGATGAAGTATCAAGACACACTTTATTGGCCAGTATTTTTCAAGACAGCTCCAAAATCACGCTTACAGTTGTCGAAGAACTGTTGCAAACACGCTGAGACAATCAGCAACACAGCCTTCAGGCTATCAGGCTATAATGCTGGAGACAGCTTCACGGCAAAGCACCAAAGTACACCTCCCGATTCTATTCAGTCGTTCTCGGAACTTTACGTACTCTCCAGACTCTTCACGCAACAACTCGCGATGCACTCGACGATGCACTAGAGTACAGCTCGCGACTCGGTTCGGTCGTTCTCGGAGCTCAACACACTCTAAGATGAAACTCGACAATGCACTAACCCGCGATACACTAAGAAACTCTTACGATGCACGCGACGAACAGCTCGGCTACAAGACACTCGCTCACTGACTGGCTATCAACTCGTTAGACGAGACACTGCTTCTCCGCGTACTAGCAGAGTTTATATAGCTTTTGGCTTGGGATCGAGAACATAAAGATGGTTCTCCATGCGTCTATAGCATATCGCCAATTTTGTCGTCAAATGGACGATTTTTTGCCAAATGTGGCAACCCTGCCTTCCCTTGTAATTTTCTGGCAACCCTAAGCCTGGTTTGCGGAGAAGCTGTCTTAACCGCGCCTGGACATTTCGTAACAGTATGTTCTCGCATTGTTATAAAACAACGGTACCTTGAGCCGTCAAATTGTGAATAACGTAATCCTCCAGCGAATATGGGCATCTGGAAGCCCACGTTTGAAATGTGGAATTCGTTTTATTATCGATTTCACATTTTGTAATACTTTAACGAATTTTTGATTAACAAACTCAAGGATTTCAAAGCGAGCAATGACAACTTTGTACGAAAAAAAGACATTTTTATCTCCAGCGCGCGAGACTGTGTATCGGAAATTCTAAAGATATGCTCATTTTAAAACTATTTTGCGATATTTCTCTTGAACTGAATTTTATGGTTTAAGTGTGAAGAACATGATATTTAATAAATAAAGGTAACACACAAAATGTTAAAGAAAGGCCCCTTTGGACGTAATTTAAAATCTGAAAACATTCAGATTTTCTTTTATTTTATTTATTCATTTATTTATTGGGCGTGTGTATTGTGCATGTATGTTTGCGTGCTTGCGTTTACTCCAGGTTAATGGATGCTGAATAACTAAATGTTAAAGCAAGCAGTAGTAAGCATCAGTATTTGGCGTAACGTTCACAATTTTGCGGGAGTATAGTTTCGAAAATTAAATAGAACCTTCCTTCTTCAGCTGCGGAAAGGAAAATGACGAAAAGGAAACATGAGCCCTTGAGAGAACAACGACGTGAAATTCGAAAATGATCTAGCTAAATAGAGAAAGACTTTACCTTCTATGCTCTAACTGAAGAACCTCGGTTCCTATCATTTAGTTGAAACTGTTTCGAATTTCTCTGTCCTTTTCTCGCGTAATTTTTGTTTTCTTCTATCATTTTCACTCCCGTAGTGGAAGAAGAAAGCTATATTTATTTTCGAAGCTACTAAAATTCTACAAAATTACTCGTATCACGCCGATTTCTGTTGCCTGTTATTGGTTACTTTAATATGCAGGCGTCTTTCCATAGTCTGCTAACAGTTTTAGAACCTTTTCTGCATTCAGCATTCCGGCGAAATGTTTTATTTATGTTCACATCCTATGCAAAAGTAATATTACTCATAAAAATTATATCTATTCTAAAAAATACGTCATGTGATTGCAGTGCCAAAACTACCTTTACAAAAAATCTCGCTCAGTTAGGGTGCTCTAAATATAGAAATCAAACGGCTTTATCAATTAAAAGCTTCGTGTACACAAAGCACGTGTTGCAGAAAAGCAGGATATCCTACGGTATTTGCATGTGTAGCAAACGGGTTTTATTTCGAACGAGCAACATCCTCCCTCGTTAATTTAATTGAAACCAGTCCTTAGATTACAAAGAGCAATAACCGTTAGAACATGCGCAGAAAATGTCCTCTGTTGTAATGGTGTAATTTTAGTATTAAAAAAAAAAAAAGCCATGTTTCTGTCTCTGAATAAATCAATATTCTGCATTTCCTTTCTCTAAATTTGATTTGCACCATGTGAACAATTTTACCGAAACAGAGTACTTACTGAAATATAATTATCTAGAAGAAAGGCAGTTTTTATTCTGATGAGATGAAACTCAAAGAAGAAAAAAAGAGACTTAAGTGAAGTAGCCAATGTCAGTTCTGTCAGGACCCAAGATACGCGTAAGAAAGAACAATAATATCAGATTTCCAGTGTTAAGAAATAAAATATCAGTATTTTGTGACATCTGTAGTTTTTTCTTATAATTTTTCTTTTTTCTTCGTAAAATTATTCTCTTCAGCGGCTGCAAACATATTATAAAAGTGCTTCTGAAATTTTGTGGATAGTGTATCACTCACATTATATCCGTGTATATCAAATTATATCACATATATCACATTATCCCACATTATATTAATATTATATATTATTTGTTGAAAACGAAGGTATTGCCAAGTCCAAGAGACAAAAAGTTTTTCATTCGTTATTTACTAGCCTAAAAGGGACGTTAGTTCCAAATGGTATATTAGTCTCGAAACGGCATTTTGCATTGAACCACTACAAAAGGCGTGTCATTTTTCAAATCGTTGCCACCAAATATTATCGCCCTGCATTATGTTTAAAGAAATGAAATAATGAAGACTCTGCATAAATGTATACATGTTTTTCCCATTGTGGAAAAAAAAATAGTAGTACTGCCGTCAAATTTTGATTAATGTAGTCCTCCACCCGAACATGAGCACCTAGAAGTCCTAATTTTGAATTTCGAATTTGTTTTATTATCTATTTTATTTTTGTAAAATTTTAACGAATTTTTATTAACAAACTCAACGACTTCAAAGCAAGCAGTGACAAAATTATACGGAAGAAAAAAAGGATTTTATCTCTCGCGAGAACGAGATTGTCTATCAGGAATTCTAAAGATATGCTGTTTTTAAATATTTTGTGAATGTGCAGTTGAATCGAATTTTATGTGGCGTAAGCGCCAAGAACGTGATATTTAATAGATAAAATAAACGCGCTAACACTCAACGCTGCATCGGGAATTGAAAACGTATAATGCTATGCTGCTTTTAAAATTTTGTGATTTTGCTGTTGAATTGTATATGGTGTAAGTGCAAAGAAAATAATGTTAATAATAAAGCTAAATAGGCAAAACAAAAATATTTGTAGGAGCGAGTGTAACAATAGACTGGTGGAATGCGAACTCAGCGAGATTGTAAAAAAACTTCAGATTAATCTGAAACCTTTCAGAATTTTTGCCTCCTAGGATATTGTTTATACAGTGGCTCACACTTGTTTTCGGAAGCTTTTGCTTTTCAAATTTATTTGCATAGATATTGTACTAAATTACTAAAACATGGATTTATTTTTTTTCTTTTAAACCTCGATTGTTATAAAATAAATATTGTCAAACACGTGTTAATCAGTAACTCACATAATAATTCGGACCCTCTAAATTTTTGTTTTGGTAGACTATGTTTCTTGTCATAATTTTTTCTTTTAAATGAATATACATCACGAGAATTATCATCCGCGTTTACAAATTATTACTCAGTTAGCAAAATATATTAATATTTCCATATCTGAAGTGAACATAAACGCTAAAAATGAACGATGAATTCTGTCAGAAATTTAAAAATTCATCTGTTTAAAGATGGTAAAAGTACTCTTGATATCCAAATAATCCTTAATGTAAAGAATTTGATGTAATAAATGATGGAAATTGCAATGTAACTGATGAAAATGCACTGGAGTTCCGAAAACATTTCCAAGCTAATACTAAAGAATCGCAAATTTATTCTACAAAAAAATCAAACCACACCCAAAAATTAGCACTATAAAATGTTCGACAGATTGAGAAGAACTATTTGCTTTAAAAGTTAACACTGAAGCTTTTAGAAGAATCAATTAAGGTATATGGATAAAATAGGTGAGCCACCCCGACGGGAAAGTGGTGAGTGACTGTGACTGCCGTACCGAAGAACCCGCCCTCGAATCCTGAAGAAGGCATGGATATAAATTGTTTATACCTTCAATAAGGGGCAACGCTGGCCCGCCTATTTGGTGCCTCCATAATAAAGTGACCATTGCTTCCGGCCTTAGTAACGGCCAAAGCGTATAACAGCTAGTACACGCCACTGGAAAAAATAAAAAATTAAAACAAATAAATAAATATCAGCGAGAGAGAAATCCTTCGTCAACAAGAAAACAAAGAAAATACACCTGACGTTTACGAAATCTGTAATAAGCAAAGTTTTATCACATTAGAATAATGTTATATTTGTAGAAAAGCCAAACTTTAATATATTTGGGTCCTACAGACGAATTAACAGGTGGCAAAATCCGAATTAAGAACTGAATTTGAAAAACGTATTGCCTAATGCTACGTATGGGAATAGGGGCATAATTGTTTGGGAATGTTTATCTCTGATTTTAGAGTTAGAAATTTAAGGTTTAACGAAAATAATATGGATTAGTATACATATATAAATATTCTTAATGAAAATCTGAAAGTATCTGCAAGAAAAATTGGAATGCAAAATATATTCAAGTTCTATCAGAATAGCGATCCCAAGCAGACAGTTTTAAATGTTCGCTTGCGGTTATCATACAGCTGAAATTATCAAAACTTCTTCACATTCTTCGGACTCAAAATCTAATGGAACGTTTATGGAATGGGTTGCAGAAAAGAATAAGGAAACATGATACTTCTTCGAAAGCTCTACTAAAATCAATTTTTACGTAGGAATGGAATAAATGGAACAATCTTACACGAAAACATCAGTTTAGTCCATGCCAAACGTATGAAAAGTGTAATCTTAGCTAAAGGATAGCCAACGTAGTACTGAATGTCTCGTTATTTCGGTAATATAAACTGTGTAATCAGTGTTTGAATGCTTATATGAGTTCATTTTCAGAACGGTTTGAATAAATCACTTTTTTGTACTAAAAACATTTTGGATAACTGTTTTTCAAAACATGCAGAATGACAGACAGATATACGGATGAATATGTGAAAGTAAAATAAAGTCATTTTGCTGATATTTAAGAAATGATATTTGCAAATAAAACTGAAAAACACAAGTGTCCGAAATCAAATGTGAGCGATTTTAAGTTAATTCCCCCAAAACATCGTCTTCACTTGTCAAGACCTCTGTTCCTTCTAGTTGCCTTTGCTAACGTAACTGGAGTCCTGAGTAGTAACAGAGAACTTACTCAAAACTATGTTCGTGCGTGTGGTAGAAGATACAACAAAGATAAGAAGGGTTAAATTTACCCTTTATTTCTCACAGCGTACAGCCTTTCCCGCACTTCGGGATACAAAGACCAGTACTTATGGTCTAAAACGTAGAAAATAAGAAATAAACTAACTTAACTAAACCTAGGTGCTTAGCAGAGAGTCGTAACGCGAAGATTGGTCTTTTAACGCTACGTATGTAGTGAGCGGAATGCAAAAAACTACACTACGTCTTCAAATATGAGAGAGAACTAAGTTCTGTCCTTAAAGGCAGATATGAAAAGCAGGCGCGTGGTAAAGCAGCGAGAAGTCGCTCTCTCTCTCTTTTGGCAAAAAGCCATGTCTTAAATATTTATACAGTTTGCAACCTCATTTTCATAAACAATTTTACTTGCTCTTTTTCTGGCGGGAAATGAAAAATAAGAGCGGACAGCGAAGTTTTAAAATAAAATAAACGTTAGTAAAACTTAAAATCCTTGCAGACTTGCTTTGAAATTCTTGAAGGGATAAAAGTAATTTATAGAGATACAGATGAAACTCTAATTGCAGCAACGTACTTGATGCTCCCGGAAAGCTTAAGGAAGATATAGATGGGGAATTAGAATTTAAAACTTTAAAATTCGACGATGGCAAAAGATTTGTTGATTTCAGTGTGAATATCAAGACAAACACTAATCCAGATTAGATACTAAGCGAACATGTGCTAATGGAATTGCATAATGGTAATTTTATTTTCTTCTAGGACTTGTCAGAAATTTTGCCATTCTGCAATTAATCGCACGTAGCTGTTTACAGTTTTATAATTTCTATTGAAAATACTATTGATTTTGACTATTTATTTTGTAAGCGATGAAAAATTTCCTCATAAATTAATTAAGATTTATTTATGTTCGCGCATGTTACAAGATAGAGTAGTGAATCTTGAATTATTAATAATTGAAAATAGTGTTCCAAATTAGACATAAAAGAAATAATTTTTATTTTTATTCAATTTAAAAAGCAGAAAAATAAAAGTTCAGGTGTAAAAAAAATTTTATTCTTTAAATAATTAAATTTTTTTCATAAATGTTTAATTATTTGTTTTTTATTAAAATATAATTTAAGCATTTAAAATATGTTTCTGTTGTTTTGTTGCTAATTTAAAATTCTCTTCTATCCCTGAAAGAAAATGAAATAAAGAAATTTGTATTTATAGGTGCACTTTTTTAAATCTGTATTTACAGGTGCACTTTTTTAAATTCACAGGCGGACCCCGCATACCCTAGCGTTTGTCCTAGCTATTATACATAAATTTATCAGCCGAATGCTTTAGCAAAACAACCGGATGATAAATTGCATTGCTCTACCGTGCCGCCCAGACGGTATAATAGTTAGTGATGATGACTGCGTTATCGGTGGGCCCGGATTCAAATCCCGCAGAAGGCATGAATGTTTGTTTGCAAGTGTATAGTGTCTATACGGTAAGGAGCACTCAAAATACGGCGAGTCGAAAGTTCTCTCGAGTGACTGCCTTACTCAAAATTGTTCTTACTCAAAATTTGAGCGGAGCTGCACAGTTCGTGTTGTGGGACTATACCTGTACGACCTATGGTGAAATTCTGGTGTTCCACCCGCTTACACCGATACAGGGTGTCCCATAAGTCTATAAATATTTTTAAAATTCATAAAAATTGAAGAAATTGGTAGAATTGATCGTGGTTTGTAAAAACGTTATTCTCTTGAAGAATTTTTTTTTGGGGGGGGGGCCGTAAAAAATAGTTAAATTTTTCGTCGATAAAAGGCGGTGTACTATAGATTTCGTCGATAGAGGGCACAAATCACGCATTTCAAGGAAAACTATATTTATTTGTATGTAGGCAAATGTTTACAAGCATATCACTGTTATTCTATGTGCCCGTCATCGCCACAAATTGCACTTTGCAAGCGAGTTACAGCACCATTAACTGCAGCATTTAGCATATCCGAATGTATGTTAGAGATTTCGTGACGAATGACGTCCTTTAACTGCACCAAAGATGGATTATTGCGGTACGCTCTGGACTTGACAATACCCCAAAGTCGAAAATCAAGGGTTGTTAAGTCCGAAGAGCGAAGAGGACACTCATTTCTACAATAACGCTTAATTAATAGCTCTTCTGTAAAAATTCTTCTTAGGAACGTCTTTGCTTCTATTGTGATATGAATGCATGTGTAAGTTCAATGTATTGCATGAATGTCACTGTGTCAAGGACATTATGTTCCAGTAAGTGCGGTATCACTATCTCCTGCAGCAGTTACAAATATCTTTTTCCAGTAACTGAGCAGGGCTTTCATCCAGCTTGTGCACAGCGCTTTTTAAAGAAAAAAGAACCCACAATAATGGACGCAATGAAACCACACTAAACAGTTAAAAGCAGTGAATGTAGAGGCTTCTCACTATAGGCACGTGGGTTTTCCTTTTCCCAGATTCTACAGTTATGAGTGTTGACTGTTCCATGCAAGGAAAAATGAGCCTCACTTGTCCCCAAGATATTGAAAAGCCATTGTGGATCGTCATTGATTTTCGGCAAAGCCTAATTTGCGAATTCGTATCGTTTAGCTTTGTCATTTGATAAGAGCTGGTGGACTGATTGTAAGTTGTAGGGATGCAATTTTAAAACGCTGCGCAGGATGCGGAATATCGATGTCTTCGCTATGTTCCGTGCTACTTCTCGTGCCCTACTTACTGCACTGGTTGATTGTTCCCTTAGAGTATCAATTTGCGAAGCCACATCGGAAGAATGGATCTTTGATAGACTTGGTGCGCCACTACAAAAGGCGATAACATAAACTTTCCCTTTCTTCGGAACGTCGTACCAGGGCAGTCAGTCCAGGAAGAATGATTGAACTTGAACCTCTCCCATTCCTTCCGTGTCCGGAACCTTCGTAAAGCTTCAGTGAGCGATTTTTCGCTGAGGTAAAACAACTTCACTAGTCCCGCTTTATTCCCTAATGCATCACAATTAAATTTTATGTACGAGCAAATAGGGGGGAAAATCGGAAATGAGCTGTTAATCATAAAACCTGCAACTTGTAGGACTCTGATTTACATATTTCTTGTTAGTGTATCTGTGCGGCGTACTGTGTCGACGAAAATTTTAACGATTTTTTAACCCTTCACGAGAATAAGTTTTCGCAAACCGTGTTCAATTCTACCACTTCCTTCAATTTTTATGAATTTTTAAAATATGCACAGACTTATGGAACATCCTGTATATTTTTACCTGTACTATTACTCTATTCTGATGTCTAAACCATTGTCAGTTGACCAGGTGTTTGACGTCACTGATCTCTATTGGCTGCAGAGGTGTCAAGTTTCATTTAATTCCTAAGATTTATCGAAAATTATAGTGATGGCCCATTCGTTGACTCCCAAGTAATCCTCAACCTCTAGGTCATCGGCGGTTTTGAGGTGTTTCAAATTTAATTTCAATTTAAACATTGACCTAAATTTATTGCACTGCCCTGTACTCATGTCATACAGATTAATCCAAATAATCTTCAACCTGCAGACCCCTGGAGACAGCAATCTTGACAGGTAACATTGTCCTTGAATTTAATTTTGCTATCCAAATCTCCATAAAATATCATGCTGACTTTCGTATTGATGGTATACGATTGATCCCAGCTGATCATTAATCTGTATATCATTAGTGAGCAGTTAGCCATTAGTCACTTTAAGTGCACCGCTATCTCTAGGTCTAATTTTAATTTATTGTACCACAATGCTTCGGTGACCTATGGGTTAGTCATATGTGACAATATCCCTTGGCTGCACCCTAATGCAACTTCTAGCCTTGGATACACCTTGGATGCAACCTGTAGCTAATAGCTTTGGATGCACCCTGATGTAACCGGTTTAATTTTAATTGAAAATTGTATTTCCTTTGTCTGCATTCATCGCACCGCCCCTCTCCACTGAAACTTTAACCTTAAATGTCAAAAATAGGTCAAATAATATATTATATGATGTGCCAAATAATAGGTAGCTAATGTGTTTGATAATAACCTTTGGTTTAATTTTGCTTTAACAATCTATCTAAATTGCGACAGGCTGACCACTTGGTCCAGGCGAAGATGCACAAGCGCCTCGAACCCACGGTCTAGAAAGCAGATATCAGGGCACTGTTGGCCATAGCTCTGTAAGGGTTGTTTGTGCCGGCCGCCGAGTTTAGTTTACATTAATTTAACTTATTTAAATTACGTAATTTTAAACACTGAAATACATATAATTTTTATGCATCCAATTGATATTGTGACATTTACAGTATCATTTTAATTAACGATAAATGTTTCTAATCCCATATCCCATATATTCAGTAACCAGTTAATAATTCTTCAAAAACATTTTCTTGCAACGTTCTTAAATTTTTTAATGGTAAATTCATCTTTACTCATCTGTAATATAAAGCTTTCAGGTTACAAGTTGTATCCCGTTTAGTTCCATACATTTTTATGAGGTCATAGATCCGCATTCGATTCTTATCTAATAGAATGACGTCTACATGTAAAGTAATTTCAGTTTATTGAGGGAAATAATTCACTGAAAGCCATTCTACAGAAATCAAATACAAAACTCCTATGAAAAAGGTGACATGGAAAAAGGTCACTTACAAAACGAAATGGCACAGGATGCATTAACAGAAATGCCACGCAACACAACCGCATTACCAATGAATCATTCATTCTGTCATGAATCAATCATTCAAGAGATGGATGACAAATTTATTCCTTTCCACCAAACAGAAACTCAAAAAATTTCTATATTATTTTATATTGCGAATACTACAGAGAGCGAATTTGATGAAAAGAAGATAGCTAAAAATTCAAGTTGTAAAATCAGCGCTAATTTCTGTAGGATATATTTAAATTGTTAAATTTCCGGCACCTTCAATTCAAATCTTAATATTTATAAATATTTAAGGCAGTTTATATTCAGATTGCAAAATTTATAACTATTCAATGGACTGTAATACTGACTTATGATAGTTTCAGCAAAATAAAATGCATGTTATAAAACTTGACCCTATTTTGGTGTAACAAATAAAACAACGCAAACTGTCGGATGGTAGACATGTCAGATGTATCTTATTTATTCTTATCCAAGAAAGCTACAAATAATTGAATATTACAAATAAACTAATGTTTCAATGTTTTATTATTTGTAATGTTCAATGTTTTTATTATTGTATGATGTTAACCGGTACCCGTTGATAAAATCTATTAGGCCAACAGCGGCTGAGTGGTAAAGTCGCTGAACACTGGTAGTTCGGCCTGAGTTTCGAATCCCGCGAACCAGCTATTTGCATGGGCAGTTTCGGGGTTTTGCCCATGTGTAACGAGAATAAGAGGCAATTTCCCTTAAGAAGTCCTCTACGAAGGCATCCCTCCCTTTAGGCAGATAGCCCTCGAGGCTTTGCCGTAATCACATAAACCATAAATCTATTAACGCCTTTTGGCGATGAAATTTATTTTCGGCATCAACAGATGGATAAATCATGCTTTTTGACTTCCAGTAGATATTGTTTGGCAATAGCATTCAAAATAATTTCAAATACATCATTATTCTCCATAACTAGTCTTTTCTTCTAAGAACGCTATTAAAAATGAAAACAAGTGACTTCTTTCGAACCGATTCCCTAGTTCTTATTTTAATATTTTGTCAACTGTTATTGGCATTGCGTTTTCATTGTATATCTCGGACATTTTTAGCAAAATGCCGTATACAAAGAAAAAAAAATGGATTTCTTCTGCTTTATTTCTTAACAAATCTCCAAATCTTTATGTCTTAAAAATCTTTCTTAACGCCTGATGCAAAATGCAGTAAAAATTAACGAGAGAGTAACAAATTTTGTCCTAAGATTTTCCGTGGG
Source organism: Stegodyphus mimosarum (assembly GCA_000611955.2). Taxonomy (NCBI): domain Eukaryota; kingdom Metazoa; phylum Arthropoda; class Arachnida; order Araneae; family Eresidae; genus Stegodyphus; species Stegodyphus mimosarum. The sequence goes on from KL820010.1 coordinate 29,809, forward strand.
GAAAGGATTGCCAAAAAATGGCGCAGTGCAGCTATGCGCGTGAGGAAAGGTTTGCCAAAAAATGGCGCAGTGCAGCTATGTGCGAGTTTTAATTGGTTTGAAGTCAACATCGGTGGGAACCATCTCCAGTCTCCTTAGCTATGAATAGGATTAATAATAATATTAATAATAATCTGAAAGCTTTCAGATTTTCCATTATGCCTAAAGGGGCGTTTTTTTAATGTTTTGTGGGTTACTTTATTTATTAAATATCATGTTCTTCGCACTTACACCATAAAATTCAGTTCAACAGCAATATCACAAAATAATTTTAAAATGAGCATATTGTTGCGTGCGTAGGGGTTCGTAATGGACTGAATGCACAAGTCGTTAAAAAGTTAACAAAATATATTCTTTTCACAAGAAATAAAACAAGACCCTCAAATATTTGCTCAGAGATATTCGTAAAACATCACAAAATCTCAAACATTAAACAGAAAACTCAATTCAAAAACAGAGGAACTAATTCTATCTCACAGCGATTTCGCTACAATCAATCACACCATTAAGTAAACAACAGTTCGCTTAAAACAGCTACAACTACAACTGAGATGAGGTGTTTTGATTCGGCTTTTATAAGCTGTTTAATTATTCATTAGAATATTCTGGTAAAACCTCGATTTTTTTCGATTTTTGTGGATGGTAACAGCAATTACGAGATATTTATTTATTAAATAATAAATGCACACGCTCTTTTGTTTTTACTTTTCCGGCTTAGCTTTCTCTTCAAAAATTGTCTGCGTTGCATGGGGAAAATAAAACAGTTTTAATTACAATTCTAAATAAATACGAAATAGGTAACACTGCCCCCTTCCCAAGGACTGCACAACCCGGGCAGTACAATCCCTGGACAGGAAACCAAACTTACAAATAAGGCATCAACGCGATAATAAACATTACATTACAATAACAAAATAAACAATAATTGCAATAAGAAACTTTTAGCAAATCAAATACTATCAAATACTAAATACAAATCAAATACTAAATACAAATCAAATACTAAATACAAATCAAATACTAAATACAAATCAAATACTAAATACAAATTGAATACTAAATACAAATGAACTGCTAAAAAAAAATTAAAGGCTATCAAATGCTAAATACAAAACGGACAATGGTCTTATACTATTTACAATTATATACACTGCGTACTATGGCTATAGTAATGAACTAACCTGTCATAATGAACGATTTTAGGTTTAAAGTTCGATGACTTACGGAACCGAATCACGACGTCGTTCAGCCTTTTTAGGATTGTCGTAGCGGGTCTTCATCTTCTCCGTCGGCAAGTTGACTCGCTCTCATGCAGAACGGTGCATCACTTCAAACCGGGCCTGGACATCTTGGATGTATTCCTCGGGCGTTGAAGGCGCATCTCCAGGGCGGCCAAACAAGAGATCACAACGCAGACGAAGATCACGACCAATGAGCATCTGGAATGGAGAATTGCCGGTAGTCTTGGGTTTCTGTTCGATCCTAGTATGATTTCGGCACTTTCTAAGCAGGGTCTTTCGGACGAGACGTCTGCGTTTCCAGCTGAGGATCCCTTCTGATGATTGATAGTCATGCCCTGAGATGCTGAAAGCAGTTTGTTGTTTTTGAAGCCTAAGGGAAAATTGTATTTCCTTAAAAAGCCCAATCCTAGTAAGCAAGGATCTGTAATATCAGCCACATATGCCGTGTGATAATAGGTCGCGTTCCCAAAGGTGATGTTCACGTTTAACTTACCTTCTACGTCGATTTTCTCACCGAACGCAGACTCGAGGGTAACACAGGATGGCGTCCAAATCAGTTTATCCTTAAATTTCTTAGCTAAATCTCTTCAAATGATGGTAACACTAGCTCCTATATCAATGATCATACTCCAAGGAACTCCATTGATATGCCCATTCATGGGTAATCCCTTACTGTTGCCACACACTGCAGAAATCTTGAGCACTTTAATACGGGGTTTTTCACTATCGCTCAAACTTTGCACCGCGATATGATCTTTAATTTGCTTCCTGCGTCGTTGCTGAAAAATGGTCTTATTTCCCGTACCTCGGGGTGTTCCGCGGTTTCTTCGTACTTGGCCTTCAGCTCCGCAGTTCCAACACTTCGGTTTCTTGTCACTCGTTTTCTATCTCATGGCATTTAATTGTCTGTTTATATCGTCCGTCTTATTTTCCGGGCTGTGGGGTATTCGACAGTTCCTTCGCATGTGCCCTAAAGCACAGCAGTTCCAGCACTTTACGGTCGGTTTCTTATTACTAACATACTATCTCAAGGCATTCAGTTGTCCTGTTAAATCATCTAGACGAGCAGCCATTTGATCCACTGCCTCTTGGACTCGCGCAGCTCTAATTGGGTGTCGGTCTCTGCGAGTTGCTTGCTGGGCTGCCTCGAATTTCATGGCGTACACCAGAGCACTTCACATCCGCCATTCGCAGTGCCTTCTGTATTTCAGGATCGCGGATGCCGTCGGTGAAGTATTGCAGGGACATATTTTCCCTTGTTTCTCTCGGGCGGTCCGTAAAGGCGAGATGGGACTGCCTTTCAACATCCGTGGAGAGCTCTTGGAGTGTTTCGGTGGGCTTCTGTTGACGGGATTTTAATTGAAGCCTACTGTAGTCTTTCACACATTTCTCCCCGAAGCGCAGCTCCAACGACCCGGATAAAGCTTCCAAGTCTAGTCTTTAGTTTTCGGGGAGAGTCTGCAGGATATCTGCTGCGTCTGCTCTCAGAAAAGCGGCGAGATGACAGGCCTCAGCTTGGGAATCCCACCATTCGCTTCCACCACTATAGAAAATTCTGTCTTTATACACTTGCCAAGAGGTCTTCCCACCATACGTAGATAGCTTCAGTGAGGGACGAGCAGGTATCGGTAAAAATTTAAAGCCATCTGTATTACTTCCTTCTGTCGCTATGCACTTCTTTAAGGTGTAACTTCTTTGGCGACAGCAGCAGAAACCCTTTTCTCAATTTGTTGCTTCACCGCAGAAACTCTTTCTTGAATTTCTTCAACTCTATTTTCGACCGAGTTTGTTCATCCTTCCATAGTCTCGATTTTTTTTTTCTATTACGCAGGCAATTTCTCTTTTCATTATCTCTTCACCTGCTTCAACCTTTTCTTGAACACCCTTCATTTCTTCTTTCACAGATACTTCTATCTTTTCTTGAATGACTTTCATCTCTTCTTTAACAGCCTCTTCGATCTTTTCTTGAACGGCTCTCATCTCCTCTTTAACGGAAACTTGATCAGCTTCCATCTTCTCTTGAAATGCAGCAAAGGCAGACACGAGCTCTTTCAATTGGTCTTCCATCGCTCTAGTGAATGGCATTAAAATATCCCACTTCTGACACCAAAAAATTGTTGCGTACGTACGGGTTCGTAATGGATTGAATGCACAAGTCGTTAAAAAGTTAACAAAACTTATTCTTTTCACAAGAAATAAAACAAGATGCTGAAATATTTCCTCATAGATATTCGTACAATGTCACAAAATCTCAAACGTTAAACAGAAAACTCAATTCAAAAACAGACGAACTAATTCTATCTTACAGCGATTTCGCTACAATCAATCACACTATTAAGTAAACAACAGTTCGCTTAAAACAGCTACAACTACAACTGAGATTAGGTGTTTTAATTCGGCTTTTATAAGCTTTTTAATTATTCACTAGAATATTCTGGTAAAATCTCGATTTTTCTCGATTTTTGTGGATGGCAACAGCTATTACGAAATATTTATTTATTAAATATTAAATGCACAAACTCTTTTATTTTTACTTTTCCGGCGTAGCTTTCCTTTCAAAAATCGTCTGCGTTGCACATGAAAGTAAAGCAATTTTAATTACAATTCTAAATAAATAGCTAAATAAATACGAAATCCGTAATGATATCCTTAGAATTCTCGATACACAGTCTCGAATGCTGGAGATAAAAATGTTTTTTCTGTACAACGTTGTCATTCCTCGGTTTGAAATCCTTGAGTTGTTAATCAAAAAGTCGCTAAAGTTTTATAAAATACGAAATCGATAATAAAACAAGTTGCAAATTTCAAATTTGGGCTTCCAGATACCCATATTCGCAGCAGGATTACGCCATTCCAAATTGGATGGCTCTAGGTACCGTTGTTTTATCACAATGCGAGAAACATACATGAATTTATGCAGATTTTTCGTTATTTAATTTCTTCAAATGTAATACGGGGCGATAATATTTGGTGGCAACAATTTGAAAAGTGAAACGACGCAAAATCGTAAAACGAAAGAAATAGTCCTTCAGGCACAAAGCCCCTTTGGACTAACAATTCAGATTTTAACGATCATCCAAAGGATTCTTTTAGAGTTTAACATGGTTTATCAGCAGACATTTTCGAAAGAGGTGGAGTAGCAAAACATATTATAGAATTTTAGATGAATATGCATTTAGACTAACGTTATATATCTTCCGTATATTTAAAGGTGAAAAAATAATTCTGTAAAATAAATGCTCTATAATTGTATAAAAAATTTAACGGTTTTGATTAGATGCATTAGGAATTAAATGTACTTAAATCAATCAAATCAAAACGTAAAAATGTAATAGTCTTAAGAACTAAGAACTGCATCCGTTGCTTTTAAGTAGTTTAATTTGCTAATTAATAACAGAAATATTAAATGTGAAAAAATAATATCTTAACTCTTTCCGAATGGCAGGAGACACGAATGAAAAGTGAAACAACGTAAAATTGTGTTTCAAGCCTGATAGCCCTCTTGGGCTAAAAATATTATTTCTTCTGTGAGAAACCGCAATATTGGATGAAACGTTTTGAGTATTTACTATTTTGAATCCAAGATTTAAAACTATATTTCGATAAGGATGAAAGGAGAAAGGTTAAATGAGCTAGGGTTGCTAAACGATAGCAAGAATCAGAGTCAAGAGTAATACTATTTTTGGTGATGTAATGGGTGCTGGCTAATAGACAAGTATCTATTATCCTAAAGTTCCACCTCTTTGAAAATACAGTTTTATAACTGACATACAATCATTCACTTAATAACATATCTTAATAATTGAGTACTGTTTTCATTGTCTACTTATTTAATGAACTAGTGATTTGTGATAAGATTTATTAGTATAACACTAAACTATCCTCGACATCACTTCACATGGGCAAAAAAGGAGATGTGTGCCCCTATATACATTGCAATTAAATATATGCTGCGTGCGATTTTATTCAGTGGATTTTTAGTCATACTTTTACAACTGTTAAGTCACTTTTAATAGTAGTTGTTCATATTCTAGAAAGTAATACTTGCAACGGTTGTATTGTAAAAAAAATAGAAATAGTGTTGTTAATGGCTGACTCATATTAAACAGTTATAATCAAATATTTAATACAAATATTACAACACTGGGGTTTAGCCATCTTTTTATTTTTCTTTTATTAAAGAAAATCGTCAATGATGCTTTTCAAAAGCTAGAATGACCATGTTGCCTTAAATTTAATTTAATTTTTTAAAGGAATCTTTCGAATGGGGAATGAAGAACTTAAATTGTACTCTGAATTACTATTAAAAGTTCCAGAGTTGCAAATGTTTTGGTGCTGTTATTAAAATGCACAGTTTTTTTAATTCATTGTTCCTGATTTAAAATGTTATGAGAAACCAATGTAAAACTATTTAAAACATCCGCTTCTGCGGTGGGGAGGAGAGATTAGTATTAAATTTATTAACTGGGTAAAACACATTAGGGTTGCATGCCTATGGGAAGAGTTGCCACATGAAGAACCCTTTTTCAAGGAAAATGGCCCACATACTATGTTATACGGTAGAAAAGCGCAGAAACCTCACACAGCTAGCCCATTCTATCACCGAGAACAAAAACGCAAGTCGATAATAAGTGTTTCACGGTCTAAACCAGCGTCTGAATAAAATACTGCGAGAAGAGAGATAACCAAGAGTGGCCTAACTATAACGTATGCATCTGAAATGGTACATTGAATGATCAGAAATGGCCCACTGAACGCCAAAGAAAAATTTTTGAAAGAATTCTGATAAGATTTACATATGTATATATATTTTTACGAATTTTGTATTTAGTTAGATATTTTTAATAGAATTATAATTAAATTGTTTTATTTCCTAGCGCAAATCAGCGCGTGACATACTTTAAGAGAAAGCTACGCTGGAAAAGTAAAAATACAAGAGCACGTGCATTTAACATTGAATAAAAGTTTATCTCGGTATTTGATATTTAATTTGAATAAATGTAATTGACTAGCCGTAACTGTAATTCTACTCTTTTTGCTTTCCAGAAATTGCTAGAACTCTTTCGCGCGGCTCATTTAAAAAGCTATAAAAACCGGAAAGAAACATCTCAGTCGTTGCTGTTCAAGCGAGCTGTTGTTTACTTAGCTGCTGTAATTTTGTGATCGGATTAGCCTTCTCTGGACTTGGATTGCGTTTTATTTAACGTTTTAGTATTTTAAAATATAGCTACTATTTATATTGCGTGATATTGTACGAATATCTTTGAGGAATAATCCAACGTTTTGTTATATTTCTTGCCATTAGAATAAATTTTTTTAACTTTTTCCCGTTCTAGTGCATTCAATCTATTACGAATCCGTACGCATGCAACAATATATACAATTAACCTACTGCACTCACTTCCAAAAGTTAAGCACGGAGAGGAAAATACTAATTTCCGGAAGCCAATCAGAATTGAAGAGGATGCAATTCGCTGCAGACGTAGATGGAAGTATGCAAATATGTTAGGTAACAGCCAATCGCGCTTTCATGTCAAGAAATATCCAAAAAAGGCAGTCTTATGAGAAGCCAGCTTTATGAAGAGTTACAGAAGTTGATTGTAAGTCCTGATGGAAGGTGTTTAAAACTTTCGTACAGTTTGTTTTCAAGACATACGTGTTTCTATGATATCCAGAAGACGAATGGAAGATTCTGAGCGCTGGCCTGCTGTGGGGCGCATTGAAGCAGGACAGTCGATCACAGATGTTGCTCTTTTCTTCGGCGTTCATCATTCTGTAATTTCACGTTTATGGAAACAATTCCAAAAATCATAGAAAGTTTTTCGAAGGCCCGTAGCCGGTCGCCCAAGGGTTACAACCCCGCGGAAGATCAATATATTGCTATAGTATCCAAGCGGAACCGCAGAGCGACCTCCACACGTGTGACATCTATGGTTACAGCGTCCATTGGTAACGCGATATCTGCAGCGACTGTACGCCGAAGATTACATCTGAGTGGACTGTAGGTCCGGGTACCTCGAGTTTGTGTTCCTCTATCCGTCCAGTCAAGAGGGGCACGATTGCAGTGGTGCCGGGAACATATCAATTGGAATGTGTCTAACTGGGGCAATGTCATGTTTACTGATGAGTCAAGATTTGCTCTGGAGCCAGATGACAAGAGTATAAGGATATGGCGTGAACAACGAACACGCAATCAGTCCCAAAACATCACCGAACATCACGCATTCCGAGACGGAAGCATTATGGTGTGGGCGGGGATTTCATTACGATACCTCAACGACCTGCACATCTTTACACGGGGTTCTTTGACGGCCGTCCGGTACGAGATGAAATCCTAGAACCCATTGTGAGATTGTACGCTGCAGCAGTTGGCCTTACTTTTGTTTTAATGGACGATAACGCACGTCTCCATAGAGCTGACAGGTAGTCGATGACTACCTGGAGAGTGAAGGGATTGCGCGTATAACGTGGCCAGCATATTCGCCCGACCTTAATCCATTGAAAATCTTTGGGATGCTCTCGGCCGTGCTGTATCTTCACGTTTCCTACCTCCAGCTACTCTTATTGAGCTGGAAACTGCTCTACAAGATGAATGGCGATTGCTGAATTCTGCGGTGGTTGACCACCTAATTGAAAGCATGGTCACAAGGTGTAAACTTTGTATACAGATGAGGGGGGATCACATACCCTATTAATGTCCTTTTTTTCATTTTATGCCGTTTATTTTCACTTTATACATAATTCTGTTTAAGTCTCCAGTATGTCATTATCTGCTAACTTACAAAAATTTAATATTGTTTTCATTTCTGTATATAATTATTGATTTATATGCATAAATATATATGCTACTTTGCTGCCGAATTTTGTGTCAATCAAAGAAGTATTTATTGATTTTTTTTGCATTTTACACCTTCGTGCTTAACTTTTGGAAGTGAGTGTATTAACTTATTACGTTTGATTGAACTTGAAGCAACATTTTCAAGGGCTAAAAGTACAAGAGTTGTCGTCCTCCGCAACAGATGTTACCATGATTATCCAGCATAACAGAAGGGGGAAAATTAACCTTTGGAATTTCAGGTTATATTGGTGTTCAGCAGATAATTCGAGCCTGCTCTTACCAGTTTCTTATTTAATCCCTTTCTGAGCCTCACGGTGAGGAATCAAGATAGAGAGTTTCTCCGGAAGAGGCTCGTCTGAAGAGAAAGAGAGGCAAAGCACCTTGCTTCTGTGTGGGAATTGCTTGACTGAAGTTCCGATTGTCGGGGGGGGAGATCCATAGAATACTGAAATACATGGATCGTCGAATTAAGAAGCGAAGGGAAGGGGCTTGCCAACTACGTCATAAGATTTCTGCAGGTAGATGAAAAATAGCAATGCATGCTGCAAGAAACAAAATAATATGTAAATGAAAAATATACATTATTTACAACATCAAAAGTTGCACAGATTAGCACAATAAGGTATTTGCAGACTTTTGGAGCTGGTGTTGCTCGGCCGTTCAGCTGCAAACATCCGAGTCATAGCATTCAAATATTAAAAGTGTAATTGCAGTTGCAAAATATTTACATATATGCAGTGTGACCACTCATTTTTCTCACAAAAATATCCTCTATGCAGTGGAGTCCAAATTGAGTTCATAAGTGTCATCACTATGAAGGAGGGATTTGCATAGGTTTCCGAAGTTAAACAGATATCCACATCATTCTGGTGAATAAATTGATGCAGTTCCGATAATTTTGTTGTAAGTTTCTGCGCATTCCACAGTAGAATTTTTGTGGGACAGTTTTGCAGAGTGGTGTAATTATCCATTATGTGGGGTGATAGGTTTGACTGCTGTTTCTCCACTAGGAAGCAGAAGGCAGTGATTTCCAGGTCGGCGAAATGGCAAGTGCTGTTCTAAATTTGCCTATGACAGCATTTGCTTCGTCCAGTTTGCTTTGAAGCTCATTAAGCCTGGGGGATGAAAGGTGACGTTGTAGCTATGCTTTTGCTAGGGGACGCACCGTCCTCTTTATCTCTGTCAGCATAGCTGATACCCTTTTGAACCAGAGAAGATTTTGGTTTTGGGTAGAAAGCACATCCTTTAAAACTGCCTGTATGTTCTCAACCACAATAGCAGCAGCGGAGAGGCTCATCTTTAGGTTTAGTTCAGTCCCGTGATTCGTGGTCTTGGCCACATTTTACAATCTGGGAGCATGCTTGCGTGGGCTTTGGACGTGAAAGAAGGCCTGGCAGCAAAAACACTGTGTGATTCCGCGCCGTCTTCTTTATCTCTCAACTACAATATGAAGTCTCATTAGGAATTCGAAGTCAGAGATTTCATTCGTTTTCTCCGTGCGTTGCAGCATTACAAGGAAGAGTGCATCGGATCAATTCCAGGTCCCTTGCGTCTGTTCATTTGCACAACTTTATTGACCTGGAAACCTTCAGTGATGAGGGCGTCTTGAATGCCAGTTAAAGGGGTGTCAATCGGCAAACTGCGGATGACAGCTTTCACATTTTTATCATCAGCAAGTTGATAGGAATGAAATGTAATTTTCTTTTCATCCAGCAGGGCCGTGATATTCCTGAAGGCCTCGACGGAGAAGAGTTTTATTTCATATTCATTCTTTGCTTCCATTTTTGCTTTAAAATCACTGTATCCTGAATTATCAAGTAATTCAGCGATGTCTTTCCACTTATAAGCGAGTCCTTAATGACAAGTGGGGAGAGTTTTGAGCTTCGCTTGGGGAAGGCGAAACCTTCCCATAATTCCTTAGAATGTTCCTCATTGGCTGTCTGTTCATCAGTGGGTGCATTTTGAGCTGGGGCTATCTTGAATTATATGGGCGGAAATAACTGGCTGGATGCTTTCTTGTGCTTTGCGAACCTGTTGAATTCCAATGAAGAATAAATCCCTAGTAATGGAAGAGAATTTCTGTTGTTTACTATATTTGTCGGAGATTCTTTTTTTGGGGGGGAATCGTTGAGTAGTCTTCAGCATTCGTGTTGTCAGATTCTTCAGGAAATGCATCAGATCTGTTCTCATATTGCAAAGTCGGGGAGTTCAAAAATTAACCTCCAAGTGTTTCTTCTAAAGTAACAAACAGTACTAGGAAAACGAGTACGAGTTTCCATTGAGTAAATTTGCAGCTCCTCTGGCGCTGAACTGAAGAAGATAGATTTCCTGTTTCGGAAATGAAGTAACACAAGCAAAAATATTTTAATTAGGCAAAGTTTTTTTTATTTGAAAAGCGTTTTGAAAGACGTACTGCTCTTTTACATAAAGTCAACAGATAAAAAATTGGATATTCATAGTAATAATAATTATAATAGTAATAGGTAGTTTGAAAAAGTTGGAGATCTTCAAGACTTTTTTGCAGATGCTGTCTAAAATTACGAGTATAATATGTACTGAAAATTTTGAACTCTAGGCAGAAACACTCTTTTTCCCTATAGCTTTAAAGTGAAAAATAGAAATACTCACACCTGTATCCATACGAACAGGTAGCGTGATTTTTATTGTCTTTCGCGAATTATGGCTAAGTCGCATTTTCAAATAAAAAAAGTCCATGGAATTAAAATCAGGAATGTTGCAACTAATTTTTTTCTCCTACCATTTCCCTCTTACTGTTTTCACATCAACACAAAATGTTATTTCCAAAATTATTTTCGAGAGCATTAGTGTTTTTGCGCGTAATTATGTAATAAGCTTTTCTGGGCCTTAGTTGTCAGCCGAAACCGAAACTTAATTGTGTTTATTTGCCTCCTTTGAAGAAATCAGCAAAGTAATAAGTTAATCAAAATCAACAATTTCAGGAATCACTCTGATGATAGTAACATTAAATCGATGCATTATTATCAAAATGCCTTGAATTATTTGGTTTTGGAACAACGTCGGATATATTGAAGGAAAACCTAAACAAGCAATTCTCAAAGACGCGATTGATCGAATATTTTTATTAGCCATTATTTCGGGGTAAAGCTTTAAAACTTTATATCGAAAAAGAAGAAAGTTATGATGAAGAGTTTAAAATATTTTAATCTCATAAATGAAACGAAGAAAGAAATTCCTAGTCAAAATTTTCATCAAGATTCAGCAAGATCATTATTACTACAATTAAAGTCTTCTAAAAACGAAAATATTATTATATTTTATCATTTGATTTTTCAAATACAACAGAAGTCCGTTAATTCAATCCTTAATGATTTGGCACTCCCGATAACCCAGCATACAAATATCCCATATGTATGCTCTTAAAGAATTGGAATATGTCTCGGAAATAATCAAAAGCGTTCGGCATTTTATTCAAGCAAGCAATATCAATTGAAGTTACGTAGCAACATTCTGTTGAAGAAAGCAAAATTGCTGATTAACCACTCTAAACTATTACTACCTTCGACCCAGCATTTCTTCGAACAGTTCTCCAGGTACACTTTTTTGTATCTCATGTGATCCTGTAAATGGACGCCTGGAGAAGACACCCTATACTATGCACAGTAAGGTGTACCGTAATGCATATCGTTGTTATGTGCTTTTGCAACAGCACTTTTTGTGTGTTACTCTCACCAATGTTTCAACTCAGGCTGTTCGAAAACGCCTCCATAGTGTTGATATGACTAATCGCAGACCTATGATTTGTATCACAGCGGGTCAGCATGCTACCCGTAGAAAGTTGGTGCAAGTGCATCTCCAATGAAGACGAAATGTATGCACCAATGTTCCTTTCTTAGATGAGTTCCGTTTTAGTACACAATTTGGCAATAGACGACTTTGGAGAGAATGCAGCAGTCGAAATAACCCTGTATATGTTAACGAAAGTGTCAGATTTGAGAAAGAGGAATAATTGTTTGGTCGGTATTGTGTATCAATAGCCGAAACTTGTACATCATCAAAAATGAACTACTGACAATTCAACGATATAGGGCATGAGATCCTGGTATCTTTTGTAGTGTCGTACGCTGCAGCGGTCTGGAATAAATCATTCTCATTGATGATAACATCTGGTCACATGGTACTTGACTAGTGGAAGGTTTCCTTTTGACGAAGGAATTCTTCGAATGGATTGAACATCATGCTACCCACACCATCAACTCAATCGAACATTATAGGAAGAAGAGTTGCTAGTCACTTATCATCCTCAGAAACAGTTTAGCAGCTGGAAACCGCTTTGAAACGTGAAAGAAAAACGTACTCCCCTCTTAAAAAACTCACTGATATCATGCCCTCACATATGTGCAACATAGCTTTCGGTCAAGGGTTACCCTACACCTTATCCAAACATATTTTATCCGAGAGGTCACATTTTTTGTTTTCTTTATGAAATGTACAAAAATGCATTTTTGCTTTTTGACAAGAAAATCGAGAACCAAATTTAATCATTACTTAATCCATGCGTAATTTTCTTTCTTCATAGTTTTAAGTCCTTCTGGGTCATACATTAACTCACAAAACCTTTGCTCATCAGCAGCTAATATTCAAAATCATAATATCCTCTATTTGTTTTGAACAGTTTATTAAAAAGCCAAAAACTAAGAAATATATATAGTAAGGGTAATTTACTTAGAGACTAACAGCTAAACAAAATTTAATAGTTTGTCAAGATATGATAAATCATCAAAACAAAATCAAAATAACTTCTGGGATATCTATATGAAAAAAGAAGTTGTAGTAGTTTTCTCAGAGAAGGTTCACTCTCTTAAATACTAACCACTAAGACTGCTGTTTAATTTTGGAGATTAGAAAAGAACTCGATTTTGTTTCAAGGTTATCGGTGCTTTAAGTTACTTAAGCTTTAACCTTTACCAGGTTCGTTAACTGCGTTGATCATATCGAAGTGTGCATATAATTTAATAATATTTTCATTTAAATTTTAAAATATAGGAATTTGTTACAGCGATATAGCAAATGGTGTTGTGACGCCGTTTGTGTTACAACTTGCCGGTCTAGTAGTACTGTTTATGTTTGACAGTGAGAACCTATTGCAGCTGATCTACACAGTCCGGAATTGTTAATAGCGGTATTATCAGAATTGGTAATAGATGACGCCTGTGAAGGTCGATGTTCTTAGCTGCTATGCTCGAGTCGGAACAGAACCTCTGACCTGTCGACAAATAGCTTGAAAATTAACGACGCTACAATGACGCTGTTGCTTGAGAGTGCCTGTGTAATTGTTTGATCAACGCCGCTGTGACGCAATTGCTTATCTCTGCGGGAGAAGTGGCAGCAATGCAACAATTCACCAATCACCAGTTCGGCGGTGTTTGAGATGTTCTCTACCACCGCTTCTCTTGAGATCTCTGTGGTCTCTTAACGCCATCTATATTTGATAACTGCTGCTAATCTACGTAATTTTTAGTTGTTGATGACAATATTCGCCGATAGATGACGCGTATGAAAAACGATGTTCTTAGTTGCCCTGTTTGTGTCAAATAAAACCTTTGCCTTGCTAGCCTTTAGCTTGATGCTTAAACCGTTCACGCTAAAACAGATGGCTAAGCACGAGCGATTCAGAACGTTATCTTTTCTACAGCTCTTTCAATGCATTCATATGTTCTAATTTTTGGTGTTTAAAGGACCTATACGTATGTATCACTCTTAAGTTTTTATAGAAATCCAAGAATTCAGAGGTTTAACTTTTATCATTTTATGAGAAATATTTTAATGTTTTCATATTTTTATTGGCCGTTGAAGTTAATGGAAGAACAGGCCTAGGGTTAGGTACAGATTCAGTGTTATACCAAGAGGATTTTCGGTATCATTGGACTTTATTGCTTGGGCAAAACTGCTAGCGTGCTTAATTGAATTCCTCTCTTTCAGTGTAGATCTACTTTGCTTATTTTAAAGAAATTTAAGACCACCTCTAAAAGATGCTGGGTGATATATATTGCAATTACAGCATCTAGGCTTATCAATTTAGTTTTCAACAGACATTCTATAGTTTTATGAAGTATTTTATACACCGAAATTGGAAGAAATAGTTGTCTGAACAATGATACTAATTTTGGCAATTTTGATATTGGGATAGCTTATTCTTAGAAACACATTTTTCCGCAGTAATACAGAAATACATAAATTAGTCAAATCATATTTTCTTACCGCTTTATTCTGAAGCTTTTGTCCAAAAAATAGCAGCAATAATAAGTTTTTTTTTAATCATACATGTGTGTCGGTAGGTCAAGATACTGGAAGCTGTTAAATGAATACTGACTTTCGTATGGTTAAAAAGATTTATACCCGAGTTTTGATACATCGAAAACTTCGAAAGACGCCTTTATCCTATGATTTTATCACTTTTATTATGAAAGGCGACTGATATCACAGCAAAATTTTAAATATCACGTTAAAGAATTTTTTAAAACGCACTGTATACTGAAATCGCTGAAGCTTGAAGAAAATTAATACAAAAATTTTAATTTCTCATTACGCACTTCAGATATTGATACTATTTGGTTACTATTCATTCTGCCCGCATGGTATCAACAAATGAATAAAAACTAAAATATGAGCAAAAAAGATTTACTTGAAGCTTTCACAAGAAAATATTATTTTTATTGAAAATATTCATTTACATCATACGTACAAATGAGAAGATATATAGCGAAACCTCGGTTCACGAAAATTATTTAAACAAAAAACATCTCAGGAGACGAATGGTGTCTCGAATTACGAATATTCAAATCGGCAATAAATGGTTTTCAAAGGTGTTCTGAAGTCACCTCTGATACAGAATGAACACTCCTGGACTTCAGCAAACATAATACCTGCTGTTGCTTAACTTTTATTAACAAAGGTCTGGCAACAAGTGACTTGCGGGAGGAATTCAGTCTGCAGGCAATTACTGTGAAATTCTCTTGTAGCCCGAAATTTTAAAAACTGCGTGATAGAATGTTTTTTTTTATCTATGATACTGTGTTTCTAGTCAAAACCATAGACTAGAATGTTAACAATTATGATATGTAGAAATTGCTAGAGGACGATTAAAATGAACTCAGAACAGGAAAGAACATGAACAGAAGCAGCAACAAAGGTGACTGAGGAGGAAAGGTCTTCAGAAGAAGAAATAATTAACTTCCTACCGTCACATAGACAATGAAAAATAAAAATATACAACTGAAAGATGAAATTTACATTACAATGCAATAAAAATCTTAAAGCTGGGGAAGGAAGCATAAACTGAATAAAAGAAAAGGTTTCTTTAGTTACATCAGCATTATACGGATAATATTTAATACAGTGCTGCACTGAATGGGAAGTGCAGCTCTATGGAAATAATGGATTTTTAATGTGTATTAAGAAAGCACTTCATAAAATATGCTTTACCAAAAACGTTTTCTTGCTCTTGCAAGAAAGTGATCAAAATTTGTTCCTGTAACAATCTTAAAAAAACTTTTTATCACATTTTATAATGTTTTAAAATCTATATAGAATTAATTATCAGGTTATACATTTGTTCTCAGTTTACAGCTAATGTAAATATACACTTTAAACTAGTGAACTCTACGATTCCATCTACAGAGGAAGTAACATACAGAAAGTTTAATCTTCGAAATGAAAATACATACCGCATATCCTTTGATACACGGCATTGCCCGATTAAGTAATAGAGAAAAAAAAGTAATGAAGCAAAGAATTGATAATACTCTGTCTCACATTAAAAATATATTATTTTAAAATGCAAACAAATCACATTGCAGAAATTTTGAGTGAAACAAAGGCCAAGTAAGTCTATAGTAACGTCAAATGACGCTGAAAGACAATGGGGGGAGGAGAAAGATGCATTTTCATAGGCAGTTAATTATCAAGTATTTTTAAAGAAGACAAGACTTTCTTCTCTTTTCTTTTCCTCATTACTTCCCACTTACACATCCACTCTCCTGCACAGTGGTACGGTAAAACTAAATTCAACTTTCACTTGTTTTATCTGTTTAATATAGTGTTCGTAATTTTTTCTGTTATATTTAACATATTCCATTGGTTTTGTGTTATGAACTTATGAACAAAGTACTGCTGTAAAACATTTAAATTAGCAATCACATGTAATCTAAGAATGGATTAATCCATTTTACATTAATTCCTACATAGAAAATAGTTTTGGTTTACAAAACTCTTGGTACATGGATTGCCTTGAAAAATTAATTAATTTGTGAACCAAGTTTTCACTGCATTTAAAGAATTCAGTTAAATAATGAGATGAAAGGCACATGTAAATAATTCTGAACTGGCTAACTACAGATAAAATTAATAATAAACATAACGGCATACTACAAAGAGTATCGGGAAGTTTTAAACCGAAGAAAAATAATATACAGCAACTTTCTTTGTACTCATTGTTAAATAATAAATGAAATACGAATTTTAAATTCGGCATCATTAATCAACAGGCACATGATGCATGAATATCTGCTTTAGATCTCAAATTAGAATTATAGAAAAATTCTTTGTTTCATAAATTACTTGGATACAATAAAGAAGAAAATGTTGGGGGCTGTAGGAAATCTCTTTGCATATGGTCAATATGTCTTTTTAATCTACTTATTTTGAAAAAAAAAACACATTTAAACAGCTCCATAAGTTACACATTTAACAAGTCTTATTCAATTAATTAAATTCAGCAGTCAAATGTTCTGAATGATAGTATAATTTCAACAAAATATTACTTTTATAAATTGTATAAATAAAAATAAAGAGATATAACAAAATAAAATAATTATTTTTTAATTATACAGAATGTATTCCATATATTAAACATATGTACAAAAAGCTTATATTTTTTCAAATAAGTTAAGCCGCCCAACCGGTATAGTGGTTAGCAGTCGCTGACTGCCGTGCCGAAGGGCTCGAGTTCGAATCCCAGAGAAGGCATGGATGTTTGTAAATGTATAGTGTCGGTGCGGCATGGCGGCACTTTAAATATGCAGCGAGCCGAAAGTCCTCTCGTGTGGATTGGTGGGAAAGGAGACTCCTGGATTCCCCCCCCCGGGGTGCTCTTCCTCAAAATTGGGGGTGGAAAATAGAAGTCCAACCTCTCTTCGGAATAGGTTCTGGCAATCAGTCTTCCATGTGGTTATGGACACGACAACAAAAGTTTTATTATCAGAAAATAGCTTAGTTACTGCTTGCTTAGCATATATAATAATCAAAGATTAATAATAAAATTCTAATAGTTTTATTTATTTTAAATGTGAACACATTAAAGAAGAAAATCTTTTCTCCTCACATTGACAATGAAAAGTAAAAATATACTACAATGAAAGATGAAATTTATATTACAATGCAATGAAAAAACTTAAAAAGATGGTGAAAAAAAAAAGAGCACAAAGTGAATAAAAATAAAGGTTTCTGCATTTATATCAGCATTACATAAATAATACTTAATACAATGCTGCACTTAATGGGAAGTGCAACTGTATGGGAATAATGGACCTTTAATGTATACCAAGAAAGCACTTCATAAAATATGCTTAAACCACCAAACCATTTTCTTGTTCTTCCAAGAAAGTCATCAAGATTTGTTCTTATAACAATTTTTAAAAAACTTTTTATCACATTTTATAATGTTATAACAATAACGTTTTAAAAGCTACATAGAATTAATTATCAGGTTGTACATTTGTTCTGAATTTGCAGCTAATGTAAATATGCACTTTAAACTATTCCACCAACAGTGGAAGTTTAATCTTCAAAACGAAAATACATACTGCATACCACGTGTTAGAAAAATGTCAAAATGTTCATATTTGTATAAAAAATTTTCATAGATAAGTCATTCAACAAGCATTTTTCATACACTTTTATCTATTAACTTGAACTAGTTAACAATAAAATCAATTATGCAATCTCCTTCAGACAAGACTAAGCTATTAGAGATATGAAAATTGATTGAAAGTATCTCATACTTACACCATATAATAATTTTAAATAACTAAATTTTCACAAATTGGGCTGTAATATTTGTATTCTCATAAGAATAGTTTTAGGTATCTACCATACACAGTTAAAAAAAATAAGCACAATTTACAAAGTTTACAGTAAGATTCTGAAATTTTACTTTAAAATTTAAAAAATTAACTTTATTTAATACTTCCACTAAAACAATTTCATAAAATATATTTACTTTTACATTAATATATATTAAATATAAGCACGTATTAATTAATGAATTAATATATTTACAAAGGCATAATATTATCACAGTAGTTTTAAGTATTCATTTTTCTCATACAATTTGAGTATGCAGAGGATTGGACCTATACTTTTTGCCACCTGGTGCAATCTTTATATTTCCTAAATTCTGCCCTCCTAAATTCTAAGATTTTGCGATCCAGGTTGCACCAGCTCTGGCGCCGCCCTGAGTATGCAAAAGTTAAAAATATGTATCTAAAACAATAATATTTACTTTACAATATTTTACCCTCAAAGCATAAAAAAAACACAAATTTAACATTAGTGAATAAATGAAATACCTAAAAAATATATAAGAAAATTTCTTACATTTTGAATATTCTAAATGAATCCATATACTGTAGTAGATAAAAATGTGAATAATTAAATGATCACCATAGGACAACAGACTGTTAATGTTAAGTATTTTTAATCATTAATATACGAAATTACGGACTTTACAGACAAAATACTTAATTACAACTAATTACTTAGCTGATGTTTAGTTACAGCTTCCGTGCAACAATTTCTTTGCTAATGTGATTCATTGTTTCATAAATATCAGTATTATAGTTGCCTTTTTTATGGTCAAAAGATTCACAGAAAATGCTTATTGGGACTTCTATTTGAAATGTAGGAATTATTACTGAATAAACTTCGAAGTAACATCCATTGGCTTAGTGCTCCTGACATTCCGGGAAAAGCGGCAGAATGCCTCCTTTG
Organism: Stegodyphus mimosarum; assembly: GCA_000611955.2. NCBI lineage: Eukaryota > Metazoa > Arthropoda > Arachnida > Araneae > Eresidae > Stegodyphus > Stegodyphus mimosarum. The sequence continues at coordinate 48,955 of KL820010.1, forward strand.
GCATGTGTCATAAATTGGGTATTACATCATTCTGTACAACTTGAATCATCTGAAAATGTTGACCTCATAGAACATGCTGATAAGAGAGAAATGGTGCCAGAAGAGAGAGATCTATCAATTAAAGTAATTGCAGCATGAAAATGATCAATTAATTATAAAATGCAAGCTTCTGGGCTCAAAATGCAACATTGTACCAAATGATAGAAAAATGCTTACATCATCAAACCACATAATAATAGCATAATTGCACTATAATACAAACTGTGTCATAAATTTCTCATGTAGAGAGTAATCTCATACCCTCGAAACACATTCAGTTACTGAAAGGTAGCACATATTACATGATTTTTCCATGAACGTTTTGAACAGAAGAATATATTCCTAATATAACGTTACATAAAAATTTAAAAAATCACAGTTTGGATAATGACTATGCTATTACAGATAACCAGAGGGACAACTCCTTAGTACCCATGTAATTTCTTTTTCCATGTGATATATATATTTTTTAATTTTGTATGTGGTGTAATCCTCAAAAGCTTATTTATGAAAAGATATATTCTAAACATTATATTTCCTGACTCCAGTTTCATGATATTTAAATCTATTAAAGGGTTTGTGCAAAACATTTAAGTCAGTTAAATGTGTCATATTCATATGAGTTATGATTCAGTTGATATTATTTACATGTGTTTATTATATATTTTAAAACTTAGTTTTATTTCACGAAGTGCCTCCCCCTACCCCCTTTTCCCCGTTACACAGTTTTGAAGAAGTATGCGAAAACAGTACACCAATAATAATTAACATATGTATTCACAGAATTAAGTGCAATTTTGAATTAAATGTAAACAAGTTATGCATTACCTAAAGTTAAATGCACCTATTATAAGTTATCCGTAAAATACATTACTATTTACCTTGAACTGTTTTTAAAGAAACTTTGCTAAGAAGCTTTAGATAAGTCTTTTTACCTATTTAAATGTCAGTGTAAATTGCGATATTATAAATTTAATCAGAGAAAAAAGTACAGCAGTAAAAAAATCATTTTCTTTTCCTAAAAGTTAATATCATTTTAAACAATTATTATTTTACAATCCTTACATTCAATAGAGCTAATTAAAAATGTTGTGGAATAAATAGTAACACAAAATTAATTCATTTAGTTTAACACTAGTTTTTTCTCCTAACGTATTAAATCACCCACTTCAAACCCTTTTAATGAAGATAATATTTACAGTTAAAAAATTCTCCCAATTAAATAACTACATAAATACAAAACAAAAAATAATTTAGATGACACTAGAAAATGAAAAATGCTCTTCAGTTCCCTGTGAATGATATAATTCTTAGCTATTCTAAAAATTATTATATCATTTTCAAAATTCCCAATAATTACAAATCCAGAAAAATTATCATTTCAGTCTTTCCACATGAAGAAAATTCTTTTAAGGCATAACAGGCAAAAATTACTTCTTTGTTTCAAGAAATTCAAATATGAATAGTAAAGAAAAGACAATTAAACACGAACACAGCTACTAACAATATTAGCATTTCTGAAGAATGGTTTTAAAACATTTGCAAAATTTATTTTGTTCAAAACAATGCACAGAACTATATTATACACATAAAAAGTTATGCAGTTAGTTTCTTTACTCCACAACAATCACAATTATTATTTCAATATTTTCTGTGTGGAATTTTCTTAAAAAATACTTCTGTTTTCGAGTAATTCAGAAAAATGAAATGAATACATTCAGTGAAAAACAAATATCAAAATTAGAAGGTGATATGCTCCGAGTACGAAAAACAGTTTTGGGGGAAAATGAGTGAATTCAGCTTTCTTGAAAACATTTAGCTGAGAAAATCAGAAATAATATTTTGAAGAAAATTTAATACAACAGTGCACTTTATTTAGTGAACTCAAAATGTGCAGATATTTCAAAATTAACACGCAAATTAACACAGACTTGAACATTTATCTACAATTAATTGCAATGCAGAATGTTCCAATAAAAAGGAATAACAAAAAAATCTATTGATTCCAGCTGTACATGAAACAATGGAAAATTTTCAAGGTAAAAATAGCATTTGTGAAATGATAAAAATCTATTTAAAAGTTTCTCGTATTATCTATTATTATTATCTGTCATTTACACAACTTATGCAATATATGATTATTTTCAATCTGATTATGATATGGATTTAAATCATTTTACCCCAACTAGTAGATGGTAAAAAAACAACAAAAATTACCACTTAAAATTTTGTGGGTTATTATGTTTCTTTGAATATATTTCTGCATCAGATAAATAACACATTTAGTGACAACTTTCAAACTCAGTATTGAATAATAAAAAAGTCTTAAAAAAGTTGACAATAATTAACAAAAAATACCATAAGACATAAAAGTAATTTACATACTTGGTTTAATTAATGTTCAGAAATGCTAAAAATGATATCCAAGATGAATGAAAAATGAAAAAATCAGATTTTTTTCAGATATGTTCAAAAAAAGGTAAACTACTATTTCAAATTACAAACATTTCAAAAAATTTCTGAAAATATACAAAAATATTTTAGCTTCAATGAAACATCAAACACAACTGCCGTGTTAATTTTAAGCTATGGCTAAATGACAAATAATGCGTAATAGCCCTTAGCTTATATTTCATATGTACAAAAGAAATTGTAGAAAGTAGTACCAGTGCAGTACATGATAACATTCTAATTAAAGTATGGTAAGGCCTTAAAAAGGTCTTTTTAATTTATTTGTACTCTAATTGAAAAAGTTGAAGTTTAAACTACAACTTTTTAAAAAAGGAAAAATAGTTTTAGATTATAAATCCTTATTGTGATTTAAATATAAATTCAAGAGCTTATAGAGTTTAATCTTTTGACTTCTCTTGTCCAACTGTAGTATCATAAGCATAATCTGGTAAATATTTATTCAAGAGATCTTCAAAGAATTCTTCAACTAATTTTCCTGCACAGTGGTAATCTGAATCTTTCTGTAAGGGAAATAAATGAATAAATTTACAAACATATAAAAATTTATAAGTTATAAATGATGAAGCAAAAAATTATTCTGCATATATGAAATACATACTGTGCCTAGTTTTAACATATAATTTTTAAAAGGAATGCATAATGTACAAAAAATCACTATGACTTATTCTTGAATTAAATGACAAAATATTATACCAAATGCCTAATTTTCTGAAGTTGCTTGCCTCAAATTTCTACTTATAATCTTAATTGTTATCAGTTTTAACTATAACCGTGGTACTACAACTTCCACTTCTTATGTTTTCTTGTAAGCAGGTACCTGCTGTTATACATTTGCAAGTTTGAGATTCAGAAAGTGTGTTATTGAATAAATTACTTTCCTTACCCTTCTGTATTTGATTCAACTATTTGCTTCAACTATGCAAATTTAACAACATATTTAATACCTTGAAGCTTATGCTACATAGCATATTTTTTAACATGTGCCTTTATCATCAATAAACTTAAATTATCTACACTTTAAAATGAAGAGAAATACTTTCCATAGATCAAATATATTCTTTAGGAATCTAGAACCTGTATTTTTATTTCTCTTACTGAAGTTGTGCACAAGCTTGTACTAAAAAAAAAAAACACATCATGTAAAATAATGTTTGTCCTGTATGGCATCTTAGTGTGTCAAATAAAATAAAGATTTTTATTGTAAAATAACTGCAGAAACGTTTTAAACACATTTTTTAAAATCCATTGTAAGGGAAAGGGAATATATTCAATTATAGTTGTTCTAAAAAATTTTTCAATCCTTATCTAGGACCTGAAATATTGTGAATCCTCAGATTTTTCAAAGAATCTATATTTTCTTGCTCATGCAAAAATTATCTGAAAGTAAAATTTTAATTACCAACCAAAAAACTGGGCTCTTAAAATAGTATTTTTAATGAGAGATTTGTAAATAAATCTAAAATATCACACATAGTTAAATAATCATATATAAAACTGAGCATACGGATCTTGCAGTGATAATATGATGATAATTTTCTATTAAATCAGAAGGTAATGATTTAAAAATCACCCAAGAATCAAGGTCAACAGAAGAACGTTAATAATTAAATTTGTTTTCATCATTTAATTTAATGTTGCATTTAAGATTAACATTGAATAACCGAAAAGTTCATAAAAATGTCCTACTTGAAGTTCCAATTTTATCAACTAAATGAATTCACTAATTTCATAATGAAAGAAATTCTAAAAGCAATAAATATTTTTACACATTATTTGTTTTATATTTTTACATTCATGTAGATACAAATTATCATGAAAGTGCTGACTATTTAAATTAAAATCATAAAAATATCATGCAAGAGTTTTTTTGAAAAGGATTCAGGAAGATGAAATCTTCCAAGATTTCACGGGGGGAAAAATTAAGCTTTTTTTGAAGAAAAAAAGGAAACCAAATATGCATCTACTCTGCTTAAAATCCTCAGATTTCAGTTTGAAAAAAATACCTTTAATGAATAAGACATTAAGTCTGCAACTCCAGACTTTTGTTGAAGAATGAATAAGTCAATTCTCAAGTGTTAAATTACCATCAAATTTATGATACTTTTTTCAATAAAAGTCTATGTGAGATGAGTTTTTTTTCATGGTGTATCATACAATAGACAAAATTTAAATATACAGTTTCATATGAAAGTTTTAGTTGGGCAACCAGACATCTGCCCTATAGAGTAATAGAGATATCTATAGAGTAATAGATAATCTGATGTGTAGAGTGTGCATGAAATCTGTATACCCCATATGGATGTGAGTATTGATGCCTCATCCTTATTCCTAACTAAGCAGGAATACTGCATATGTTTGATTCTAGTTCGATGGTGTATCAGTTCGTTTCACAGAGTCTGTTTGATGCCGTCTAAACAGTCTTTATGAATACTTGGATCAAATAATTGCCAAGCTATGCTTGTCTCCAAGAAGCACTAATATTACACTACTTTCTGAAGTTTCATCTAAAAATCTGTATTGTGGTAAAATTATTTAATAAATACACACAAAAATGCACTATGCGAAACTCTTCAAAAACTGACCTTAAGAAGGTTGAATAACATGAACAGCCAATTTGGTGGTCTGTGCATTTAGTTATGCAGAAATCGCAGAAGGTCCAATACGACATTGGGATTGCTAAGAAGTATGTCCATCTTCATGACGATAATGTTGTAATACGATGTACACTGCGGGGAAGAAAAAAAAAAATAAAGGAACAGTTCCTATATCTCCCGTTCTATGGGGCCAATTGACAAAATTCAAATTGCGTTTTTCATGTCTCGAAAGCGCGACTTAGGATATGTATTAGATTTATATATAGCATTGTTCAAATATAAGTATTTTGACACAAAATCGGACTTTTTCTGGTATGATATGCTAATCTTTTTCCATATTTCGATTCTACGGCTCAAATTATGCCAAACTCCGAAGTTTTGTAAAAATAGCACGAGGAGTTTTTAAAAAATTAGCTCTCCAAATTTTAGCTCCTCAATGTTAATTCAATTCGGTATGTATTTATTAATATCTCTTTTTTATGAAATTTATTTGATTCCTTCGTATACAGTTCGAAATTTAGGTTCATTCCAAATAAAATTCATCCATTTTTTATGATTTATTTTTTAAATTTCTATTTTTAAATAATTTTTATAAATTTTTCGAAAACAATAATGAATTATAACTTATAAAATTTTTACAATCACCTAAAAGTAGATGTATTTCTAAGCATACCTGCAAAAAATTAGAGCTTCTTATTCAAAATTTCCGAAGATATACGTGCGCGTTTTGAAATTTGGCATAATTGTTGAAAGCGATAATAACGGAAATGTGGTTTACGCACTTATTACGTGAATAAGTGATCCATGGCTAAAATTATCTGAAAGTAGGAACGACGTGGCTTTTTTTCTCATCATCCACAATGTAAAAAGGTAGGAACAATGTGACTTGTTTTCCGCTCCTGCACAATGGAAGGGAAAGGAAAATAGGTTGCTATATATTAAGAAGTTCGCCAAGTGAATTATTCTTGGCTCAAACTGAAAAAAAATGCGCCATGATAAATTCTTAAATTTCTCCATAAATTTCTCACGAAAAATTACAAAATTTAATATCCAGGCATAATTTGAGTCGTCGAATCTAAATATGGAAAAAAATTGGTATGTTATTTCAGAAAAAGCCCGATTTTGTATCAAAATAGCTATCTTAGAACAATGCTATGTATAAATCTAATATATATCCTAAGTCGCGCTTTCGAGACATGAAAAATGCAATTTGAATTTCATCAATCGGCCCAGTAGATCGGCTGAAGGAAGATATAGAACTGTTCCATTTTTTAAAAAAAAATTTTTTTTTTTTTTTTTTTTTGCAGTCTTCATATTGAGGCCCGGTTTAGAAACCCCACAGCACCCACAATTGTGGGGCTCGAGCTTGAGAGGGGGCTCCTGCCATGCATAAATATCAATAAAACTAAGCTGAACTTCTCACTGAAATAATACATGTGCACTTAAAATTTTTTAAATCTTGCATGCATTGAAATACCCAGTTCAGCAGTTCGAAACTAATACCGCAAAAATCGCACGTGTAAATCTTTTGTCAGAATGTTTAGAATTTTACAATCGTATTGAGGCTGCACATTTGCTTCAGATTAAAGGATTTGAAACTCACATTGAAATTCATGACTTCAGGCGTAATAACCCGACAGCGGAGTCTCCACAAATGACTTTCATTACCACCACCGGAATGGGAGATCGCCAAAACTTTGGTGGATAATGTAATGTTACTTCAGTATCAGAATCAAAGAGACGAACAAATTATCCATACGCACTAGATAATCGCAAATGTCTAATCAATCCGCTTATGGATGTGGACCTTTTCGCATTTTTCTACTTTTTGACATAAACGTTTTCTCCTTTTCCTTTTAGAGTCATTAGGTTTTTTGCAAAGTCAGTAAAGTGAAGAAATCCCCAATGCCCTCGCCAGGACTCGAACCTGGATCTCTCGAAAATGCGCTGAGAGTGCTACCGTTACGCCACGAAGGCATAAGAACGGTGAAAATACCTTCTAAATTTTCTTTTGAAAACTTGAATAAAGATATGCATTCACACAAAATTATAGAGTGTCCACAAATGTTTACCATATATAGTTATAAAACATAACTTGTAAGGCTTGTTATAAAACATAACTTCTGACTGTGCACATATAACGAAACATGAACTTAACTTCAAATGCATAAACTCTATTCTTAAGTTTATAATCATATTAAAAACATTTAATGAACTGCATGTCTCCTCTAGCATGCAAAATAGCCAACGAATACTCCGTTACACACCACACACTTTCCCTGACATTATACCCCTAGACTTCATTCTTTGGGGCATGTTTAACGCATTGTGTGCCACAAAACAATTTCTAATGTCCAATTTGTGACACCACAGATTCTATTCACGAAATGACACCAGAAAAATTGAAGAATGTGTGGCGTAAAACTGAACACGCATTGGATATTTTGTGTATTACCAGGGGTGTATGTGGAAATTTACTAAATGTTTTCAACATAATTATAAACTTTGAGGATTAATGCATTTGAGGTTCAATGCATGTTTTGCTATCTGCACAATCATGAATTATCATGTCTTATAATTTGGGTAAATATTTGCAGACATTTTGTATGTTCCACAAACAGTAACAACAAGTAACAGTAACAACGAGAATAAATAAATAAATTAAATTAAAAATGAGTAGTAACAGCCTGTTTCCAACAGCTGTCTATACTAAATTAAGAAAAGTTTTATATTTATGCTAATTCAGTTGTTTCATGAGAATGCAGATACATATGATCTTTTTCATATTGGTCAACGTGATACCTTTATGAAACAGAAATTAAAATATAATAATAATAAATTAGTTAGCTCTCTAAACAGCCAAGGGACTGAACCCCTGAAGCTCCCAGAACTGCCTTGAGTAAATGGTAATTTTTTTATCATAATTTTGAAATGACCTTCCCACTTCGTACATTGATAAATTTTTTTTTCCAATTATTATTGCTACCCTCTTTGTTATTAAATTATTATTCCTATCTTAATTATCTAAACACATTTCACAATGCATATTTAATTATTTAAAGGATCATGAAAAACATTTCTGAATATATATTGCATGCTTGGAACGTTAATAACCAAGAATTACCATAAAACTGAAAATGTTTTCAATCACACACACCACCGCACCAAGATTGCTTAATTTACAAAAAAAAATTATACTTACTTCCCTATCATATAAATAAAAAATAAAATATACTCACTGGATTAAATATATAGCAATTTGAAAATATTAGACGAACATCAGCAAGAAAGTCTGATATGTTTTCATAATGTTCAAAATGAGAAGGAGATAATTTCATCCGTATTGTAGATAAATCCATTGGGTTTTTAATTATTTTGTAATAATTTGGAACCTGTAAAAATTTAAAATGAATTAGATATTTTTTTCATAAATATATCTATGACTTGGTTAATGCTATAGTTACATCAAAAACTTTCAACGCAAAATGAAGCTCAGATGTAAACTAAACAAATAATGCACGTATATATATATTAGATTGTACAGAATGTTTTCCTTTTTTCTGTAAGGTAGCTATAAAAATGCACAGATGATTTTATGTTTTTTGAAACAATTTTTTTTTTAGAATGCACAGTGCCAACTAATATATCAGTATGCTTGAAGAAACTTATCAGACTCGTGGAATGCATATCTAGGTATTTTATTTTAAAGGATGGATGATAAAAATCAACATTTTCATAACATTGTCCTTTTTAATTGTTGAATTCTTATCAGATCTTCTCGGAATGGTTTCCAGGCTAATAGTAATCCACAGAATTTGTGAATAAGTGATCCATGGCTACAATTACTCACACGTACCAACAGAACATCTATTTCGGTTTTCTTGTCATTACAGGCTAGTGTTTTCTTTTCCACGAACCAAAATACAATCAAATATTCTTTCTGCATAATACCATAAATACATAAAAATTCTTCATACATTCCTCTGGCAGGATGAACTAGCTTCATATTCTAGTACCAAATGAACAATGTCCTAATTATTACATAAATATAATATAATCTTAATCTAATAAATAGCAAATTATACAAATCTTTGCAAAATATCTTCAACTAAAATTATAATATTATGAGCAGAAAAGCACTACATAATTACACCTACATATAATACTAAAAGCGCATGTTTTAAAAGTTATTTGTTTTCGATAATCAGAAATCTACAGAATTTCTGATTATCTGCACTCTCACTGAAAAAATGAGAGAAAGTAGATGAGATAAAACACTCTGCAATTAAAATATATTTATGTGGCAACCCAGATATGTGTGTACCGCCAGACAGCTTTTATTTCTTGAGGCATTTTTGTTAGTGTGACTGCAACTTATGATCCCTCTTATGAGAATTTCAGCCTTTTAGCATACAAGTGGACCACATACTGCAGATTTGTTGTTCTCCGTAGAATTCCGGATTTAGCTTCCTGCATATATAGCATAATGTGGCTTGCTTACAGCAACATGTGCCACTTTTTTCCTTCTCATTTCAGGATTTTGTTGCCAATGTTGTGCACAAAGCCGGGTTTATGAAATTCTCCGATGTTTATTTCAGTGAAATATGATCGCTAGGTAGTACATGGGGAGAAAAACATGTATGTCTTGCACGGAAAAGGAAACCATAAGAAATAGGCAGAACTGGATAAATTGTCCAAATAGATGTAAATGCCTAAACAAACATTTCTCTCCAAAATCACCACCAAGTTAGTGAATGTTTTCCAAAGTTGGCATCTTTTCTTCAGGATACAGGTAATTAGAAATTACTAATAAAACTATAAATTAATATTAGTTAAAAAAATAGTTTAAAAATTAGGAATTGTATTACCTTTTTGTGTACTTTATTATGGAAAGGAGAGCTCTTAGGATGACAGAATAGTTCTAAAAGAATTCGTTCACATATCTGTAAGAAGGGGGGAAAATATTAGTTTCCTATTAAGTATATATATATAAATATTCAAATAACATACTTAAAAAGAGCGAATAATAATATTCTCTTCAATAAATAACAAAGAATTATTTTTATTGCATACACTTTCTCATCATACTTTTTGCTTATTTATTATTTTACAGTTTAGCTTTTGCTTAAAAAAAACTAAAAACTGATGAAGTTTGACTTCGAAATTTGATAATTTTCCAGCTTTAGCTTTCAGATTAAAAATATTATTTTATACAAAAAATATATATATATATAAAGCGTCAAATACATTATTAACTGCAATCACAAATTTAATTATAGTCAAATGAAAAAAAAAAAGTAACAGCAAATAAAATGCATCTTTAGCTTTCTATTATAAGCTTAAACATATTTTACTGTATAATTTTAGAAATACATGTAAAATGCTTTTAATCTCTTTTGAATTTTTTTTTCTTTTTTTTGCTTAAGAAGCTCCAAAAAATTACGCATAAAATACGTATAGATACACCACTTAGATTGGGAAGTTTATTAATAAAATAATTTAACAAAAATGTCACTTTTTCTTAACAAAAGACATTATAAATGAGGAAATATTTTATTTAATGAGAATCTGAAGCAACTGCAATAATGTTATTTTATATGTTCAGTTTTCACCCCTTGCGATTAGATATTGTTTTTTATTTTCCTTGTGATTAGATTTAGATAGGTAACATATACACAGTCCAGTCACATTAATGTGACCATCTGTCAAAAGCCAGAATAACTACCTTTCGCAGAGCGGACTGCTGCGAGACGTGCAGGAAGAGAGTCACATAGGTCCCTGAAGGTGTTCTCTGGGATGTTGAGCCATGCCGACTCTAATGCCGTGGCCAGCTGCGCTAGATTACGCGGTTGAGGATCCATGGCGCGAACAACTCGATCGAGATGGTCCCACAGATGCTCGATTGGGTTTAAGTCAGGTGAGTTTGCTGGCCAGGGAAGGACGGTAAACTCATCCTGGTGCTCTTCGAACCACGCACGTACACTGGCAGCTGTATGGCACCTCGCATTGTCCTGCTGGAAGATGCCATCATCCTGAGGAAAAACAATGCGCATGTAGGGGTGAACATGGTCCGCAAGGACAGATGCGTACTTGTATTGATCCATTGTGCCTTCCACAATGATCAGTGAACCTAGAGAATGCCAGGAAAACATTCCCCAGACCATAATGCTCCCGCCTCCAGCTTGGACCGTTCCGGCAATGGTTGCAGGGTGGTTCCTTTCAGAGGTTTCACGCCTTATACGCCAACGTCCATCTGTCCGATGGAGCATAAAACGCGATTCATCCGAAAACGCAACCTGTCGCCACTCAGTGGACGTCCAGCTGCTGTACTGGCGTGCAAATTCTAGCCTTCGCCGTCGATGAACAGCAGTCAGCATAGGTGCACGAACCAGGCGTCTGCTTCGGAGGCCCAGACGCAGCAATGTTCGCTGAATAGTACTTTGGGAGACACTTTTGGTAGCCCCTTGGTTCATTTTGGTGGTCAGTTGCTCAACGGTAGCCCGTCTATCTGCCCGAACGCATCTCCGCAACCGTCGTTCGCCTCTGTCATCTATGGCCCGTGGTGCACCACATTTGCCACGTCGCTGATTTTGGACAGTCCCATTTTGCCATGCACGGTACACTTTTACCACGGCGGCACGCGAACAGTTCACAAACTCAGCCGTTTCGGAAATGCTTCCACCCTTGGCCCGAAAGCCAATGATCATGCCCTTTTGGAAGTCGGATAAATCGCTTCGTTTCTGCATTACGCCAACGATTGAAATGTTTTCCGAAGCCCTCACACACCCTTTATATACGCTCAACTGCACTGTGCTGTCACCTGCCTTCTGTGATTGGTTATTTAACTCTGACATGGAAAGTACGTGGTGGTCACATTAATGTGACTGGACTGTGTAATACATACACTGACGAGCCATTATATTATCACTACCCTGTTAACAGTATGTAGGACCACCTTTAGCCCTCAAAACTGCCAGCATCTGGCGTAGCATTGACTCCCAAGGTGCTGATACGTAGTCTGAGGTACTAAGAGCTCACCAACTGGTTCCGCATCTCGCTCATTGCAAGGGAGTATCTCGCTCATTGCAAAGGAGTAGCGTGGAAGCCCGAATTTGGTTTTCCGAGAGGGAGCACAAATGCTCTATTGGATTAATGTCAGGTCAATTTAAAGGCCAAAACATGACTTGAAAGCAACTAGAATGTTTCTCAAACTACTCTCTGACTATTCGACCTTTATGACAAGGTGCATTACCCTGTTGGTCTGTAGCTATGAATGGGTGAACCTGGTCTGTAACGATGTTCACATAGCGCACAGAGGTCAGGGATTGTTCTACGTAGATATTAGGTCCTAATATGCTCCATGAAAACATTGCCCACACCATAATACCTCCGCTACTGGCTTATTTCCGTCCAACTGTGCATCCGGGAGCCAAGGTTTCGTTTGGAAATCGGCGTATTAGCACACGCCGTTGATGTGATGGACCAGAAAACATGATTCAACGAATCATGCAACTTTCATCCATTCTTCTAATGTCCAATTCTAATGTTTCTTGGCCCACTGCAGACGTAGCTGTCAATGACATGCCATCAGTGCAAGGACATGCTTCGGCCTCCGGCTGCATAGGCCCATATGCAGCAATGTATGCTGCACAGTGTGTTGAGAAACACTGTTTGGGTCACCACTGTTGCAGCTCGTGTTGATTTCGGCTGTTGCAGCTCTTCGGTCATGGCGAACAATGCGTAGCAATCTCCACTCTCCTCTGGAATCAATGCGTTGTTGACGACACACTGCTGGCCGACGACTTGTCGTTTCGCCATCCATATACCACTTTCGATATGTGTTCACAACAACTGCACATGAACAGCCCATTAAACGTGCCGTTTCTGATATTGATGTTCCCATTTGTCCAGCCATAACGATTTAACCATTATCGAAGTTTGATAAATCAGCTGCTTTTGCCACTATGTTGCTAATCACACTATGTTTGGAAATAGTTCCAAGCTCCACTTATGCCGTGATTAGTATGCATCTTTGGATGCTGTGTTCCAACTACCTTGCTTTAGATGCTACACTTAGCACTGAAGTGATGAAATGGTTGAGCTGAGTGGTGTAGGATGGCTATAGTGGAGGAGGGGTGTGACCAAGTCATATGTGAACATCGAGATGACATCTGATTGGTGCTAAACATTCTGTCTGAAAATGTGGGTTTGGAAAGACAATCTTGTGATCTTCAATCTACGACTAATATCGACTTCTATGAGTCTTGATTAGTAAATCAAACTGATTGCCATAGGCCAATAGCGGTAGTAATTAAGAAATGATGCCCTCTGGCATCAACACCCGGAGGCGAGAAGGGTAAGCATAATCAGATTAGCAATATTAAACTGGCATTGTTACATCAATGGCATTTGAACTTGAACTCAGGCAATAATCTTTAGAGTTGCAGGAAGCAGGAAATCATTCTGTTAATGCATGGCATACTACGGTAATTTTATTCCCGATATGGCATAAATCAGCAGTTTTAAGGCAAAGAAATTTAAGCAAAATTAGGCAGGATGTTCGTTTAAACTTAATTAGCAATTAACATACAAAATCAAATCGTTCTTAATCATGAGTTGATAGCAACTACATCGTTGACATCGTAGCTCAGAGTGAGCTGACAGTCAAAGAACCCGAGACTACGTTGCGTGCTAATCGGAACTTGGAAGTTATACATTTTCACAGTTATCTTGCAATTATAAGCACTGAAAACACTTATTTAAATGATTTTGGCAGATCTTTCAGATGAAGTAACCTTATTGGTTATCGATGGTCACTTGATCGAAGAAAAAATTTTTCATTAACATTGAATAAGTAAAATAATTGTAAAATAATCAAAGTCCATAAGCTTTGTCAGGAAAAAATAGCAAAGTCCATAAGCTTTGTCAGGAATATGCAAAATAAAAATATTTACACTATTTACAGTTTTTACCACCATAATACATTGTGGTGAATCGATCGTGGACGTTTGACCACCGATTCCACAGTGGGATCATAATCTGTTAGTTGCCTAATTGCAGCATATGGAGAGTTTTTTATTGCTTCGAAAAAGTTATGAGCTGTTATGAGAATTTGGTTGTGAATTGGTTCAATTCCTAAGTCCGAGTGAATTTGAGAGTTTCGAACGAACCATGGTGCGTTCACGATTGATCTCAGAATCTTGTTTTGCAGTACATCTATTTTGAGTCTTTCTGTTTTGTTTGCTGCGGCCCATGCAGGCACTGCGTAGAGTAATATTGGTCGAATTAGAGAAATATATAGCATTTTTTTAACTTTGATATTGAGTTTTGATTTTTTCCCTATGAGGGCATAGATTGACATGAATGCTGCATTTGCTTTATTTATAATGTAATTTATATGCTCTTTGAAATTTAAGTTTTTGTCCACATAGACTCCAAGATATTTGTAAGAATTTGCGACAGGGATGATGATATTTTCTATTTTTATGTCCGTATTGACCCGCATTCTTGTTTTGTACCTTCTGTATAGAACTACACAGCATTTATTTGCGTTTAAATTAATTTTCCAGATTTTACACCAGTGTGAAATGACATTAACATGAAGTTGAAGATTATTTAGAGCTATTTGAGGGTTCCTTGATTCAGTAAGTATGACTGTGTCATCTGCATATTTAAGTACTTTCGCATTAAGAGGGTGTGGTAGGTCATTAATATATATATTGAAGTACTTTGGGCCTAAAACACTTCCTTGGGGGACCCCGGTGAAGATTACTTTTTTAGTTGAAAGAGTATCGCCACAGCGAACTTGAAAGGTGCGTCGTTTAAGATATGAGATGGTGAGAAGTAGGAAGCTGTCTGGAAGCAGAAAATTTGATAGCTTATGAATGAGGCCTGCATGCCACACACGATCAAAAGCTTTTTCAAAATCGAGGAAGCATGCAGCAACCCCATTCTTTTTAGTGAATGCCAGAGCAATGCTTTCAACCAAGTTTAAAATTTGGTGTGTAGTACTATGCCCTTTTCGAAATCCAAATTGGAGGCTGTCAATTAGGTCGAATTTTTCTAGGTGTTCAGTCAATCTTGCCGATAAAATTCTCTCAAACACTTTTCCCATTACAGGCAAGAGGCTGATGGGTCTATAGCTGGAAGCAAGTTTTGGGTTTTTCCCAGGTTTGAGTAATGTAATTATTATTGAATGCTTCCACTGTTGCGGAAAATAGCAAAGTTTAATACAAGCATTATAAATTTTAGTTATCTGATTTATGCAATTTCTTGGAAGGGCTTTCAGCGCTTCATTATTAATCATATCAAAGCCTTTAGCTTTCCGGACTTTAAGTTTCTTTATTATTTTTCTAACTTCTCCACTATTTGTACTTCTGATAAAATTCGTAGGAGTTCGATTTTTGATACTATTAAGAGAGAATTGGATATTATCTTCGTGTTCATTTCCTTCCATATCATTTGTTCTAAAAACTTTTTCTAACTCATCAGCCATAAGGTTAGCAATTTCTTCTTCCGATTGGAAGACTCTACCCACGTGACTGATTGAGTGAATTTGATTTGTTCTTTCTCTTCTGATAGAATTAGCGATTTTCCAAACTGTATCCTGTTGTAATTCCATATTATTTAATAGATGATCCCATTTTTGCGATCTGTATTCCATGATATCTTGTTTAATTTTTTTATTTAGGTAATTGACATGACTTTTAACCCGCAGCCGCTTTATATACTCCAACATCAGCCGCAAATACGCAGTGGTTTTGTTTCTGGGCGAGTCTACTGTTACAGTGATAATGTAATGGCTCTTCGGTGTATATGCACAGCCATTAAAAACCATAATATACACTTTTCATGAAATACCTCTTAGCTGATGTGTAGATAGCTGTAAATAGCTGATGATAGCGTAAATAGCTGATGTAGTAGATAGTAATGATATACATACAGTACAAAGTCCGAGACCCGGACTCGTCGGGACTTCGGCGATTCCCGATTTGGGATTTTCCCGGAAATTAGATCATCAGTTTAAGCTTGTAACATGGCATTGGGGAGAAAAAACTGAGTAAACATTTTATCAGTTTTTCTTCATACTATCTTAACCGTGTCCTTGTATTAGAATGTTTGACTTACGTCACTAAAACACTTCATTTGTACTATAGTACTATGAACTACTAGTACTATAGTACTTTCCTGAAGAGTGTTGAACTTAAAATACAATCAATTTATCTTTCCCCTTCCCCCCAAGTACGTTTTATACAGTACAAAAGTTTTCAAATGAGGAGAAAAAGAGAGAGAAGGCTCACAGCAAAGGCAATCAAAACTTTCTAACCCAAGAAAGTTGAAATGTTAAACAAAGCGCATTGTGCAAGTAAAGCAAACTAATAGAAATGTCTCTTTATTTAAACTAAACTCCTCCCATGTAGAGTTTTTTTTTTTTTTTGGTGGGTAAGCAATTATCCAGCCTCAGTTTAGTACACTTTTGCTAAATTCAAACCACAATGAAAGGCGCACACAGGAACAGGCATGGCGCAGCTGAAATCGTATGACATAAAATAAAATAGCTGATGTAGTAGATAGTAATGATGTATATATATATATATATATATACAGTACAAAGTCCGAGATCCGGACTCGACGGGACTTCGGCGATTCCCGATTTGGGATTTTCTCGGAAATTAGATCATCAGTTTAAACTTGTAACATGGCATGTAGAAATAATAAAATTAAAAATATGAAATCGTGATTTATGAACTAAAAAAGTATTTATGATCTAAAGGGCAACAAAATTTATAAAAAAAAAAAAAAGCGTGGCTAATCTTTGGAATATGGTAACTGGTAGTTTTGCGACTTTTGGCGACATTTCAGTAAGGCGATAAAAATTATTAGCTAGAGGACTTTAGCAATAATCTGAGAAGTACACAGTTCCAATCACGGGTCACAAAATTTTCCTGCATTTTCGTGCAAATGTTTCTAATTTATGAGAAAAATTATTTACATGTTTCATACATAAATTTGCCCTGTAAAAACAAATTTCTGTTTTGTTCCACTATTTTCCGGAAAATTCTGATCGTGATTTTAGCTAATAAGCGCTTACAAACAATTTCGCACCTAATCTTCATCATGATTCAGCACTTTTGTTCCACAAAAATTCTAGCATATGCGTAATTCGGCTACCAGATTGTCGGAAGAAAAGTTAAGTTAAAAAAAAAAAAAAAAAAAAAACCAATGAAGGATTAGGAAAATAATTTTTGGCAACGGCTATGCATGATATCTAATTATTAACAGAACTGATCATTCAGGCAGAAAATTCTATTTAGAAAAAAGGCTTTCTTTTTACTTAACACACAAACACACTTTATTGAATACTAGCCGCTATGCGGCCAGCCTTCGTCTGGCTTTTAAACGTACCGGAAAAATGCCTAAAAGACACACCTGGGACCTATGGCCGCGTAAGTTCTTCCAACTTTTTTCTCTTTGTTAAGATTCCAACCCTCCTTTGTATACGGCCCTGATGTATCTCCAGAAAAACATATACATCTTGAATTTTTAGCAAATTAATTGCATGAGATGTGCATTAAACATTTGTTAAAGCATAATTTATATCCCCGTTCTTAAGCACCACCATGACAACATAAAAAATTATATAAAAATTCTACAACAAAATTAAATTTTTTTAAACATTTTCTTACTCGATAGTTTGAATGATCGGTTCCAGCTGGGCCACATTCAAGTGCAGTTGCCATTGCAAATATAGTGCGATGGCTCAGGGAAATAGGAGGCACTAGACATCGTCCGCGTTCTGGCAGACTAACGAATGCAGGTTCGCGTGTAACACCAGAGAGTATTTTGGCACTAACCCATCTATACAGCAGCACAAGAGATATCAGCACGGCTTGTAGCTTAGTATAGGCCTGAGTATGGCAAATACTGCATGGTCAACATGCACATCGCTATCGTGTCACTCTGGAGTAAGCACTGTTGCCCCAGGATAATGAGCGTCGATTGGATTGGTGCAACTGGGCCTTGATTAATGTTAAGGTAACTCATATTTTTTGTCCAACATTGGTTGAATGGGACACTGTTTGAACGTACTGGATTCTTAAACTGATACAACGCCCACTACTGGGCACTGGAAAATCCCTCGTGGGACCTATTCACCAGACACCAAGTGCACTTGTCCATTAACGTGTGGTGGGGTATCTGGAAGGATCTCTTACTGGGACCTGTATTCTACGAAGGCAATTAGATGGACAGAGATACCTCTCTCTGTTACAGGATATCATGCCTGACTTTCTAGATGAAGATTTCTTCTTTTTTCCCCCTGTCTGCATTACAGCCCTTGTGATTACAACATGACGGTGCTCCTGCACATCAGACCGCTGGAGTACAAAGTTTTCTCAAACATTGTTTTGGACAACAAATTATCGGGCATGGTAGTAGTGTTGAATGGCCTCCATGATCACCGGACCTCACTCCGTTGGATTTCTTCCTGCGGAGTTACATAAAAGATCAGGTTTATGCAATTTCACATGCAAGTCTGCAGGATCTGTATCATCATATTAAAGACGCTTGCATGTGGTGACACCTTCCATGCTAAGAAATGAGCAAGCAGAAGTACTGTCAGGAATAAAAACATTATCGTGACCAATGGTGAACTTTTTTAACCTACTCTACATTAACTTGTTATCACTGTGTGAGTTTGCTTTTGCGTTTCTTTTTATGTGCGCGTGTGTGTGATGTTATCAAACTGCATTGATGTGAGTACGTATTTTATGCAATAAAAAGCTGCGTATTTCTTAATACCTATTGCTATTCCTTTCAAACGCTTACACAAAATGGAATGCATTGATCGCAGACATCTTTGGGTATAGAGGTGGCAATTTTATCGTATCAGTGCGAACCAAATGCCATTTCATACTAATTAATTGATGCTCGAAAACTTTCTGAGAGACGGGAACGATATGTTGTGTTAATTATATTGTGGGTCTACTTGCTTATCTGCTGTGTGAAAACTGAAAGCGTAGTGATTGCACAGAAAGAAGGGTTAAAATTACCCTTTATTACACTTTTTAGTTATTTACAAAGCGTCAAACTAACAAACTACGCCTTTGCTTGGGTGGTAACTGAATTCAGTAAGAACTAAACTCAAAATCTGAAGATATTAAGTAGTAGTAAAATTACGCTACAGAGCTCAGACTATCCTGTTTCCTAAAAGAGCGTTGAAAATTTAGTGGCAGCAAAGTAATAACTGTTACGGCACATTTAACCAGCAATAAATGCTAAGCAGAAGCTCACGCTACTACAAGCACAGAGTTTGCCCACACTCACTCTTACTTTCCCTTCTAGAACTTGGTACTTAAACCTTTTCTCCCACTGATAGAATTTGCATTACTTCACGTGCGCTACCAAATTTAAATATTCTGGCATTGACAATTAGGGGAATGCAGGCTTATAGGAAAGAACACAAACTTAAATTTAACTGGTTCTTCAAAATGAATATAAATCCCTACAATATTTATTGCTGAAAATGCAGATTCAATTAGGTAGGTAGAGCCAAAGAACGATGTTACATTAAATGCATTTTTTTAAATTAGGGTACTAATTAAAAGATAAGATCGTCCATAAGATTCCAAAGTTATTCTTAGGTTCTGAACTACGTGCTTTTACAGTTATTTCACTTTGAAGGAGAAAAATCTTGTTTTTCTCAAGAGATAGAGAATATATAATTTCAGTTATTTCTTCGACATCAACATTGCCAAACGAAAAACACATAAATGTAACAACGGGTTCTAGTCGAGTAAATTCCTGAAAACGTCTCTCAAATTCGGAGTGAAGTTTTATTATTTCATCAGCATATTTCTCTTTGTTTAATGTGCCTGCGTTTCTAAACAACTCGTTAGAAATATTTAAAAAATTTTTTTGTTCATTCTTCATCACCTGGGAAGATATTAGCTTTAACTTGCTCTTAAAAATATTAACAAATCCAGTCTACTATTATTTGATTTTTTTCCTTCCAGGCTTGTTATATCAACAGCAAATCCATTAACTGAATGTCATCACTAAGTTCAACGTACGATTTATCATTTGATTTCAGAAAATCTTTTACTTCTTGTAACAGGTCCCTGAATCTGTAAAAATATACTGCAACTTAACCAACGAAAATCTGCATGATATAACAATTCCGCATAATCAGATTCGTATTCTTCTAGCTGGGCCCGAAACATTTCTCGCTGAAGATATTTTCCTCGAATTGAGTTCACAATTTCCATGCAGATTTTCATAACACGACGCATATTTAGAATTTTACAACAGAGGGCCTTTTGGTGAATAATGCAGTGATAAGAAACGAAATGCGTTGTCATCGTCTCTGATACACATAGCCAAAATTCCACAAAAAATTCACTATTTTCATGCACAGAAAAGTTCACAATTTTCATGCAGATTTCAATGACATGACGCATATTTAGAATTTTACAACAGAGGGCCTGCTGGTGAATAATGCAGTGATAAGAAACGAAATATGGTAGGTCATCGTCATAGCCAAAATTCCATTGACTCTGTCGGTCATTGATGGGATCCCATCAGATGTCATCGATACAACTTTACCATTATAAAGAAAAGCTCTTCTTCCCATTCTGCATTAAAATTGTACGTTCCTCTTTTTCTTAACACTTATTTTCGACATTGTATCCCTCTTTAAGGTATGACAGATTACTCTTTTTATTGCAAAAACACAAGTAACACAAAATTGTCAAGTTGAAGTGAAGCCTGAAGAACTTTAGAGACCGCTAGGCCGGGAAGCGTGGACGTATTCAGTGCAGCAACCAACGAATATACGTGAACCGATGAATCTGTAACCGACGTATGTAAGCGTATTAAGCGTCATCGTACGCTTCCAATAAAGTTAGATGTGTCGTCTACACATTCATCGAATCATTTTCTTAAGTAAACACAATTGCATCGATTGGGATGTATCGTTTATCCTAATTTTATTAACAATTATGTTAATTAATGCAACTTTTTAATCTATTCTAATTTCTGCTTACAATTTCGTACCAGAACGTTATTTCAGAAAAGCAGTTAATGCAAATGAGTAAGAGTACTATTCACCGTATATGTTCAACAACTTTGAGAGAGAGAGTCTGATTTTCCTGACTAGCGCGCGTTTGCCTTTTGCGTACATTCTCTCTTCGCTACTATGCTCGGCCATACTTTAGGCCCTTGCTTGGCTTCGCCGATTTAATTAATATTTAGGGGCCAATTACTTAGAAAGCTGATAGCTTTTGTTAAGCTTAGTTTAGTTTAAATTCATAATTATTTAAGTTCAAGCTCAAGTGGGGGCTTTGTGTATACTCCGAGTTAGGAGTTGATTATAATTATTCTGAGAAATTAAGGGTAGGTAATCCTTCTTAAGTCTTACATGTTTATTTTCACGCTTAAGCGATTATTCGCTTGTTAGTGTTTCTGGGTTTCTAAGATTGAACATTGGAATTAAATAAGTAAAACCCCACAGGGAAAAGCTGATTCTCCAGTCTAGCTATCATCGGTTTTCTATAAATCTGCTTCTTATAGTATGCATATCTTAGTTCTTATTAAAGGCGGTCACCCAAAAATTTCTTGGTGGCCCACTGGTCGATCATGATCGACTTAATGCCCAACCCTGCTGTAAGGGAACTAGGTGATTCAAATGAAGACTTGAAGGTAATAATTACTGCATTTCCAATTAAAAACAAAAATAAGAATGTTGGACAAATAGAAAGGGCACAACAGAATTCTGAAACAGAAAAGACCGATGATGAAAAGAGAAAAGAAAATGTTTCGCGGATGTTGAAATGGAAGATTATAAAGAAAACAAGGTAGACTCTTCTTTTGTTCTTCATGAAGTCTCAGAAAATATTCAAGAAAGTTGACGATAAACTGTTACCAAATAAGCAAGACGAAAAATGTTACTGCTTTTGAAATTAAAACTTCTAACTACTAATTTAGGAGAGACCATTCAGAAAGAATACCAGAGATAGGTATGGATAAGGTTATAGATGGGATTTACATCTGTTATAGTCTCTAAGAAAAATGAAAACTTACATTCACTAAGTGCAAAACATGGAACTCTAAACCAACTTCAACACATGGAATCATTTTACTGTCTTAGGAAGCTTTTATATCAAACAATAAAGTTCCAGATATTGAAATAAATATAAGAGAATGTACTCATAAAAATTCTAATTTAGATAGGATTTAAAAACTGCAGTTATACAAGCAATGGTAAATCAGATCACTGCAAATATAAAAATTCAAAATTCCTCTTCAATTTCAAATTCCACAGTCACTCTTAATGCCAAGATAAATAATAGTTAAAATGTAATAACATTGTATTTGCAATGTAATTTGTTTGCAATTTGCTGTTTGTTAGAAATGTGATAATACTGTCTTTGTAATTTATTCCCCCCCTAAAGTATTTGTATGTAATGTAATTTATTTGATGCAATAAATAATGAATATACCTTAACAGTAATTATATAATGTAACTGTAATTATTATTATAAAATACTTTTTTTTCCACACTGACCACATTTTAATGCTAAATAAAACTACTAATGCATGTAATTTCATGCACTTCATATGGCATGATGTTAAAATTATGTTAAGAGATTTTTATCTATTATAATTAATTAATTACACTGATCAAACTATTGGTAATTATTAATATCTACTGGTAAATATTTGCATTATTTATGATATCAACTAAGATACGTGGTTATTAATAATTACCATATTTTTTACTTTGCCCATTATATATATATATACTAATTAAAGCAAAATTATATCGAAATTTGAAAATCTGGTCTAGTATACTAACAGTATTTATTTCAGAGACACTCTGAACTTATTTGGTATTACCTAGAATGCTGTTTAAATATTATCACAGTTATATTCAATAAACTATCAGAATTTTATGTTCTCTCATTACTTTGCAATTCTATGCATTTCATCATGCAAAGAAAACTGTTTATCAAGTTCACAATATATTGTATACTAAATACATAAAACTAAAACCCAGATTTTAAACAGATCTTTGTCATAATTCATGAGATCAACTTTACGATTATGTTACAATTGTGGTTTACAACATATGGCAAACTTCTTGATTTGAATTTCGCAGAAGAACTTAATAGGCCTTATATGCAAAATTCTTCTAAAGATCTCAATGTGTTGTAAAGTAATACTCTAACACAGTAATATGCCAATATCTCAGTACAATAATGTTAATGGAAAATCAGAACTTATTCCCCCAAAGCCTAATTAACCACTTCACAAAGCATGAAATTACACTGTGACATGTATGTAAGAGTTAGAGGAGACCATATTCCTATTAATCACTAAAATCGCATTAGTATCTGAAAAGTTAAATGTTTTTAAAATTTCATATTCACACACTATTTCAGTTTTATTTCTTTCATAGTTTATAGTTTTATGCCATATGCATTGATATTGATATTTCACTTTTTGTTTTTGCATTATGTTACATGTCATGTCAAAATATACAATCAGTTATATTCTAAAATTTTTTTTAATTAGTTTTTCTTTTCTTTTTAATGCGTGCGTGTGTTGTTTGTGATTGTCACATAATTGGACTGGAATTAATTTAAGGATATCATCCCCCCCCCTCCAGGTACAGAAAGATAATTTTGGTCACTATTGTATTTGCAGAACGTACAAATTTGATTTGCATTCAAGTTAAAAAATAAAATACAAAAACATTTAGCCTCAAGTTCAGATTAAAAATCTTCAATTAACTCTTGGTTAAAAGACATTAAACATATACATACGTATACTAATTTTAAAATCAGGATTGAGAAAAAATATTAACCCAAACACATGAAATTACTTATTTTTATGTGCATGTCTATGTGTGTGTGCTCATGCCCAAATTTCTCAATTAAAAGGAAGTACTATTTAAGAAAGACAAGCTTATGTAAATTGTTTTACAATACAGAATTAAATATTAAGGATGGCAGTTTTATCAAAACACTTAAATTGTTAGTTTCTTTAAAAATATTTCTTTTTCTTTTTTTTAAATAAAATATCAGAATCATACTAATAAATCTCTGCCCTGCAAGCCAAGAAGTTTCCTTTTGCTTCCTTCATTTGGAATGGAGCAGTTCAGTATATCTTTACACATAACACATCTCCAATCATCATCGCTAAAAAAAATTGAAAAAGTTCTACAGTCAATGAAAGCATTAACAAAAAGTTTATGATATAAATAATATTTTGAGTGGCAACACAGAAAAAAATAATAATTGTACCAAAAAACTGAATTATATTTTTTAAGGAGAAATGATGCATTGGCTAGACGTTTTGGCATCAAAATAGGGTCGTTAAGAATTTAAGAAGAAATATTATAAAATATTTTAAAACAATTAAATTTTTTATTGAATTATTTTTAGAATGTTAAATATGTTTTCTAAAAATATGTTTGTACAAGACAAATACTTACTTTTGCATTGGAAAAAGATAAAAATTTACAAGTATATATTAGTATCATATTTAAATTTGCCACCTTATATTCATGACTAATGAATTCCCAGCTTAAACAAATATTATAATAAATATACTGAATTAAATCTATGTAATTTTAAAACAATTCGTCATCTGCTCATCCATTTAGACTGTGAGAAAACTGAAAGATTAAAATGAAATAATGGGAAAAAAATTAAGTCAAACATTTAATAGATATTATAACTAAAGAGCAAAATCCTAATAGTATGACAATGTTTAAAATGAGAAAATATACTTATTAATATCTTTGTTAACTTGTTTTGATTTAATTCGCACACACAAACACACCACAAAATAATATTAAAAAACAAATAAAATAAAACAAGGTGCAAATACAATATGCTCTCTCTTACTATTACAAATCAAAGTTTTAGTTATGTTACATACAAGTTCTAAAAAGAATTAGATCTCTTTTGCATACAGTGACAATAAGCGCATACAGTCAGAAATAATGTTCAGCATTAAATAAAACATACTGGAATAACAGAAAAAAAAAAGCTGATTTTGTTCTCGAATAATCAGAAATGAGGTTAAAAAATTAACTGTATATAGAAATTATTAATAAATAACCAGTAAATTTTGTTTGTAATATTCAGAGCGAAAGCCCAAACAATAATTGTTGTAAATTGAACTTATAATAAATGGTCCATACACACATACAACAAATCTTTTCAGTAAAATTGCTAAAGTCCTAAGCAATATAAAACTTCAGCGGCTTTTTAGTCCCATAGCTTCACACAACATACATATAGCACTTAAACATCGTACAACACATTCTGTGTAGCATTATATGAAGCACAGCCATAGTTTCATATAGTGCTACAGAGAGGCCTGCTTTCAAATCAGAGCTAAACAAAATGTGTTAAATTTTCTTGCCTTTAATTTTAAGTTATAAATTATGCTTTGAATTATATATTATAAATTTACTGTTATACAAAATGACACATAATCTCCTCCACTTTTTTAAAATGTTTCATTTCATATAACTACGCAAAGATGAGTTGATGCACTGATTGCTGCATTAAGAAATAATGCATTTGCCAAAGCAGATTATTTCCTAAATAATTTGCTATTATTGTGAGTGATATAGTACCTAAAATAAAAGAGGAAAATGTGAGATCAACTGCACTGACGTAAAAAATTATAATAATTGTCTTTACCTTTTTTTCTTGCATCATTCATCGCTAACATTTGGCAAGTAAGTATTAATGAAGATGTTATGCAATTTATTTTTGAAACTATCATTATCAGACACATAAACAAAAAAACTTTTTGACTGCTTAAAAAATTTCAATGAATAGATCTACCTTGAAAATAAACCCCTTGATGTCTTTTTTTTTATTATACTGAGAGATGTAATGCATTAAGTGTAATGATTTTGCAGCTATGCTATGTAATGCCCCATAATTAAATTTGAAGACCTGTTAAAACCTACTTTTCCCCTTCATCTAAATAAAAGGAGACTTAATCTTCAACTGGACGTGATAAATAGAATGAATGATCGTTTACTTCCTATCCATAAACTGAAGTGCCACTGAATTATGGATCCATGAACTAGCAATGATTTGCTGCTCTTTTGGCAATGATAATGGTGGCCACATAAAAAGCATGGATTTAACAAGTTCTATGGAAGAATTCTAGAGGTATGACCTAACTGATGTCTTCTAGAATCTTCATAAAGAACATTGATAGTTGATGATATACTTGACACCTTTTACCTGTATTCCAGAGGTATTCAATGAGATTTAAGTCCAAGCTTCTTGGTGACTTCAAGGATTCAATGGAAAGAAGGATTCAATGGAATTTTTCTCAAACCAAGTAATAGCCAAACGCGATCTGTGACAAGAATTGTCCTAGTGGTATACTCCATTTCAATTTGGATAATACAATACGAGATGTAGGTAATAACCCAGCAAATCTACACACTTAGATGCAGTGAGAATGCTTGGTATAAGCACCAAAGATTCCCAACATTGCCAAGAGGAAACACTCCATCCCATCAACAAACCACCATGATTTTCTACAGTTGCAACTTAGCATGCTGGATGGGACTGCTTCTACAGTTTCATGAGGTTAGCGCTATATTTTTAGCCTACCATCAGTGTGATGCAGTTGGAATCGAGACACATCACTCCATACTACTCGTTTCCAATTGTCGATGGATGAACTACAATGTTCTGTGGCCAATCCACACAAGATGTTGAGTGATTGGCGTGCAGTGAGAAGTAGCATTTTTGTTCTGAAGCTCATATGGTGAAGTGCACATTGCACAGTCCAACTGGAATCCTCACAAAGTTGGATGCACAGTCCAACTGGAACCCTCAGTTAAGTAGTTGCCTCAGCTAAGGTTTTGTGTTGCTGGCTACCTACAATATGGCTGTATCTTTGAAGATAACAGTCATTAAAGGCTGCTTGTTGCTTTTTGCAAAATTAGCCCCCCCTTTTTTTTCTTTTCTTACTCTCATCATACTGTTAATGTTATGAATTAAGAAAATCATATTTTTCAAACTATTTCTGAAAATGAATTACCCATGCATTGAGCACTTATTATTTGTCCTTGAACAAATACATGTAAATTGCAAGTTTTATCAATCATTTTACTTTTAACAATTTCTTATGAAGGACTACTTCCAACTATATATATCTAATGTAGCATCCTCATACATTTTTAGACTGACACAAAAGAGCCGAGATATTTGCATAATGTTGTGTACCCCTGAATTCAACGAAAGTTTACAGCATTACGAATCATTTACAAACTTTTTACATAATATTCCACGTTAAGCATAAGGTCAGTCTGTTGCTTCCCAATAAAATATATAAATAAAAAAAAAAAAAGTTTTTAAAGAGGCTAGAGGTCAAAAAACCTTTTTTTACTATCCCAGTTCTAAAGAAGAGTAAATACATTCTCTAAAACTGAAATAAAAGATCCGAACCAGAAGAGCATAAGCATAGCTAACTTCATCATTTCTTATATAAGTGGATTAACTTGTATAATCTCTACAGACTTGCACTATCACCTTGTAGATTCACTCTCGACATGATCAAAAATGATTATCCATTTCTTAAAATTTTTATTTTAGGTCAAAAATTACAAAAGGATCTGAGCTTCAACATTATCATAAAATTCCAGTCTTCAAAAATTTTAGGAGAAGGTTTCAGAAATTTAATTAGAAAGCAAGGGTGGAAATTCATTTTAAGTGAAACATTCTGCAGCTAATCACTGCAGCTTCTAGTGAAGTTTCCGAAATTGAAGTACTATGCAATCAAAACTGGATGAATCCATACAGGCTTGAAAACATACATATTAAACAACTTAAGCTGAGATGCATTATTAACAATACTAATAATATAGTAATATTCAGCAAATCTCTTCACAATTAGACATAGCTTGATAATTGTAGCTAACACAGGTACGCTATGAAAAGACTGTAACTTTTAAAATAGTATTTCATTAAAATATATTTAATATTTTAATTATATCCTTTTAAACATCTGTAAATAAACTTCAGTATTTCATTGCATCCTATGGTGTCAAACAAATGATTACTTCTTACGAAGGTGTGGATTGCCATTAGTAATAAACCTCGGTTTACTTATGATTCAGGTAACCTGAGGTTTACTGCTTAACTAATTTTAAGCTTTTTTTCTAAAGGTAGGGCAAATTTAACTTTCTAAGTGTTAAATGTAAGTAAAACTGCAATGCTAAATGAGTATGTAAGAATTCAGTGAATTTAAAAATATTTAATCAATTCGATTTAAAGGACCTGATCATTTATATTTTATATTGTTACGGATTTCATATTTATTTGGCTATTTATTTAGAATTGTAATTAAAATTGCTTTATATTTCCCGTGCAACGCAGAGGATGTTTGCAGAGAAAGCTACGTCGAAAATAAACAAATAAATAAAAATAAAAAAGTGCGCGCATTTAATGTTTAATAAGTAAATATCTCGTAATTACTGTTGCCATCCAGAAAAATCGAGATTGTTACTACTGATAATTAAAAAGCTTATAAAAGCCGAAAAAAAAAAACACCTCACCTTAGTTGTCGTTGTAGTTGCTGTTGTTGTTGTAGCTGTTTAAAGCGAACTGCTTTTTGTTTACTTTATGATGTAGCGATTTTGCTGTGAGATAGAATTAGTTTATCTGTTTTGAATTGAGTTTTGGTAAACGTTTGAGATATTGTGACATTGTGCGAAGATCTCTGAAGAAATATTCCAGCATTTTGATTTATTTCTTGTGGAAAGAATAAGTTTTTGTTAACTTTTTACGACTTGTGCATTCAATCCATAACGAACCCGTTCTCACGCAACAATATTATCCAAGTGTCTTGACTGAATCATGAAAGGAAATAATTTTTAAAGCCAGATTTACAGTGACGCAATGTTTTTCCTTCCCCTAATAGAACAAAGAATACCATACCAATATTAATGATTTTCCGATTTGTTTTCCTAACTCAACTGTTTTCCCACAGGCAATTAAAATTTTTTAATCTATATAGGATCTGGTCTGTTGGAGTTTTTTACTTTTACCTTTACTAGTTTAAGTTTTAAAGTTCAATAACACATGAAAATCAAGAATATGAATAACAATTCTAAATCACATGACTATAACAAACACTGCATGGGTGTAAAAATAGTGTGACCGACATGATAAAACAACATTTAGACTGTAAAATCCGTGTGTTCAAATATTACAGTAAATAGTACCAGATGATACTCAAACAGAAGGAATTAACATTTGTGTTGTGTTTAAATTCAATATAATATAATATAATAACCCGTTCAAGTTTTAATTAAATCTATTGGGTCCAGTGTTGTAAGTTTTAAGTGAAAATATTACAAGTTAAGTTAAATTAAATATATGATTTATTGAGGTAAACAGATTTAGTACAAAATATACATTTGGTGGTGGAGGTGTTGTTCAAAATAAAAATAAAAATTTTTCATACCGTTATTCAACAAGAAGCCGAAAATTATTTAATAGTGTTCATGAAGATACATGCTGCCACCTGACAGAGGACAAGGAAGACACTTTCAGCCATAATGGATCTAGAAAGGAAAGAGAATGAAAGTTAGAAAAACTGAGCAGGTAATGGTAGCCTCAGAGCCTTCCGCCCCTTCTATCGGGGTTTCGTCCTCACTGC